>JAJEKV010000265.1:0-468256 GCA_021234155.1 Isoetes taiwanensis | reverse complement strand
CCAGAATGGTCGGTGGTTCGAAGCTCACGGTTCCGATCCACGGCGAGATCTGAAAGGCGGCGTCTTTATGACGCCAAAGATCAAACCATCCGCTACGCTGAAACGTTGCGCCTCCATCTCCGCGTAGAGGTCTCCCAAAGCACCCGCTCCGCCTCGCTCGAGGAGCTCAACCACCGGGCTTCCGGCTTATTGCCCAGCCGTGGGCCCTGGTAACCGGTCGAGGGGCTTCCCCGCGAAAGCATGTCACTGCAGTAACCTCTCCTATTTTTTGCTTTAGTCTTGGCGCTAACCGGTAATTCGCTAAGGTGCTTCGCTAATGTAGGGTAAAGAGCGTCGCCGTAGAGTGGAGGTGATCCGGTCGGCCTCGCCCGACCGCGCTTCGACGCGAAATGGTCAATAAGGTGTGATATCCCGCTAAACCACTATGACATAATCTACTTCATTACACTAGTTCCGCTGGCCGCGGATTAACCTCGCCCGCGATACCCGCGGAAGAGGGCCATTGTGGTAGGCCATTGCATATGAGCAAAGTCAAAGATACCGCATTGATCGAGCAAATTAATCCGCCGGGGCGGTGACCCGACCGTCATCCGAAAAGCGCGCAAGCCGCCTCTCCGGACGCGAACCGTAGCACGCCATCCGGCCAGGGGTCCAGCCGCATGGCCTCGCTCCACCTCCGTCCTCACAAGCATTGAAGCCCCAAGGAGCATGACTCGCCCATCCGCTTTGTGCTGATGTATGTCATCATATAGATCCATCCCGGGTTCATCCCACCGTGATCGTGGATAGAAGGGACTCTCTACATGGGGAAAGTAGCAAGCAGCTAGGGAAGAGAGGGATCTCCGCCGTGGTGGTGCACTCGACCCACAAGTAGCGGCAAGGCCTTCTAGAGGGGTTAAATGTGCCAAGGCTACCCGTAGTAGTGTGCAAAACCCACCGCCCACGCCTCCCTATACAAAACATTGAACACCGAAAAATGCTGGTACTCGGGCAGATCGGCAGCTCACGGGACTGGTAAAGTTCCCATGTTCCATGAGGAAGATGAGGTCCATGTCCACAGCCATCGAATTGAGGCTATCGCCTTCCTTCGACCTGAAACTCGACAGTCTGCACCACCACCGAGGGCACACCTCTCTTGAGCGCTTCTGAGATGCCGTGTGGTGTATGTCACTTCCGATGGACCAAAAAAGCTGGAGTGCATCGAAAGCCCCTGTGGGGTTGTCGGCACTTCTGGACAAGCAAAAGGGGAAAAAGTGCGGAAGAAGAAAATAGATGTAAATATACATTGTTAACGCCCACAGAGACTACATAGCCATGGATCTATATGAACATAGGCATGAAGCCATGGAGAGGTACAATAGAACAAAATAAACCAAGATAGATAGATAGTTGTTTTTAACGCCATGCCACTAGGCAAAGATCCAACCGACACGCGGACCACACACCACAATACATTGCTTAATTGGGCCCCTCCCACAACCACTTTTACATTGCATCTATGGGATTTGACGCCAACAGCTCAGTGGTGCAACTCGGTAGTCTTCAACTCGAGACCTATATAGTCTAGAACTAGTGTGTTACCATTAGATCAAACACCTGCACGCAAAACCCTTCATAAAAATGTAATTTAAGAAGGAGAGAAGGCTACACATGACCAATTCAAGGATCAAAGCCAATGATCCCGGCCGATAGCCATGCCGTAAACGTTTAACCATCTTGCTTTTCATTTTGCCTAGCTCAGCCCCCTTTTACCGAAGCTAGAGGGTCTTCCTATAGTAAAAACTTAGTGCCCAGGTGATCTCGTGGTGTAAAACACGGACCGAGAAAGTTTGTCTTCAAAGTATAACAAAGATGTCGGGGGCGACCACCAATTGCCCCCACTCTACTAGCCAATATGGTACTTTCAGCCCTCAGATATGCATGATAGTTGTAAAAAAATGTGTGACCTCCTCCATTTTAGAATAATCCTCCCTTTTATGACACATGCAATGCTCAAATTTAAAGCTCACATGGCATGCCATCCGTGTCTATAGCAACCTACGAATTGACATCACCAAGCAACAAGTACTCATGGAAATCTGATTTTTATCTTAGAACTTCCAAAGGAAGCTCAAATGTAAAAAAGTAAATATGGAGTTGAATTAACCATAATTCGTGCAAAAATTCAAGAAATTTTGCACGTAGTAGGACTCTTGGCCATTCAAGAAGGTTTTGGGGAACTCGAAAGCATGGTAAGCCTCATATTCCATTCAAAAATTCAAGAAAATTTTTGCATAGAAAGGTGAGACTTTCGCCATTTGTGAAGTCTTTTGAGAACCCGAGCATGGTATCGGCCTCTGCTAAACGTATCGCGTGTTAGTCACTAGTTCAACGAAGAAGCAATTATTGGTTCGCGGAGCTTTTAATAACATTATCGAAATTGGATCTTACCGAGATTACAAAATGGAGAAGATTGTTGTTGTTATCGCCAGATAACGATTTTTTAGTTTTTGATGGAGTTTAAATTTTTTTGGCATCCAAAAATCTTACAATCTTAGACCCATGGCCACATGGAAAAATACAAAAATACAAAAACAAGCCCGCTTAAAAAGAAAAGCAAAACTATAGCTATTAGATCCTTAAATATATCAAAAATACATCTCTAGATACCAAACCTCCTCAACCTATCTCTAACGAGACATGCCTCAAGATGCAAGAACTCACCTAGTCCATAATAGATATGTCATAATATACATCAAGATGCCAAAACTCTCACACTGGCCTTTAGAGATAGTTTACATGTCGGCCTTGTTTTGCAGGGCCCTATGCAAAAACAACAGACTCTTCGGATGCCCTCGAAAATAGCTCACCATTTTTCATGAGATCGTGAGGCACGATGACGCATGTAAATCGCCCCTTAACATAACAAGGCAATCCAAAAATTCTCTGTGGGTTGCTCTTGTGCTTGAATTTAAGCGCTTGACAGAATAGCAGTGACGTGGCAATGATGTGGCAAAATGGGTTCCTCCCTACTTCATATTGGCTGACACCAGAAGCTAGTTTCTCATCGAAGCGCACCAAAATTTGAAACTAAAAATTAAAACCCTAAAAGGGTAGCCTAGATAACCTTTCTGTGTTGGGCAAGCCATGCTTGCAGGTTCTCCTTAGACGACAATGGAAGAGCCTGTGGACTTTACATAACACGAGGCTTGCCCCAATCCGTAAAACAACCAGAGCCCAGTTCACCATTGGCTGATTTGTATGGACTTGGGGCTTTCAAGGCAGATTCAGAGATAACAGAGCCCTGCAAAATCTTCCAGTTCTGTACCCGATCCTGCAGATGCCTGGACACCCATTGAAAGAGTTGTCGAAGTTAAAAGTTCTACCCTGGTTATGGTGGGAACAACGCAGCATCGAGGAACCTGAGGCTGAGTTTATTTCATTGGATTTTGATGATGCTGGTAATTCACCTGATGCCAATGACGACGACCCAAATATCAACGTAACAGGCATTGATGGAGTCAATGATGCATGTAGCTCTGGGTCAGATGATGACCTAAAGATTCAAGGTTGCAAAGTTGAGTTATTAAATTCTCTAATGGAGTTGACAGGTTTCTAAAATCGAGTCAACATATCTTGCAGTACCTCCTTGGGTTCAATGCGGTATCTCCTCGAATGGAGTATCATTCCACAGCGTTAGTACAATTACATCAAGGTTTTCACTGCTCATTTTATCATGCAGTTTCTATTAATGAGAAAAGAAAAGCATGATTTAGTATGGTCAAGAAAAATTTGTTTCCTACCCCTTCCTATTTGTGTTCAGAAATAGATAGGGGCATTCTTATTTTCATAGAGCAGAAACAATGGGGAATATTGAAATCATGGGAGCAATTGCAAG
Organism: Isoetes taiwanensis; assembly: GCA_021234155.1. Classification (NCBI taxonomy): domain Eukaryota; kingdom Viridiplantae; phylum Streptophyta; class Lycopodiopsida; order Isoetales; family Isoetaceae; genus Isoetes; species Isoetes taiwanensis. The sequence continues at coordinate 464,379 of JAJEKV010000265.1, read as the reverse complement.
AATCTTCTTATCGATTGTATTTTGTTAACTGATAAAGAAAGAGCTATTTTTCCAGAGATTATAGATTTTTTGCGATTTTATTTCTCCTACAATAAGAGGAGGAGGCTGAACGTGTTGCAGCAATAGAACGTGTAGTTGGAGTCATTAGATCTATATGGCCAAATTGCGAGGTAAAATGTGGTACTTATAAACCACTTCCATGTCTGGTAGACCCCTCATTCATAAGAGAAATTATAAAACATCATGGCGGTACCTGTTTGGCATGTCAAATATTATGGTGTGTTAATTTGATGATATATTAATTAATTTTGTTGCTACTGGTCTTTATATATCAATTAATGCTGTTCATCCTTTCCAGGTGAAAATATTTGGCTCCTTTTGCAACTGGGCTGTATTTGCCATCAAGTGATGTCGATGTAAGGTTAATGATAGAATCCTGGCAGTATGATGGATAAATAGGTAAATAGATCTTTTGGGCACTTCTTTTACGGCAACTACTGCTCAATAATGGGGTCATTTGTTTGTTGTATATCTGATTATGTTTGAAGGGAGACAACAACAGTTAGTCCATCAAATAAGCAAATAGGATTGAGATAACCATAGAACGCACTTCCTGTCAATGCTACCATGATAGATTTTTGCCGATCATATGTATTGCTTCATGCATGGTGCTCCAGGAGCCAAGTGATCAAATGCTGACATAACAGCTTTTACTACCAAACTTCTATTTTGTTACAAGTGCAAGTATACTATGTTATTAGCTGTTACTCTTGCATTCGCTCACTTTTTTCTTCAATCAGAGTTTGTGTTCTGCTTTGAAGTTGTGGCATTAGCAAATGGTAATATAACCTCTCTGTATTTTATGGAAGATAGTAATAAAATGTTATTTTGGTCTATCTCCACTAATTTCTGCCGCGTGCGATTTTTTCCTGGGTGCTTTCATTAATGATGCTGAGAAGTACTTTCATTAGCTGGGAAGCATTGGTCTGCTAGCATATTCAATGAAGGACTATACAACATTTACAGTGATGCTTCTGTCTGCAGATGGTGATTCTCAATTCTGGTTGTCATTAACCACAAAAATGGACTCAAGGCTCTTGTCGAAGGCTTTCACACGAAGATCCATGGTGAAAAGATTCAGGTTGGTCACCAGTGCCTCCACATGTTTTGTTTTACAAGAATTGGATGGGGTTAATTATGTGGAAACTGAAAATAATCTGTGGGCCAACTTTGATTGAGCAGGTCATTGCAAAAGCTCGAGTGCCCATTGTAAAGTTTGTAGAAGGGCAAGTAGAATTTCATTCGACATCAGGTTTGTTATTGGTTAGTTTGCCATTGTATCCTCCTTCGAAAATGCAAGTAAATATAATGGGTTTCTGATAAGAAACTCAATCCTAGAGGGTCTTACATACATTTGCCAATATTTTAAAGCACTTCATTATGTTTGAAAAATTGCTTGGTTTCCAAATTGATGGCAAACTGTTCAACCAAACAAATCCAGTCCCTCTATGCCACCACATCAGCGAAAAAGGCCGAAGTTGAGTTTTTTTAAGGAGAGTTTAAGCAGATTCAGAGAAAACAGTTATGCGTTTAATAAGTATAGATGAGATAGGGATGAATTAAAGTGCAAGACAAGATGAGAATGAGGAAGTTGTTGCATATTCATTTCATAGAATAAAATGAGAGATAGTCACATTATCTGTAAACAGGAGCATGAGTTGCATTTGGTGATTGATGATGATGAGTGTAGTTTATTTTCTTTCTGGGTAAAATGACTAATGGTGATTGTGGTTAGCTTTGATATGCAGAATGGACCCCAAGCAGCTGATTTTATAAAGGTAAAAAAGATTGCTCTTTGAACTGTAGGAAAAACTTGAAGTGGTGGAGTTTGGGGTTGCAAGTATTGTCGACATTGTATCGTTGATGATCTTTATTTAAGCCTAAGGCTTTGAAAAACTATGTGCAACAATGTCTGAAAAGATGGCTTAGTCTGCATCTTTTCCTAAAAAAATAAATAATCAGGCTTTTTCTTTGCATTATCTGCAGTTTTGCATTGTCTATGTATTCGCTTAAGATGTCTTTTTGGTTGGGATGTTTATTAGACATGATGAAAAAAGATGCTTAAGGATTTGAAATGCATTTTGTTTATAGATATGTCAGTATAAATTCACATTTTGGTTGATTCCTTTGTCTTTACATGCTGAGAGATATACTGGTATTGCAGGAGTCTCTTCATAGATTACCACCCCTTATGGCCTCTATGCTTGGTGCTGAAAAATATTTCTCCAAACAAAGGGAACTGAATGAGGTAAATCATGTCATATATATAAGTTCCATTTAGTTTACATATTCATCTAAGTCCCATACGATTTTGTTTAAAAATGGGTGATGCTAATATGAAGTTGGGTAATTGAAGGCGACCTACAACTTAAGAGAACTTCACTTTAAATCTTTGTTTTAGCATTGCTTTGACATCTAGAGAAGCAAAGTATTCCCATAGGGCTTGCTTTTGAAAAGCCCTATCTTGTTGAAATGACGGTTACTTTGAATTGGGCCAAAATAAAAGAAAAGATTAAAGGTTTGCAACCTTGTCCAATGGCTAATTGGAATCTTTGGTGCAATCTTCTGATTTATCTCTAGGGATGCTAAGATAAAAACATCCCTAAGATGAAAATTATTATCATTTATTTTGTGGGATGCCATACATGTATCCTAATATCTTTCTCATATTCCTAACATGTACTAATCTAATCTTCCCTATCTATATTTTCCAGGTTTTTACTGGCGGTATTGGTCAGATGCATTATTAGTTATGTTGTTAACACATCTTCAGGTTGTCCAGTGCATATGTACATTCTTCCATTGTATTGTGCCCATAAGCTAAATTGTTGTGTTTGTTATAGGTCCATCCAAGTCGGCAGCTATATGGAAGATTTGAAGAGAACTTGGGTGTACTTGGTAACATCGCCAACCCTATTCTATTGATGTTGTTTAAGAGTATAGAAGGAAAATACATTTTCACTGAAATTAAATTCAAACATGCAGCTGGATTTTTTCGCTTATATGGACGGCATTGAATGTACGGGATGTTGGTGTTTCGCAGAGAGATGGTGGAAGATTTTTTCCAAGTCTCTTTGAAGGGCAAGTATATTTTAGGACAGCATCTTGAAATTAGCATTTATATAATCCAGAAGTAATATTTCTTTTGGCATCCTGCGTGCTTTGCAAGTTGCCTATTCTTATCTTTGCATTTATTCATGCCCAGTTTTCGAAAGTGGATCGGCCTTTCCTTCTCTCTGTAGAAGATCCACAGGTATGGATTTTTATCGCATTAAGTTGCCTGGCAAATGTATTGAAGTTCTTCCCTTTCTGTTTATTGTCAAAAGGCTCCTGATAATGACATTGGCAAGAATTTACAATATTCAAAAAAGGTACAATTTCGCTTATGTTTTCACTTATAAGTAAATTGGTTTTTCTGCTGAGATTTTTACAAATGTAGGTGCTGCTCAGCTTTTCTCAGCCCAATCGCTTTTAAGCAACTTTAGTCTGATGCCCCTGCACATGGGGTGTGCTTGGACGGATTATACGAGCAGACTATAAACTTTTCGCTTAGATCTGTCCTCGAGATGGATCTTCTGGGTGCCTCCTGCTCCAGTTGTGTTTGGACAATCTGGTTTCATTAGATGGTGGTGATGATTTTCCCAGGCATCACCATGAAGGAGATTTCCCAGGTATGATGCCATCCTTAAGGGCAGACACGGTAAAAACAGCTGAAAGGAAGAGCAAAGGGCCGCAAGCAAAGAGGAAGGCTGGTTGGTGTTTCATGAAGAAGACGATAATGGCTATAAGAAATAAGACATTCAAGAGGAAAGCAAAAGGTCCTCAAGGCGAAAACAAAGTCAAAAAAAGCAAAGAAGGGTGGAAGTGATGAGCCAGTTCCAGACAGTTATATGCCCAAGAAAAAAAAAAAAGAAAGAAGCAAGCTTCTGGTGAGGGCACTTGACATGCACCCTGCATTTGCAATGGAAGGTCCAAGTGATGGTGTTGCTAAGAAAAAAAGGCGAGGGCAAAGACTAAGGAGGCCAAAGATGATTATACAGACTGCTCTCTATGAGGGATGCAAAGAAGAGAGTCATAACAACTGCTACACACAAGAAAATTAGATATCTGTAGACTTGTAACATGTCTTTTGTACCATATCTCAAAAGTTCCATTGAAATAAAATTTCCAATTATTGGTGATGGTGGTATGAACTGCTGGAAATGATAATTTCTTAAGCTGTACTACAAACTCTCTACAAAACGCATAACATAAAATTGAGGTAAAACTGAATTGCACAATGAACTCTACAAAAATAAAAGAGAAAAAAAAAAAAAAAAAAAAAAAAAAGAATTTTTGATGAAAAGGAAAGACCATTGTTTTAGGAAGGTGGCGTCAAACCGGGTCTATTTGTGCACTAGCACCCGTAAAGAAGATGCGAGCACATAAACCAAAGAGCTTGCTTGCTTTGATTCTTTCATTGGGCCGGTTTTTTTTTTAATTAAATTGCCCTCCTTCAACTCCATTCTTCTTTACATGAATCATTTTACAAGCTAGCTTTTATAGAAAAGGGTTCTTCATTCTGGTCCCGTTGAATATGTTCAATTATTAGTGGTTCTATTCTTGGATCTGCAAGTATTGACCAGCTTCAACCAATATGTATTGCTATTTTATTCTATTGTTGTATATAGGTAGATATGCATATTCTAATGTGGCTTTGTTTGCACCAGATCCTTTGGTAAAGGCAATAAGTGACATTGAGATCGCTGACTTGAAGCTGCAAAAGTTGGACTTGGCTTACTTTTCTTTCAATCTCAAAGCCGCCGCCTTTCATTTGGGTCTTTTTCTTATCTCGAAAGCTTAAGTTCTGATTAAACAAAAATGAGATGCTTTATTTTTTTCAGCCAGCTTTATTCTCCAGTCCAAAGGGAAAAACAAAAATTTAACAAGATTATTCGAAGGTAGTTTAAGAAGATCACCTTCAACTTGATTGGGATTTTTTGGAAATTTTTATTTGAAGCTCATTTTAAAGGTATACAAATTACTACGCTTGATGGCCGCTTTGTCTAATTCTACAAGGCCTTTCAGAAGTTAGTAGAAAATAGACTTACCATTGGTGCTTTCAAAAGCCTTCGGCCAAAATTCAAACCCCAAGGAAATGCCCCAACTGCCACAAGAAAGATTTCTCTCAAAGTCTTTCATCTATATTTATAGTTAACCGCATGTAGTAAATGTGGCACCACTCCACCTTCTCTCCCTCTCTCTTGACCAATTTTGTGTTTATGTAGCTTGGTCCATCATTTTCGGCCTTACACTTCGTAAATGCCGCCAACTAAAATGTGTTTGTTGCAATACATACTTCTAAATAGATATATTTTTGCTTTCTCGATGCATGATATTAGTAACTTTGCAGTATGTTTTAACGCCACAATCCATTTCAAAAGCTACATTTTTTATAGAATCATTATTCCGATACCATTTTACAAATTTTAAATTCTACCGTCTGACCATGCCAAAAACAAAGAATTTGAAAAAACTAGACAAGAGCTTTCAAACAGTGGCTAAGAGCCCACGGACCGAGGATCTAAGAGCTTCCAAATTTTTACCGCATGATTTATCGCCTTTTTGTATCTTATCCCATATTTATGTTTTGAATCCAAAATCATTATAAGTTTTTTCCATGTGGTGGCAATTTTTTGTGTTCTCAACCACGGACCAAATTTGATCCGGTGGATAAGTGGTGTGATGCTAGTGCTATTTTCTTATTACAATGTCCCTCCCATAGTACATGTGCATATTTTTTAATGTAAAACCAATATATAACTACCATTGACATTAACAAACACAAACCATTGCATCCAACACATTTAAATTTAAACTCCTCAAATCCCTTTGGTTTGGGTGCATATTCACACGGGGTTACCCCGCATCGAGAGCTTGATGGGCATATTTGCCCTTTATTCTTCGACCGACCGTACATAGCGATCCTCGCTTGTGGGTATGCCTCGCACAAGTTTGTGTATACGATATATATTGAGGTTTGCAAAATACTATAAGGGTTCGAGAAATGTACCAATGGTGTTAATTTTGTACATGTATTGTATCATTTTTGGGCTCTCGTCGCCCCTACGAATCGCCTCGTGAATATGCACCCAAAACCAAAGGGGGTTTCTGTGGGATTTAAATTTAAATGTTTGATGCAATGGTTTGTGTTTGTTAATGCCAATGGTAGTTATATATTAATTTTACATTAAAAATTTTTTTGGGCCCTTCGAGCCTAACAAACAAACAAACAAGAAATCAACAAGAGAGAAACAAAGAAATAGCAACATATCTTGTGTAGAACTATAAAACCTCTATTTCTATTTGCAATGAAATATCCAGAGTTGACCGATAACTTTGTAATGCATAAATTTTAGTTGGAAAGGGAGACCAATAAGCTTACATCAACATGATAATAAGACTCGTATTCATTCAAAGAAATATGCAAGGTAATCACATCCCAATCATGGCCAATTACAATGGCCAAACCAATACCATTCCACCTGGTATTGGTTCAAACTCGATGCAAAGTACCACAAATATTCAAGCAAGCTATCCACATTTTTATTCACATAGACTATGAATTGGGTATTGCAACTTGAGGGTGAACGATCCACTATAACGGCATCCATTATCATGATAATCAAACTACAATGAAGGAATGTAGGAAAGCAAAACAACAAACTATGTAATCAATCACAAGTGCAACAACAAATCACTTGGTACAAATGATGTTTGATTTAAATGCACACACAATACATTTATGATTCATGGGCCATAGGCCATCCTGATATTTGTACAACAACTAGCCATGGATTCAGAAAATTGAGTCTCAGATATTACCCGATTGATTTTACTTAATCTCTTCACCTATTCAAAGTCAACCTTATATAGGACAAGCTATGAGTCGATAAAGACTTAATATGATTTTTGCAGGATAATCTTAGAGGTATTCACTGCCAAAACCAGGGGAGAGCCTCTCTCTATATTCCACAGCTTTTTTAGAACAAAGCATGCATGAAGCTTAAGAATATGGAAATTGTGCTCACCAAACACCACAGAAAACTAGAACCGCCTCAAGTCGATAAGTCGATGTGATATCCGAAATCTTTGCCTCAAGCAATAAGTTTACGCTTCATCAAACATTGAGTTGCCGGAATGTACTTTGATAATTGATCCCTAGTTCTTATCGCATAATTTGTCTATGCTACAAAAACAAAGCAAAGAAGCAACTTACCATTGATATTGAGACTCGCCATTGGCGATGGCACTTCCATTTGTAGCCATAACAGCTCAAAATCACAGCCACGGAGCAATATAAAATGGCCCATGCTTACATTTTGTTTCTAACTCAACTTTGCATACACATGCCCCGAGGAGAAGGGAGTACAACCAAAGGCAACCGAGAAGACGATGCACCAAATTTTCTTTTTAGAATTCATCTCCCAAAGAATCAAACTCTCGACAAAGAGAACTTTAAGCACACCTTTAACCAACACAAATCAGTTGGTTCTTTGCCTTCAAAAACTTTGTGAAGGCAAAGCTTTCCAAAGACAAGAACACACCCTATCCATCAAAGAGATAGAGTACGCACTGATAAGTCTAGAGTCACGATTCTTATGGTCTCCAGCCATAGCAAATACCTCGGCTAAACGCCGCTGCATAATGACGACCTTATTTGGCTAACAATCAATTGCATAGTAAAGGAGCTTTTCCGAGCAAGACCTGGTTAAAACAAAATCCTAAATAGATGGATATGACTTACAATATTGATGCTTGCGAATTCATATCAGCAAACAAAAATGCCCTGAACCCCGATCATCTATCTCAGACAAACCCTTTGTTTGATTTTGATGCCTTCTAACTAGATTATCCACATCGGCTCAATGCTCAACTAGATTCCACCGCACATAAAACGCCTCAAATCCGATCATCTATCCGCCCACCGCCCACCCGACGAATGTCTCGCCTGCAAATGTCCCGTGATCTTCCTGGATTCTGAGCATAATGTTTCGAAAAGGGCAAGGGAAGATAAAACCCTAAAATATGCATTTCGAACTCTGCATGTGTTTGTGTTTAGAATAACATAGAGAAGAGGTCTTAGCCATTGAAGCAAAATGGCCAAAATTAATGCAAGCCTATAGTCACTCTAGATGTACTGATCAGTACATGTCATGGAATACGCCCCCAAAATCATATGAAAACCATATTAAAAAGCGTACAAAAACATAAAAGAAAACCCCCTATTATGCTATATATTGAAAGCAACATGGAATGAACCCAGATATCATGTTTAAGGAGTTAGTTCACGTCTATCTATAAAATGAACAATTGGAGCTTTCAGAGGTGGCCTACACAACTGTTTGATATAGATGTGAAATGCATGTTTGTGTTATTTTTTAATTCGAACAAAACAGTTGTACACTTAACCGAATGCTAAAATTGTAAATAATAGTTTATAATGTCTAGTGGTGTCTTTGCATTCATATCCGCTGTCGTGGTCCACAAAAGTCTAGGACGAATAATAGCATTAAACTTGTTGAAATTTGACTAAATTTTTCATAGGCAAAATTGCATGTTTAACGTAACATTCTCGATGATACTCTCTCACACTACTTTGAATTGTACAAGAGTCTTACACATGGCAAGGGGCATCCGGGTGCATTAAGAACTTGGTATATGCTTTTTTTTCCGCCTTTGTTAGAAAGGTCTCCCAATGTGCTTTATTTTTTTTCCTAGAGGTCCGACTTGGTGTAAGTGTTTGTGCTTTTGTCGCCGACACCCAGCTTGTTATGGAAACCACCATTTAGTTCTCGTCCAGCTTTGTTAAGGCTTAATCTCTAGAACTTGGGTGTTATCTCTCTTTAAAATCATATCGTCCAGCTTTGTTTTTGGATGGCAATGGCAACATGATTCTATTTTTTGGCAATAGAAGAGATCATAAATGTGGAAGAAACCGAGGCAGCCTTTATAGAAGTGTCAAAAAATGTAGAGCCTACCACTTATTCTTGAAGCCATTCCGAAGCTAAAGGTTATGACAGATAGATATATATTATATTAATATCCACCTGAGATCCCGTGGTGGTTTCTTGAGGGATATGACCGTGATTAGGCTATTTATCGAGAACTAACAAAGGGTATCAAAGCAAGTAGATATGCTCGCAAGAAGGTGTTGATGTAATTTAGACTAGTGTCAAGCACAAGTAGGTACAGGCTGAGGAGGAGTTGTAAGGATAAGGATGCAGCCTGTACATAAGGTTATTAGATGATAATGTGGCATTGGGGCTGCCAAAGGCTGCAGGCATTTGAGTTATTGATCAGAGAAACAAGGAGGAGTTCAATCTGCAAGAGGTAAATTGCGTAGGCTTCAATTGGCCCTTTCCAAACCTAGAATAATATTTTAGGGATCAAGGGTGAAATTCTTATTGAAAACAAGAATCAAGTATCAAGTATCAAGTATTGTATTGTTTTGAAGTAGCATTTTTTATTGATTCTGAAACATGACTTTCAAGTATGATTTAAGCCACTTCACCCTCGAGTCACGGAGGGCAACCCTCCGTGCGCAACACCTTGTTTTGGTAGCCTCAAATATCAAGCGGCATTTTTAATGGTTAGACATATTGCTATTTTCAAGCCCTAAGTTACGGCTTTTGCATATTGGGGCATAGCTTGGAGATCCCTTGTAGAACAATGGTCACTGCAATGCTTTACATGCTGTGCATTTATTGTCTTTTCTCATTGTCTATGATCTTTTAGTAGGTGAAACTTCCATGATCGACTTGCTTTGATTGAGTTTCAGTAAATTCTAAAGGTTTGGAAAACGAGACCTGCTTCGGGCATAGTCGCTAACTTTAGGGTTCTACAAAAGCTAGATCAGAGGCACCATAGTTCTCTAGATGCAGGATTCTTAGATCTCCCATGGACTGCCTAGACCAAGGTATCCCTCGACCATCCAACAAGCCTTTGCAAGGTTCTATTCTTCAATTCTAATTGCTAAATGCATTTGTTTAGATGCAAATTCCCTATCTTATAAGAACTGCATGGCCATTTTATGGGTTTTTGCATATTGGGTTAGAGCTTGGAGATCTTATTTAGAATACCGGTAATTGCAATCTTTCTTCCCCATTTTTTTGCGCAGGAAATACCAAAGGCAATTAATTATATCTTGCGCAATTTTTGTCTTTCTCATTCTCTATGATCCTTGGTGAAACTCATGATCGATATGCTTTGATTGGTTTCAGTGAATTCATACTCAATTCTAAAGTTTTAACCTGCTTCTGGGTTTAGAGGGTAAATAAAAAGCTGGGCCAGAGGCAACACATAACAATGATACAATATATAGAGAAATGGAGGGATCCAACAACTACAACAATGAGTGTGAAGGACCAATTGACACAGCTATTTTTTTTTTTGAAGAACTGTGTCATCAATATATTAAAAGAATGGTAATGTTACAAAGCAAGTGAGGAGGAAGGAGAATCGCCCAAAGAGACAAATATACCGACACTCCACAACAAACTCACGTAAAAATGCAACTCTACATTGCATAAACCTACCATCACCATCTACAACACTCAAGAAGTCCCGCCAAATGGCAAACTTCCGCCTACTAATCCCGAAATACCGTAAAGCTTTGAATTAGCTTGTACCGAAGTCGAGGAATCGAGAGGTCCGCAGCCAATCCCCCGAAAGATCCATAACCGCCACCGCCTAAATCAACCACACCAACCAAGCCACGCGACAGATGTATGGCTTTGTCGCCGCAAGAGCTGCCAAGCACTTAGGATACATGAAGCAAACCGCCGCTAGTCAATCTCACCAAAACAGAGCCCCAACCCAATCCCGTGCCGCAAAATGAGGACATAAAACCGCATAATGCCCCACAGCCTCACCATGAAGGCCACAACAAGGGCAGAGAGGGCTCACACCGCCCAAACCGACTCACAAGGGCATTCACCCCGATACAAAGAAGGGGTAACCACCCGCCACGTAAGCACCCTAACCTTCGATGGGGAAGTGAGCTCCATGTCCACGCCCAAACCAACGCCATCGAGAACCCGGAAGCAGAGACCACTTGCCCGGGGCAAAGCAGGTGTCATGAATAGCCAAAGACCCTAACAAGACCGCATAAAACAAGAAGACACAACATCCCATGAACCTTCCAAACCTGCAGACCACCACATCATCCCGAGGGACTATAGGTATGTGTAGCTAATACCCCCCGCCACTTGTTCCCGTGATAGCCTGGTCACGCCTCCCTAGGCTAAAAGCGAAGCTCGAAGAACTCCCACCAAGCTAGCCGACCACCCCAATACCAATCCTCCAAGGTGAGTACAGCAGTCGCCTTCCAACGGGCTCAAGGCCCGAGCATGCACCCAAGGGCAGCCAAGGGCAAGTGCGCTAGGGGTAGAGGAACCCACAAGAAAGGAGAAAGAGTGGTGATAAACTGAGGCATAATCTAGCTCGAAGAGCACACGCACATGATCCCAAGCCCGCAAAGACTCCCCGGAGAAAAGGGGATGCATGTGGAAAGGCCTGAGACCATACAACAAAGCGCCTGTGGCAACTCCACATGCACCGACGGCTTCCCAAACGCCACACAATGGCTAAAAAGATCGGCAACAATAGCGCCAAGGCCAGAGAAGATGCTCCATCCCGGCAAGATGCTCCAAACAAACTTGAGACCAACACCTTACTATGCAAAGGCCAAATCCAATGGCTAAGCCCCCATCCTCCCTGGACTCTGAGACACTTCCATCAAGCCACTTTAACAACCGCCTTCATCATCCCCTCCCCACACAAAAAATCTCAACAATCTTATCCAAAGCCTCAGATCTTACTCTCAGAGCTAACATCGCAGATGTCAGATACACATGAGTGCTACAAAGCACCGACTTGGCAATAGTGATCCTACCCCGCCATGGACAACTTGCTACCCTTCCACCAATTGAGGTGTTTCTGCAACCCCTGCAAAATCTCATCCCACACCCTCCCCATTTTTTTTTTTTTTTGAGAGCAAGATATTTATATTTTATTAATAATATAATATGTGTAAACACATTTATTTATGGCTCCAAAGCCAAATAGCCTAAAACAAGCTTCAGACGATTTTCCCAAAGTGTAGAGAAAAGGCCAAAACACCATAATAACAATCCACCTCAATCACTGACCCCAATATAGCTGAAGATGATACCCCTTTTTAGCTCCACCACCGAAGATGCAAGGGACATGAGCATAGAAGTAGAAGCTTCATCCCTCGCCTTAACTCGGCCCATACTCTATCTACACTCAGAGTACTACTGGGAGAATAACAATCATTTAGAGAATATATTCTCACCATCTTCCTGTGAGCACAGATATAAAGGCCTCCCCCCTAAACGGGGTGGTCCACATATGGAAACATCCCCTCCAAAGGGAATACCCAACAGCTTAGTACACACATTACCTGGAAGCACCTTCCAAGGGAATAAAGCCAAACAAGGGGGAGGCGGAGTCAGCTGGGCCCATAATGCGGAGCACTTACCCCAATTCAGAAGAATGCCCGAGGCCAAGGAGAAAGTATCCAGCAAACTCATGACTTGGGGAGAAAACATTGCACTTCACCCCAACAGAGCTTAAAGCACTGATAAACAAGGAGGTGGAGAATTGAAAAGTAGAAGAAGTACCTCCAAGGGAGCCGAGATGCAAGAGATACCTCTCCAATCACCAAGAAGGCCCCCAACCAAGACCGAAAGCAACAAAAGCACACGAATGGGGACTCAGAGGAGTTTGAGAACAAAGAGCATCTCCAAAAAAGCCCAAAGTACACAGGGTCTAGTATAAACATCAGATGCTCCAAAACAAGCACATCCTCAAGGAGCGTACATTCTAGTCAGGAGGGACCCATCAATTGATGGTACAATAGATGACTATGAGTAAGACCAAAATGAGGAAGGAGCGGTACAAGAAAAAGTGACAAAGTAAAACAAAGTAATAGTAGGCAGAGGATAAATTTGAACATTGTTGTACCATTCTTGAGACCTTTGACTATTCGTGAGAATGCCATTTTTTGGCATGCAGATGAATGACTACATAAGAAAGTGCCATTCAAATGAAATAGAGAAACTTTATCAGCCTTTTACTAGAATGGGCATTTTTATCAAAATGTTCTGAACTTATATATTCATATTTATTTATTTATTTATTTATTTATTTATGTATCAATTTTTTACCATCAATTCTGGAAACAAGTCATAAAGACCCTTGACAATTTTATCTGAATTCTAGTATAACTATCATGGTTTTTATTCTTCTGCAGTTAAAGTCAAATCACCTTCTCGACGTTACTTAATGCGGTTAAGGCATAGTAGATACTTTTTGAGAAACAATTAAAAGGAACTATATGGCTACCACGAGTTTCAACTGTTTTAAGAAACATACCCCTTGTAACGAAAAGAAATGAACAACACTATTAACAAAACAACTATTGTTTAAAGCAGTTGTGTTGTGTTGTTGGGGAGGTATGACTACCTTTTTCACCAAAGCAGAGCGAAGGCATGATCCACCTTCCGCAAAGGAAGGATTCTACATTCATGTTCCCTAATTACCATCTTAGCATTTATCCATAACCAAATCCTGAATTGTTAAATCTATCGATTGTAGGCAAATGAGGGGCATTCAAATCGAGTGGAGGCATTGACATAAGGATTTTATGGAGCAGATGCAAGGAGAAGGAGAAGTGTTCCCGTTCTCATTTTTGTCATCTTATACATGTCCAATTGCATATAATAGGCATTCTAGGCGACGTTTTCTGGCGCCTCGCTTTTCGTATGCCTCCTAAGGCGAAGAAAGGCAATGGGTCACCACCGGAAGGTGACCTAATAGAGTACGATGGGGATTCTGCCCATCTACTCGCCTTGTTGCAGGAAATGAAAACAGAGATCCTTGGGTTGAAAGGGGAAATCAGTGGCATCCGAAAAGTTTTAGATGAAGTTTTGATTCAAAACACATCTCTGAAACTCCAAAATACTGAATTGTCTGTGGCCGTTCAAAGACCGCAGATAGATTACAGTACACAAATTGAAAACCTAGAGGCTAAATTGGCATCTGTGGTGGCAGAGAAAACTAAAGAACAGATCACTCTACATCATGAGCATGTATCTGCTGAACAGACTGATCAAGATTATAGGGCCAGGAATCTCAAAATTTCAGGCATCCCAGAAAATGATGAGTCTATCTCAGAAACATTGAACCGGTTCTTTGCGTATTACAATGCATCCGCATGAACCAAATTATGTGTTCAAGAAGGATTGGGAAAGCCAGATACCGTGCTCATCCAATTCTAGTAAGATTTCGCACCAAAGAAGCTCACACGTAATACTTCACAAATGTAAGTGCACCGAAGGAGAAAGAAATCAAGATTTGGACCCCGACACCCACTCGCTTGAGGTCGAAAAAGAGAATGGAGCAAGGTTAAGGAAGCAAGAGACTCCGGCTTTGTTGCATATCTGGACCAAGGAGGCAAAGCAGTCATAACCAGCAGAAAACATAAATAGGGACAACGGGCCTTGAGAGTCTGTCTGTGGAATGCCCATGGACTAGACCAGAGCAAAGTAGATGCCACGCAAGAAGTATGGAATCAGCAGGACTTGCTTCTATTCACGGAGACCTGGGCACACCAGTTCCGTCTTCTCCCTGATATAAAAGATTTCATCCTCATAGGGCATGTAAGCAATGAAAAAACACCATGAGTTGGACGAGGTTATGGAGGCATTGCAATTTACAGTAGATCAAGCATAGCACATGATTTTCAGATTGTAAAACAGGATGAGAATAGTCAATTCATGTGGCTTAAAATTGGGATAAAAGAACATGACATATATGTGGCGGTCTGCTATTTCGCTCCAAGCAATGCAAGCATATACAGTAAACATGGTTTAAACAGAGAGGATCCATTTGGCAATCTCTGCTCGGATGTCTTAAGGTATTGCTCTGATGGAGATGTTTTTATTTTAGGAGATTTCAATGCACGTACAAGCAGCCAGCAATCCAAATGCTATGAAGACATATCAAATGTCTACTTGGACGAAGTGAATGATCCGGCATATGTAAGAATATCAAAGACACTTATATCTAATAGCATGGGAGATTCTCTCTTGGAGTTTTGCACGATGTGTCAATTGAGAATTGTTAATGGAGTGAATAAATTCCCACATTCAGGCAAGTTTACTTTCCATAATCATACAGGGCAAAGCACGATGGATTATCTCCTTGCGAGAAATCTGGACCTGATTGAGGATTGCTCAGTGGGAACTCAAATGCCAGAATCGGATCATATGCCATTGCACATTGTGCTTAAGCTGCAAGCAAAGGTGGACTTACAGCAACCACGCTTTAACCCAAAGTTAAAAGTAAAATCTGATGCTCGTAAGGCATATGAAGAGTGTATAGAGGAGTTGGTCATCAATGCTAAGTGGTCGGGTGATCTTGTTGAAGACGCACATCAATTCACAAGCATGTTGCTACATGCTGGTAGAAAGGTGTTTGGTTTCTTTAAAACGACACCTACAAGGGAAACCGTAATGCTTGGTGGGACTCGAGAGTGCACGTAAAGCTGAAAGCGATTGCCAAGTAATCGTTGTGAAGCCTAAATGGTACAAGCAACTCATCCGGAGGGAAAAAGCTTGAGCCTTCTATAAGCACAAGCAGGCAGCTCGATAGATCAATTCAAGCAGAGCCGAGATCCTTCCGAGCACATTAAAAGGTAAATCAGAAAAGGTGATCTTGGATGAAATTGCATTGCTAAATTTAGTGAGAGATATTTATGAACTAAGTGGAGCAGAAAACATGCCGATCATGGCACATGGCGCAGATTTGTTTACAGAAATAGAAGTTAAAGAGACTTTAGAAGAGATGGCTAATAATAAAGCCCATGATATTGACGGTCTGTGTATAGAGCTTCTCAAATGGAGAGGAGAACATACGCTCTCCATCCTTACACACCTACTTAACAGTAGTGTTGCACAAGGTCTGCCGAAAAGCTGGAAGATAAATCGGGTTCATCCCATCCACAAAACTGGAGATCGAAAAATAGTGACCAATTATAGAACCATTTTAATAGGAAGCACATTTGCAAAAGTGCTTGGCAGTCTGCTGGAAAACAGATTGAGCTCTTGGGCAGAAGATAATGGTAAGCGCTCTCATTGTCAGGCAGGATTCAGGAGAAGGCATAGCACCCTGGACCATGCGCTCACTCTTCGTGTGCTCATAGAAAAGGCCAAATCCCCAAACACAGCGCTCTATATTGCTTTCATAGACTTTGCTAAAGCATTTGATATGGTCCCCAGAAGTGGATTAGGTGAAAGAATGGCCCAAATAGGAGTCCCACATGAGATCAGAGAGGCCGTTTCCCAACTCTACTCAGAAATGCTGATCAAACTCTCACATGATGAAATGCACACGGAAGTGGAGTACAATTGGCATTCGACAGGGCTGCCCATTGTCTCCAACCTTGTTTGGGATCTTCATTGATGAACTGGAGGATTGGTTGAAGGCACGATCAGTTGCAGGTACAAAACTAGGTGCATACATCATCCAACTTCTGTTGTATACTAACGATGTGGTGCTGACAGCAAGTAAGAAGACTGTGTTACAGGAACATTTGGACAGCCTAGAATCATTTTGTGCAGCAAAACAAATGAAGGTAAACATTTCAAAATCCAAGATCATGGTGTTTGGAACGAGGGATAGACCGAAATTCACTTATCAAGAACAGAATTAGAGACAAGAGAGTGCTACAAGTACCTTGGCATTGACTTCTAAGAAAATATAATTGGAAGGACTGTGAAGAGAAGGGTTGCAAGAGGAAAAGCAAAGATCAGACAAAGATGCTTGCAAGATGCAATAAGGTCATGTTGACCGAATGGGGCCTAAAAACATTGTTTAAATCTTTAGTTCAAACGCCTTTGCCGTATGGCGTGCCCATTTGGGGTCCGTACATCCTCCAGGCTATGGTGTCACATAGAATCCGTCCGTAAAATATTTTTTTGGGAAGAACTTGGGATAAAAGCTCGGGACTCCTATGCCATCATGCTAGCGTCGGGATGCTCCCACTTGAGCTTGAAGCCCGCTTCACCTCGGTGAATTTCGTGAATAGACTTAAAGAACAAACATCGAACACCTTTCTTTCCAAGCTATGCATAGCTCGTAACAATTGGGGTGGATGAAAGATTTACGGTTGGGCGAAAGTGAATGGGGTCCGCCGATCCGAATTGGTCGAAAGGATAAAACGATGCAAGAGCCCTTTTGGAAAAGCCGGCACTTGAACGCTTATGGTTGAATCCGTGCGTCCGGATGATGCAAGATAAGATGAATATTAATCATCTCACGTAATACGTGGTCGTGGATATCTAAATTGGATATCTCCGCATCACATAAGCGGCATTATTGCCCTAAGTATTTAACGAGTTCACATTGAGATTGAAACCGGGGAGATGGTTCAGATCCCCTTTGAAGAAAGAATCTGTAAATTATGTTCATCAAGTAGTGTAGAAGATGAGTGTCATGCACTCTTGCAATGTTCGGCTTATGCACATATAAGAGAGAGCTATGGTATACAAGCACATGATTTTTACTCATTGTTAACAGTGCCACCCATAGTACTGGGATCATATCTGAAGGCAGTAGACACACACCGATCCTTCTTATTGTCATTAAAGATGTAAATAGCTCTGTTTTTGGGCTCCATAGCCTCTCAAGGCCCAAGAGAGCAATAGACATAAATTAAATTAAATTAAAAATAATTCTTTTCAAGTAAAATAATAGGAGTGCAAACAAATAGAAGCCAGTTTGCCAGTGCTAAACCATTTGGTTGGTATGAGTAAGCCATTATGCTAGAGAGAATTGAATGTGTTGTAATCAAAAGCATTTGCCAAGACAATGCGATTGGCAGTGCACCGTAGGATATTGAGGAATGTCTAGAAGGAATGTGTAATAGGATAGCATAATTATATAATACAAGTCAAACATACATGATTGAAAAACTACTGAGTAAGAGATCCTAAATATAATCCTCTTTCTCCGAACTTGAAATATATCTCCTATCTCATTTTCTGATCTACCTCTGCTGACTTTGTAACCATTTTATAAGTAACAGGTTACTATCATAAATATTTTCATGATATGCACGGGGTCTAATATGGTGGTTAAGAGGATAAGCTTAGTTGGATGTCTCAACCCACTTCTGCAATAAGAAGTTCTATTGCTTCTTTCTAGGCTTCATTACATAGTTGTCTATGATAGAGTTTTATCAACCAAGTTTGCTTATGATATAGCAAGGTTGGATGGATGATGCATAAAGGTAGCATCTTGCAGGTAAACTATGATAACCGAATGCTGAGAGGATTCGTAGCAGGTATACTTAATGCTAGAGTGCTGGAGGCACCTCAGTATAAGCAAGGCATGATTTTGGCATAATGCTGTACAAGAGTATGCTCAAAGACGCAAACATATCACTACAAAAAACACAATTTCTGCATATAACTACTACTTTAAGATTTGATAACAAATTCTATTTGACAATTTGAAAACTGACTTCCAAAACACGAGGTTTAGCAGTCGCACTGACATCATTGGATGCTTCTTGATAATTGACGCAAATTTTTCTTCTGCTCTTGATTCTCAATCACCAAAAGCATTGGCAACTGCTATAATGACGAAAAGGTTTTTGATTTAATCTTTGGTTTTCTTGGTTTGCAGTGGGAAATGATGTGAAGACTTGTTACAAGTTTGTAATAGATTATTGCCATGACATATGCAATGATGCAACGCAACTTCATGGTGGCTATGGCTATTTGAAAGAGTATAAATTAAGGATCTAAATGTTTTGCACAAATTTCTAATGGGATTGTGTATCTTCTTTAGATGGAAAGGTATTTGCGGGACTTGAGAGTGCACGAGGCACAGATGAGATTATGCGGGTGATGATATCTTATCACATGCTGGGGCGTTAGTATTAATTCTAAGAATGTTGTCTCACTCTCAACCTGGAAACCATGGTATAAATAGCTCATCAAAGACAATCTATAACGGAAAACTCTGAATGCCTCGTACAAGGAATGTAAAACTTTATTATGTGAAACTGGAGTAAATATGTTGGGAACAATGAAGCAAAGCATACATTATCTAAAGTTAATTGTCATGTTTTTAAGGTCTTGAATGAAGATAGCTTCCTGTCGTCCACATCAAACTTGTGTTGTTAACAAATCTATGAGGTTTCGTGTATGTCATTGGGTGGAAGATCCTAAGGATAGTGTAGCATGTCTGAGCCAGAAGTAATATTTTACTAATAGATATTACATCATGGTAAGTGGCTATTATGTCTGTGTGGCATCTACTTACATAAAGTCGGGATGCCAAAGGCTAGGTATTTGTCACGAACAAGTAAAATAAAGTTCACATGCATGCAAATTATATGGATCCAACAAATAAAATATGTCCTGCAACAGTTTTAACAGATCTCTTTTAGTATAACAAATTTGTGTCTCATAAGCCCCCAATTTTATTTTTCTTATGTACATTGGCAGAAAATATGTGCATTTTCCAATTGTCAATCTGCATTGGCTCGCTAAACGATCAAGTGATCATCTCCTTTTGAACATATGCAACAATCACATATGCAACTTCCACTCTGGGCACAAGTGCCCAAAATGGCATTCTATTAAACAAAGCTATGACCAGATTCTTCATAGATTGTCTTCGGGTTAACATGCTTGTCCACAAGTTTAACCCTAGAATATCAGATCAGTGTCCAATATACAAGTATGAGCCTAAGACTATTGAGCATTGCATTTTTATGTATGACGGCCTTAAACAGAGGCAATTTATCCAACTACTAGGACGAAGTTCCAAAGCCAGACTTTTCATCTTGCAGCAAGATGATTGCTTTGGACTATCTAGAGAAGACGAAGACTGGTAATCTTCAAAGGTTTGGATGTGGCAGTTGTGTTCTCCAAGAAGCTCAACATCTAAGGCATACCATTATTCTTTCACTTGCCCCTCGTAAGAGACAATTGATCTTTGAGGAGTATTGCATTTATACTTGTTACTCTTTGATTAATAATGTCTGACATCCTTCAACAAAAAAATAAAATAAAAATTTATGACCAGACATCAAAATATTATCCATGCCCCTTCTAAACTACCATGACGAGACTAAGTTTGATTGATATATTTTGTTAAATACAATACAAAGAAGCACACTTGTTATACATAGATTTGGTCAAAATATGAATGTTAATTGTATAAGCAAAATCTTGCATATAAGAGATAATTCTAGAATGGGACTCGCATGAAACCAACAAACCGCCTTGCTTCTCATTCATCTCAGCAGATTTTCTACAATGGTGGATAGTGGGTAGCCGCACACATCCTGGGGGGTGCACTTATACATAAGGGGGGTATGGCATCTGCGTTCGGAGGGTAGCAAAAAACCCCCCTTGTATACGCAATTTTAACAGGCAATTTGACCCCTCTGTGTATAGATATTGCTCCAAATTAGTGCCTAAAAACACCCCTAACCCCTAAGTATACGTACGCAAATGGTCCAAAAAACACCCATCCGTTGAACTCTCATGGGTTATACGCTGATCAAAGGTGAATCCCCCGGGGCACACATGCGAACTACCCATAAAAAATAAAGGGAAAATCCAATTATATCATTTGGACCCCAACAAAATACAATGCTAATAGAGACTGGGCTAGTGTACCTGCCGAAAGCTTATCACCGGGATTAAAAAACCCCGCCCTTTCGGGTTTTCGAGGAAAAACCCTAGTGATAAGCCTTCGGCAAGGGGCTTGGACAAACGTAAGGCATAAAAATCGCTCCCAAAACCCACGAATGGAAAAGTCGAAACAGATGCCGCTCGCTAACCTGTACCTGCACATCACCAACAAAACAACAAGACAAACCAAACCTCCCAGAGTGGAGGGGTCTGATTACGTGCCCGCGCCGATAAAAATACAATAACAAAGAAGGGGGGGGTGGGTTCAAAGAGAATAAGGTATCACTGAGAGAAGAGGAAGCGCCGATGAGAAGTCGAAGCGAAACGCGCCTAAAAATAGCGAACTCCCAAACCGTAATCGTATGCGCCCGCATGCATGCAAAACATGCATGCCGTCCCCATTCTAGAATGGCGATCCGATGTCTCGGATCGATGGGATTCTAGAATGGGACTCGCATGAAACCAACAAACCGCCCGAATACCAAAGGACTTCCTTAACAAACTAGGATCGAGGACGAAAGTCACAGGATGAAGGCTAAAGGCCGAGAACGGACAGCATGAAAGAAACGCCAAATTGGCCAAACCAGGCAGGAAGACGCCCCTCCCCTGCCTGGAAACAATTCAAAGAGAATAAGGTACTGCTGAGAGAGAAGAGGAAGCGCCGATGAGAAGTCGAAGCAGAAACGCGCCTAAAATAGCGAACTCCCAACCAGAACGGGCATGCGCCGCCCGCATGCATGCAAAACATGCATACTCGTCCCATTCTAGAATGGCGATCCGATGTCTCGGATCGATGGGAATCTGTTAAAAGCAACTTGAGATTTTGGCTATAGAAAATATCTAAACTGTCGCTTCATGGGCTGAGCTTGTAGCCACAAGGGCCTAAGCCAGAGGCGGAGCCAAATTTGCATCTGCATTTATCTGTGCTAGATACTCCAAATTGCATTTAAGGGAACAAAACCTGTACAAATGACAAGTAGAACAACAAAATACGTTGTTGCTGCATAAAGATTACTCAGCAACAACGTATCAAATTTGAGTGGGTAGGCAGAGCCCAATCTCGCCTTGTGACCCCAAAACGTAAAATCTTTACCCGATCTATTGACTGGGGGAAGAGCATGAAAATGTTAGGTCTCACCTTTTCTGCTGCGCCATCTCTGTAAACCTTGATTAGATTCAGCCTAGTATGATTTTCTGCATTAGCTCTTCTAGTTATGCAAGTTTCGCAAAAAATGGCTCGCATTCATTATTGTGGCCAAAAAATTAACAGAAAGTTGATCCATTAAAGAGGTGCCGGCGGCATCCATCTCAAGCAATATAAGTTTTCGGTCAATACTTGAGATATCTGGTTACATTAAGGAATAAAAGGTGCATGTACAACATGTCACTGTCTATTTCATTTTTCAAGGTCATGTATGATTGTATTATATAAACTGGGCCCGTCACGCAACCATGGGTAAATTTGAACTTTGCCATACCATTCTTGAGGTCTCTAGCCATTCAGAGAATGCCAACTTTTTTCTAAGCATGTAGAGAAATGGCTAAGTAAGAAAGTATCGTTCAAATAGAATAGAATAGACTTTTAACATCCACGAAGATCAAGAGGCCATGGAAAATGGAGAAAATATATTAGCCTTTCATTAGAATGTTTAGTTTTTATTATAACATTTTAAATTTAAAATTTATATTATTTATTTATTTGTAATTTATGTATCATGATTTATGTTATTTTAAACTATTATAAACGTAATTAAGGTTTTATATTATATAATATTTATTTTCTAACATTGACAAATTGGCTACAATATAAACTCAAAATTCAAAAAATCATTGAAGATTTGATACATTGGCCTTAAAGATTTGATAATTAGTACGTTTCAAAATCTTTGACAAATGACATTTCATAAATAATGAACATATGACTATATGAACTAAAGATTTCACAAATGTAATTTACATAAGCGATAGAATACATTCTATATAATAACCTTAAAAACAAAAATGACAATGAAATAGAAAGCAATACCAAAAGTTTGGAAAATCTCTATAAAAAAATTGTAACACACTTAGGGGTAACGTAAGTATTGACCTTAGGATAGAATAGTGTATTAAACCTTAGAAGGGATAATAAATGGAAATTATAGTTGTAGATGTCAATTTCTTAGGTAGCGAGTGATGGAGCAAAGAAGTAGGGCTTTTCTCTAAAGAAAAGAAAGATATTGGAGTAGAGAATAGCATAAGATATTGACCCTAGAATAGAGAAGATATTCTGCCCTTTCTGAACCTTTAAATTTGAAATAGATTTAATAGCTAGATATGTCCTAATTCTAGAAAAGACAGATAGTATAAAAAAGGGCAAACTTTGAAACGTCATAACTCGGCAAGTATTCATTATGATGGAACGATCTTGAGTATTCTGGAAAAGACATAGGTCAAATAAGACTGCAAGTGGAAGATCCTTTGATGGGTTAACCAGAGCTGGAAGCCTTAGAGTATGTGATGACTTGTGTTATTTTGCAGTTAGTTGCTAGTTATTTACCTTTGAGTTCTTATTTATTGTTGTTGTACATGGTTTAAGCAAATAATTATAGTAAGATAAGAATTACCTGCTTGAATGAACCCGCCTCTTTGTCGATGCCGAAGAAATCCAAGGGGGTGAGGGATTGATCATCCCTGGACAATGTTAATTAAAGAAGTTGTGTCATAATGATGTGTTTATTTCTTCCCAGATTACTTGGTAAATAAGGTGATTGTTTATCCACTTAGTCCTCCACATGACTAACCCACATTTCCTTCCTTATTTCTTACAGATAGAGTTGAAAGCTAGATGGCCATCAAGCGAGGGAAGCACAAGAGATAGTAGAAATAATGTCAAGCATAGATCTTACGTAGTTTGAAATGTAACCCGAGTATTGGGTTAAAGATCCTTGTTAATGAAGTTCTTGTGATGAATGGAAGACCAGTTATTTTGTCTTGTTTGATTTTATGTGTTAAACACGCTAAGAGCATTTCAAAAATCTTTATCAACAATGTTATAAGTAGCTATAATGCAAAAGATTTGAAAACGGCAATTTAAAAATGATTTTATTATACTGATAAAAGTAAACTATAAATATTACTTCTATAAGTTAGAACCTACATATTAGAGAAAATTTGTTAAAAAATAATTCAATAATATTATATATGAATAAATAAATTTCTGCATAATTTTATAAATGAAAAAAAAGGAAGCAATAATATTACTAGCTCCACTTATTATATATATATAGCTGCATATACACTAGTTACAATACATTTACACACACTAGTTATAATACATTTGTTATAACCTTTATTTTGATGTTTTAATACCCTTATTCAAGAAAATTTTATAAACATAAGTTTTCATTTAAAAATAAGCATTTATGAGCTTTTTAATTAACACTAAATATATGTAAAATAATTTTAATTTAAAATTTTTATTATTTAAAACAGCTTTTTGCGGCTTAATTTATGTCTTGGTTGAATGCTGATCAAAGGCCTTAATATGCAATTGAATGACAAAATAAAAAATTAACATTCACTTTGAAAGGTAAGTTTAAAACTTACCCTTCGAAAACACAGCGGGTGCACCATTCAAATTTAACCTTCTTATAAACAAAACAACAATCTGCAAACATTCGAAGGAGCAGAAGGGGCAAAAGAAATAATAGTCGTAGCATGGATAGCCTCTGATCTAAGATGTGCACAAGAGCGGTCCTGGGCTGATGGGGAATGCTTGAATTGGTTTAAAAACATCATAGAGTTTGGAACATTAAAGGAAAAAGAAATAGATGAACCACATTTTTGGCCATTTTCAGATTTTTTTAGAAAATATTGGATTCCAACTGATTTCTTGATTGAGTAACAACAAGCATTAATAAGATTAAAACAAGAAAACAAAATAGTCTTAGAATATACGAGATTATATATACAGCTCAGATTACACCTCATCCCCAATTACACCTCATCCCCAACAAAGAAGAAGGCACTTAAAAGGTACATAGAAGGATTGAAATTGCCCACCTACATCGGTAAGGAAAACTGACCGCATCAACTAGGAAAAGTAACATAACAATGGGAATATGTAGAATTATCAAAACAGGGAAGCATAAAGAAGGGAATGAGGAAGAGACAATACAAGGAATTGAAGGGATGGTAATGGAGGAAACATAAGGAAACGAGCCATGCAGGGGCACATGAAAGAATTCTTGGAGTAACTCACACTAGACCAAAGGAAGCTAGCAAATGAAAAAAAGCTATGCTTTCGTTATATAGAGGCAAGCCATAGGACCCCAATGCATTACCTTTATTTGAAACTTTTTGATTGGAAATACGAGTCCAAAGGGGAGAAAGAGGAGAACAACAAAGAAGGTTATAACCAACTATAATACACTCTTAGCCAACATAGGAGAAAAATTGGATGAGGAAGAAATTATCGCATCGATCCGAGACATCGGATCGCCATTCTAGAATGGGACGAGCATGCACGTCGTGTATGCATGCGGGCGGCGCATGCCCATTTTGATTGGGAGTTCGCTATTTCAGGCGCGTTTCTGCATCCACGTCCCATCGGCGCTTCCTCTTCTCTCAGCAGTACCTTATTCTCTTTGAATTGTTTCCAGGCAGGGGAGGGGCTTCTTCCTGCCTGGTTTAGCCAATTTGGCGTTTCTTTCTTGCTATCCTTTTCCGGCCTTTGGCCTCGTCCTGTGGCCTTCGTCCTCGATCCTAGTTTGTAAGGAAGTTCTCTGGTAGTCGGGCGGTTTGTTGGTTCCTGCGAGTCCCATTCTAGAATCGTATCGATCCGAGACATTTCTAGAATGGGACGAGCATGCACGTCGTTCATGCATGCGGGCGGCGCATGCCCATTTCAGGCGCATTTCTGCATCCACGTCATATTGGCGCTTCTTCTTCTCTCAGCAGTACCTTATTCTCTTTGAACCCACCGTCCCCCCCTTCTTTGTTTATTGTATTTTGTCCAAGTTTCTGTTTATCATGTTTTTCCACCCGCTGGGTGATGCTTTTTTTCCACCCGCTGGGTGATGCTATTCTCTGGTATGTTTGTGTTGTCTCGTTTGTTGTGTTGGTGATGTGCAGGTACAGGTGGGCGAGCGGCATCTGTTTCGACTTCTCCATGCGGGGGTTTTTTGGGAGCGATTCTATGCCTTACGTTTGTCTAAGCCCCTTGTCGAAGGCTTATCACTAGGGTTTTTCCTCGAAAACCCGAAAGGGCGGGGTTTTTTAATCCCGGTGATAAGTTTTCGGCAGGTACATCAGCCACTCATCTTTTAGCATTGTATTTTTTTGGGGTCCAAATGATATAATTGGATTTCCCTTTATTTTTCGGCGGTTTGTTGGTTTCTGCGAGTCCCATTCTAGAATGGCCGTTTATGCAACAATAGAAACATGTAATTTTGACAACCAGCAAAGGTCATACATATAGAAGTCCAAATCTTAATAGACCCGAAAAGTTCTCAGAACTTCATAAGGCCAGTCGTAGTGAAAACCTCCGGTTAGTTCATATAGATGTTAAGAAAGGAAATGTCCAAAGGGCAAAGGGAAAGGTAGCATCAGGTAGATGTAAAATAGTAGACTGCAAAATGCTATGTTCCCAACTCACAACCACTAGCATTGGAGAAGTACAACATTAGTTGGAGTGGCTAAGACTAAAGGGAGCCCTAGTGGACTGCTACAACCGATCAATATCTTGTATCGACAACATGGAAGAGCGGGTAACAACCCAAGGTAGACACTCACCTCAAGATAGAAATCCTAAAAAAATTGTGCTCAACAATAGACAAGAAGGAAGAAATACTAATTATATTGCTTGATGTCAATCAAACAAATGAAATGTTGGCTATGGGGGCAACACAATCACTGGATTCACAAAAGGAGATCCAGAAGCTTCTTGGAGAGTAGACGACGTGTTTCCAAATAAATATGTAGCATAATAACAGAGGGTTTTCTTTGTGTTTTTGTACGCTTTTCACTAAGGTTTTCTTATGATTTCATGATGTATTCAAATGGATGTACTAATGCGTACATCTAGAGTGCACCATTTCTGAGCCATTGATTTTAGCCCTTTTTTTTCAATGGTCAACAACCAATGGCTCACAACAAAAGCCTTTTTTTTTGTGCGTGTGGTGGATAATGGGCACATGAAGGGCCATTGATTTTAGCCTTTTTTTTTCAATGGTCAACAACCAATGGCTCACAACAAAAGCCCTATATTTATGTGTGTGGTGCATAATGGGCACATGAAGGGCTTGAAGGGCGCATGTAGTGTAGTTTCCCTGCCGGCAACACATTTCTTATAATAACTTTTGATCCAGAGCTCTGTTTGAGATGATTTTTATTGCGTTGGAAAGCTCTCTCTGAGATCTTTTTGATAGTGTATGATATGAATATGTTTGGTTAAGTTATGTATGCTAAAACAGCAATTTTTCGGCCTGGTTTGGTAGGCTTTCACATCCTACCAGCTGATTAATACAGGATTGCGCTATTGGATATTGTTTTATGGCTCATTCCGAATGAAGCTTGCAAAAAAATTACCATGCATTTTTAGATTTTGAGGCAGTTATTAAGCAAATTCCAAGGCTTCTATATCCTTGTGCTAACAAGCAGAAAAGTTTCCCACTTTGGTTTCTCACCACAAGAATCCATGGAGGCCAAATGCTACTGTTAAATTCCAGTTGAAAAATGTTTGTGTATGGGTGTTGCAAACTTTATGACTTTCAGAATAATGGGATCAATCTGCTCTATCTTTATGGTAACTTTTATTTATGTTCTATTTGTTTTATTGTGATCAAATTCAAAAGCTACAGGTGATGAAAGCCTCAAATGAATTATAGTTTTTTTCTGGTTTGAATTCTGAAATTTTTGTCACACCCGGGTGATTGGCCCTAAGGCCCTTAAAGGGGCCAAAAAAAACTTTTTGCAACACAAACCATTAACATCCAACATATCCTATAGTTTAAATTTGGTTTTTCCGGCAAGTGGAAAACTTTTTTGATTTTTTTTCCCGGCCACTTTTCTAAGGTCTTAAGGGTTTTTGATGCCGAAAAACATTCCCGTGAGCCAAAAATCAGAAATAGACGAAAATACCTTTCCATGATTATTTTTTGTGTTTACCCGATTGCATTGCAGTGTCGATTGCATGTGCCCGATTCAAGGAACCTCCGACAAGGAGTTAGAGCTATTACCGTAGGTTTTTGGTCGAGACCGCTTGGGATTCAAGTTTCTTTCTGGATATGGGGTTTCCCCGCAGCTTTTGGATCGGCAAAAATGATTTCTGTTTTGCTATACAATGAGATACTATATCGGGTGGGAGGAACCAGATCAAGAGAATATTTAAATTTGTACATGCAATTCCTTCACTTTTGTCTATGTCAATAAGCATCCTGGTATTGAAATTTTGGCCCTAATTATGTTTCTTCGTCTTGCTTCACGTGTTATTTGATTGTTCTTCGTCAATTATAGTCCATCCTCTGATTCTAGCATCTTCACTATACAAGTGATTTTTAAACCTAATGATTTATCTCATTTTTGCAGAAGAAGCTTCAATGCTTTCAGGTATTATTAAATTGTCCTTCTGACAAATAGGGTTTGGAATCTGAAAGCAAAGACGAAAAATATTTGCAAATATGGTTATGTTTGTCTGAGCTGCAAAAAATGCCCGGATGGATATTATGCAAAGCAGGAATGCAGCCAAGATCAAGACACACAAATATGTTTTGGGGAATTGAAGAGCCCAACTCCGGATCCATCTGAGCAAGAATAAGAATAGTTTTTCTCACACACGCTGGGAGGAATTTCTGGCAAGGAAACCGCACCGGAATTGTCAAAACCTTTGCCCCAAAGAATAGATGAATAGTTGTCGTACAAAACTCCACAGGTAAAATAATCTCCGGCAGCTATGCTAGCCTCAAATAGTGTTTTATCTGGTCTAACACGTCTTGGGAACACCTCTGTTGGGTCTTTATTTTGGATCATCGTTTGATTTATAAAGATGCAATTATTGTATAGGTACATGAGATCATCATGTGTATGGTGTTTATGCATCTGGCCATCATGGAGAACTGAAGAAGATTCCAACCAAGATTAAGGTAGCTTGCTTTGCCTTTTCCCATCAATTACTATTGCATATGCAAGGCATCTCTGCCTTTGTGGATATGATATGCTAATACGGAGCCTTTGTGTTTGTTGATTGTGTCCTTATGGCCTCATATTGTTGTTCTATATGCTGAATATATCACATCTGCTGGATCAGCCTTCAACATCTTGATAATCGCCAATTGCTTATTAACTGTATACTTCAAAATCAATTGGGTCACTTTCTTCATGTGAATGCAGGTTAGGTCTACAATATGTTGAATTTGGGTAGGCATGATTTTCCTGGTATTTGTGATATTGTTTATGAATATGGAAAATCTTATCTAACTAGGTTTTCCAAATGAGCTTTACACTTTAGTTCAGTATTGTTGTAGCTGTATGCGCTATGTTAATTCCTTGGGCAAGTATACTGTCTATAGAAGATCCCACTAAAGTCATGTCAGATAATGCAAGCCCACTGTCCATGACAATTCCAAAACATTAATTCCTTGGGCAAGTATACTGTCTATAGAAGATCCCACTAAAGTCATGTCAGATAATGCAAGCCCACTGTCCATGACAATTCCAAAACATTATACTTACGTGCTTAGCATTTGTATTGTTGGATCTGCAGAGTGTAAATTCCTAATGCCTTAGCTCTCTTTGATGATTCTTTGAATATTCTTTTTTGTATTGTTAATATTTTAATGTGAGTCTGACAAAATGCATATGGTCTGTTAAACTCAAAGTTGCAAAGATGTTGTCTGGTTACGCTTCTAAATTGTTCAGAAAATACAGATGCGTATTACCTTATTTACACTGCTTGCTACATAATTAACTTTGCCTCACTGATCACTATATAATACGATGCAAAGAATCTCATGTTTGCACTGCTTTTTCGTGGAATCTGTATCAGGAATTTGAAGACATTCAGACATTGGAGGAAACCAAAACTACGTGAAAGAACCAAAAGGTTCAGCCAAGCAATAGTTGACACAAAGCAAAGAAGAATGGCCATAGACAAGCTTGAGATACATAAATAGAGATATAGAGAACCAAAATCACCATTTGCACAAGTATGCATTCAGGTACATCACATGATTCGACTAGATTTTACATTCTACAAATAAGTCTATCGAAGCACTTAACATCATGTTTAAGTACAAGAATGACCCTCTAACTCATGTTTAATGTCAGTGGTTCCTTTCTCCTTTCCGAGCTCTTCTCCTTAACTGGAATGGAGTACGGTCATTCCTTTGTAAAGTATAGTTGCTAAATGCAAGCATCTCTAGGATTTCCCAATACCTTATGGAAATTGTAATCCTTTAGCTGAGAGTCAACATTCATATCCTTTGTCTTGATGCTCTGAATTACATGCAGCAGCAGATTAGCAGCCTATTTTGACATAATTACCAACAACCAGCACTTGAGGAACCTTTTGCCAACCCAAGTGGAATGGCACCTATCTCTGCAAATGGAGCTGTTATGGGTTCTGATTCCATGGATCTCTATCAGTATGCAAGAAGCTATGCATCGTTCAAATCTTGACATGAGGTGTACATCTATTGTTCATGTAATTTAGGCCCTGTGAATAATCTAGATGTTTAAGTTTATTGTGCAATTTTAAGAGTTGATTTTCCTGTAAAATAAGTAATGAGTCCATTCTGCAGAAATGGTGTTGTGACATTATTTTGCATTAAGCACAAGTTGTTTGGAGTCGAAAGTATGTCAATACTTGAATCAACAAAGCAGATACATTGATGGACTGGGACATGGTGTAGAGTGGTAATGTGGATTGTCATAATTAGAAAAAAAGGAAGACCAAGGTTTATGGCATGGATTTATTATCACAACACATCTTCACCGCAAAGTAACCGCAAGCACGTGCTTTAGAGCGACTGCAGTTACATAACTCTGAGTGATCGAGAAGAAGGTTGTGGCTCACGAATACACTGCAGTTTCTTATTTTTTTCTCCGCATCAGCAGCTTCATGCTGAATTTGAAGTGCTAAAGTGATATTGCCCTTAAATTTTAAACTCATATTTCACCAGCCATGGGATTGTGGGTTTCTTATGCAGCCTTTGCCAATCACAAACCAAAGATTTGCGCCGCTTATGCGACTTTCGGCCGCCTCCGTGCCAATCTAGCGTGTTATTGTCATCAAACAGACCTTATCAGGCTGATAAGGAATGCTTGAGCTTTTTCAGAGGTTTTGAAATACTCAGAGTAGATGAGGAATGGTTTAGGACTGCCCAACCATTTTCCTTCCAGATGTGCGTGCACAGAATGCTTAGTAAATGCTAAATGTCTAAAAGTGTACACCATGCTAAAAACTACTTTTATGGTTTGTAGTTTAAAGTTGCTATTAGAACGTGCTGTGTGGTGCATGATGCCTAAGTGTCTACATCAAGATGTTAAAATGAACTGGACTTGCATTGTTTCTGGTTCGTCTTGCAAACAGGGATCATGTCTCATATCAATCATGTTCAGGAGTAAGCAACTTCCTGTTGTGTGATACAGATCTGCTCAAACTCTAGAAGTAGTTGCGCGTCCAACCAAGCATTTTTGGATTAAGTCTAGCATTTGCTGAATTCCAAGTAGATTCATGGTTGCAAAGCCCAACAACAACATTGTATTTGCACCATGCAACAAGACAACCTAGCACGGTTGCAAAGTCTAGCAACAACATTTTATGCCATTATATTTGCACTGTGCAACAAGACAGCCTAGCATAGTTGCAAAGTCCAGCAACGACATTTTATCACAGGCATTGAAAGAGAATTGTTGGTCTTTCAACAACATTTTATCACAGGCATTGAAAGAGAATTGTTGGTCTTTCATGTGGAACTGGGATATAACTGAAATGGCAGGCCACTGCATCCAACTGTTTTATGTGATGTAAATGTTTAATTGAGGAATCACAAAGTGAAGAATCACAGAGCTAATATAAAAAGTATTTTAACATATTGCCTAGCATCTACCTCATGTTGTGGAACGACGAATTATTGCTTCAATTATTTATGCAATGTGAATGTGCAGTTGAAAATTTGGAAAA
This sequence comes from Isoetes taiwanensis, assembly GCA_021234155.1. NCBI lineage: Eukaryota > Viridiplantae > Streptophyta > Lycopodiopsida > Isoetales > Isoetaceae > Isoetes > Isoetes taiwanensis. The sequence goes on along the minus strand of JAJEKV010000265.1, from coordinate 432,375 downwards.
CCAAGTGCGCCCAGCATCTACTTGATAATTTAACTGTTTATCTGATGTAAATGTGTAGGTCACTGTACTAGAGCCAAGTGTGTAGTGCAATGTCTAAATTTTTTATATGACTACAATTTCGTGGTTGTGCGACTTGGTAGGTTCAATACATTTTTTCTAACATATATTTTCTTTATAATTAATACACGCCAACTTCGTTTCAATAGTTATGCAACTTTGTTTCAATATATGTGGTGCTAGATGTATATAGTAAATTGGTCTTTGCTCTTGCAATAAAGATTGTGATAGGCATAAATTCTTCATTGGACAAGCATATAATATTTGTCTTGCCTTACCACACAATAGTTTTTCGAGCTTGATTATAACTTAGCCGCACTAAAATTGTGCCTACATGTGCCACATCCTGGTTCGACAACCTTTCTCGAATTACTCCCCCTCCTAGGATCGACCTTCAATGCTAAACTTGCTGATGTGACCATAGGCAAAGTGTCTTTTGAATGGTTGCAGATGCCATCAACGGCAAATGGGGATATAATACAAGTAGTACACGGCTTGCACGTAGCTTTTCATGTCTATGTCTAATAATTCTTCAAGTTTCTTGGTTCAATGATTTGTTAGTATACTCATAAGCATTAATGCCCGCCTTCATAAGACAAAAGAATGGAAAATGATAAACAAAACTATATGTTATTTATTCGAGGGGTGATTAATAGAATACCCATCCACAATTTTAATTGATCCATGAAATATGAATGGAGTGGTATATATTTTTAGAACATTTGCAGGTCACTAACATTGATGCAACATATCAAATATATCAAACTATTTACTCCTGTTCCCCTATATATTTTAACACAAATTACCTACAGACTCATCTCGAGTTCATATGGACCTAAAGCCCGGCAACGCCGGGCACCATAACTAGTAAAAATTAAAATTAAATCCCCCAACACATAACAACCAACATATAACAACTATTGACATTAACAACCAACACATAACTACCATTGACATTAATTAACACAACCATTGGGTCCAACACATTTAAATTAAAATCCCCCTTAAATCCCCTTTGGTTTGGGTGCATATTCACACGGGGGGTGACGTAGGGCATCGAGAGCCCTCATAATTGTATTTTGCACTGTTTGGGGTCTGGGTTCGGGAACTCCTGCAAGACAGCCCTCTGTGAGGACCCTTGGATCTAACAGGAGAATCCGGGGACTATGTCACGCGGGATTTGCAAGAAAAGCAAGGAAAAGAGAAGCGAAAACAAAAGAGAACAATGAGATCACAACAATGAGCTTCCTTGATGTCAATGAAGATACATGAGCTCTCGCAATCGAGAGAAAACTGAAATGAGACAAGACTCAAAACTCATCTAAAAAACTCATGTGCTAGCTCTACTCATATATATAGTACAATGGCCTTTGGCTCAATATAGACACTCGACCGATTTGGTGCCGACTCACGAAGGAGGCCTGATTCTTGAGGAATCTTTGGCGGTGCCTCTTGAAAAGCCCGAAATCACGCGGATCTTGACGCTGGCGGTGACGGGCGTCACTTGTCCGAAGTCGCCTCTTGTTGACGCCAAATGGTCTTTGTCTGCGTGAAGGTCTGCTTGGTCTTCTGGCGAGCCTTTGACGATGACCAGCGCTGGTTGTGGATCTTTGGCCTTGACTTGGTCCGTCAGATGCATGAATAGTCCCGTACCCGGGAGGCACAGGACTAACCTCCCCACCAAACGACACTCGGTCACAAGAAAAAGGAGGAAGTGCTTCCGAGGGTGGGAAAAAAAAAAAAGTCTGAAAGTGATCCTCACGGGAATGAGGGCGGCGCCATTATGGTAATGGGCAATGAGGTCTGGCGTGTTTGAAGAGCGTCCGAGTGTTGAGCCCAAACAAAAGCAGGATACGCATCAATGAGGAAGTGAGAGCGCACCATGTCTTCGAGGCAAGGTGCGCTCGAGGAACAAACCGGGCACTCCATGAGAAGGCGGTCCGGAGATCAAGGCATTGACGCCGGCATTCGATTGCGATAAAAGATTGGGCCACGCCGATTTAAAGAGCTGACCAGGATACATTTGAGAGCGGCCTTGAAAACCCGCCTTGATTATCTTGAAGGGTCAGTGAGGTGGCGGCGATTCGCAAGAAGGTATCAAGGCCATGAAGAGCATCAGCAGGCCGTTGCCAACCACGCTCATTAGCAATATAGAGCCAATTCTCAGTAGTGTCCAAGGTGGCATTATCCTCCCAATTGGAGCGTCTGACAAATCGGGGATCCCACCGGAGATCCGGTCGAGATCTGGCCCGAGTCGACCAGTGGCCATCCATGACCTTCGTCCAAAAAGGGAAGCGCCGGTCGAGGAGAGGAATCGTGGGCGTGGAGGGACTCCTAAGGAAGCATATGGAGAGGGAAGCATGCCCGTGTGCGTGGGTTGCAGAGCCATGTCCCTGAATTCTCAAACAAGATTCTGATCAAGAGCACGACACCAATGGTCCCACTCTGAAGTAGAGAGTAAATTGATAGACAGGAGGATTTACCCAACCCGTTGGGATGGTCTTGCTTTCCAGAAGGCCACGTAGTTGATTGTAGCCTCCCAAGTGCTGCATATAAATTTGGGCGAACTCAAGATCGTCAGGATGCGCCAAATTTTTGTTTACATTTCAATGTTTCAGCTTTTGCCCGAGGGTAAGTCTTGAGCAAGTTCGAGCATGTACTCATGTTCAAAAGTCTGAGACTGAGCAGGATCTTCGAAATATGGGTTGGTTGGTGATAACAACCAAGCAGCATTGGAGTTGCCGCGAAAAACACAATGGGCCTCATCTCGGAATTTATCATGGAGATCCGCCAGGTAGAAGTCATGAAAAACATAAGCCATTGGCTGAACAACACGGAAAATGACCAAGTCGGGGTCTTGATTGGAGCTGATCAAAGACTAAGAGTGCACAAAATAAACCCTTGTCTTCTCTGAAAGATCCGGCCCGATCCGAAGGAAATCCGCGCACTTTGAGTGGCTATTGATGAACATTGCCATTGGCCGCGTACTACTTCAAAAGGAAAAGGTGCCGTCGGGCCACCACATAGTCAAGATAGCTGGAAGGAGTAGAGAAGTCCACAGGGATGTTGGTAGCAATGTCGATATATCCCTCCTGTTTCTTTAGGGCTTCTTCGGCGGATTGAACAGCTTGCTGAAGCTGATGTTCAAGGTCACAGATCCGGTTCTCCTTTTCTAACAGAAGACGAGACTGATCACGGACCCGTTTAATAGGAAGCGTGGCATGTGAAGAAGATTGCCCGGGAGTATTGAGACGAAGCGGGGCAAGCTCGGCGTCATCTATGACCTTCTGTTTCTGAGCCTTCGAAAGCTGATCCTGGATGGACGTTAACTGATTGGTCAGCGTGGAAATCTGAGCTTCAAGGGAGGTGAGTCGAGCATCACGCTCGGTAAGGTCATGAACTTGAGTGCGGTAATTGTGAGAAAGCTCCGTGTACAAGGTGTCTAGCTTAGCAATGTCTTTCTCCTTGTCACCCAGGAGGTGTCTTTTGTCTTGTTTTGCTCCAACAAGTTCTGAATTGTGGTTTGGAGCTGAGCATGTTGATCTTCAAGCAGGCTGGTCTGATCCTGAGCATTTTTGAGATCTACACGGGCCTGTAAGAGAGCCGCGTGCTTTTCTTGAAGTTTGGCCTCCAAAGTTTGAACTTGTGTAGTTGCGGCAGAAGGTCTCTTTGAATCGCATCGGAAGCCTCGGGGGCGGCAGACACCATTCATCGAGGCGTCCTATGATGCTTGTAATCGTAGGGGCGGCAAAGATGAACATCCTATTTGGAATTGGTACGTAAGGTGGCGAGGATTTGGAGGTCTGCGGGGGCCACTGTTCTTTGCTTTGTGCGAGATTGTTGGGAGACATGGCCGGGGGAAGTGGAAGGCGTGGCTTCAGTGGAGGAAGAGGAGACTGTGACATGCGTGGTCTGGTTTTGAACATGACCAGGGGAAGTCTGGCGTGAAGGTACAACTTGTTGGTTTTGACACTGGGAATGCAGAGACTGCTGAGTGGAGGCATGAGAAGTGGAAGGGGTCTCAGGAATGGGAAGATAATGGCGGATGAGTGCACGAAGATGGCCACCCACCGAGGCTTCATGTCGGAGGAGGGGCAGCCCGAATCACGGTCGACTTCATGAAGGAGGCGATAGAATAACATCACAGGGCCAATCAATATGGAGATTGGGCCGGATGGCGATGATCACCATATTATAGAACGACTTATTGATATGGGTGTTCTTGATAGAATACCCAAGCAATTTGCGCCACCGCAGAAACTTCACAAAAGTGTCATGTGACTTTGCAATATTGGTGAAGGCGATCTTTGGTTTGCTTGATAAGAAGGAGCACGGCCCGAGTGGCGTCCATGTCTGTAAAAGCAGCCCAAGATCTGAAAGGTTTTGCAAGGGAATCGGAATACCTCGAAATCAAAGGCACAGGTGAGCAAAATGATGGACCCATCCCGTAGCAAGTCCTTCCAGGGCTGTTGGCGATATGGCGATAAAGCTGCTTCAATTGCTCGGTTGGGGCGGGAGCTCCATTTCGCGAGAGTCATTAAAGCTTACGGCGTTCAGCTACTTCAGACTTCGGACCAACAAGGGCCTCCACGAAAAGGTGGGCGTCGAGAAAGACCTGACTTCGAAAAGAGTCGCATCCCTTGGAGCAGAAGCTTGAAGTGTAGGAAATTTGGGTGCAGCCATGGCGAAGAGCGTCGGAGCGAAGGAACATGCGAAGGCGGGAGAGCGAGAGAACGTAAGACAAAAGCGGATAGTCGAAAAGGTTTTAGGGCCCCGCAAGTGTAAGAAGGGGGCATGATGAGGGCCGAACCGGCAACGTTGATGATGCCGGTGGCGGCAGTCTGAAGTAAGCGATTGAGAGGCAAAATTTTGCCAAACGGTAAAAGGGAGAAGCAAGGAACGGTGGCGATGAGACTTAAGAAAATGATCGGATGTGACAATTTTGGCGAAAGGGCGACATTAATGTTCGACCAGGCGTGAAAAGAAGGAATGTCATTTAATGCCGGCAACTCGAAGTGGGATATCATTAAAGCGAAGGTGTCGAGGTACCATGGCTAGATATGCGGCGGGAGAAAAGATTCACCATTTAGAAACAAATTTGCATTGCAAACACGTTGGCGAAATTTCCAGTTGGTCCACGTCGGCGGGAGGTCCTCGGTTGGCTATATAAGGCGAGCGATGGTGGAAGCCGAGACACCCGATGGCGCTCGGTAAGATGCTCTGGCTGGACTTCCGCGACAAGTGCACTATGCCCGTCTAGCGCACAGGTGGATTACATGCAAGATGGACGCGGACCTCTGGCGGTGCCACAACCGTGGCATTGCCATGGGCGGGTGGTGTGCGGGATGGCTGAGCATCCCGATCCCCACACCAACGGATGGAGGTGATTCACCTCTTGGCCCGGGACCACGAAAGGTAATTACTACCACATCCTGCGTATCACCTCTGCTCCAAACCCGGAGTAGAAGGGTGTTCTTCTTAGGACTTAGTAGATAGGGCTCTCAGCCCGTTTTTGTAAATAGGGCTCTGCCCATAGCGGAAAATAGATGGGCTCTGCTCACATTTTGTAAAAATTTCACCTCTATAATATAAATATGCCGCTTGTTAGTCACTATCTCGTTGTGTCATTATGCGGACAACATCCCGGTGGATGATTGTCACTTTTCATTGTATGAAATTGTTTGAGGCGAAAAGCCATTAACTAGTGTAGGTAATGGGGTGCCATCTAATTGACCCGACTTAAAAAACGCTTTGGGTTGCACTACTTGAACAATTTGATAAGGACCAAGCCATCGAAACTTTAACTTGCCCGGAAAATTTTTGTAACGGGAATCATAAAGAAAAACCAAATCTTCTTCTTTGAATGTTTTTGTCTTAAGTCGTTTGTCATGCAATGATTTCTGCAATTGTTGGCCATGAAGAACACGAATGTAAGCATCACGCCGAAGTTCATCCAACTGTTCCAATTGATAAACCCTTTCCTTGAGTGCAGCAGATGGATTACGGGCTGTAGCAAGTTGAAAACGGAGAGTTGGAAGAATGTACTCAAAAGGCATGAGAGCTTCTTGACCATAAACCAGTTTGAAAGGAGTGTGACCAGTAGCTATTTTGAAACTAGTGTTGTAAGCCCAAAGAACAGTAGGCAACTTTTCCTGCCAATCTGTGCGTGAAGCATCACAAACTTTCTTGAGAACTGTGATGAGTGTTTTGTTGGTACTTTCAGCCAAGCCATTTCCTTGAGGATAATAGGGTGTACTCTTCCGGTGTTGGATGTGAAGATAATCCGTCAGCTCCTTAATGGTATGGTTGACAAAATGCACGCCACGATCACTAACAAGTTCCGTGGGACAATCAAAATGCGTGATGATGTGCGTGTAGAGAACCTTGGCTGTGCTGGCAGCAGTGTTGTCAGGAAGTGCACAAGCTTCCGCCCATTTTGTAGCATAATCCGTGATGACCAGAATATAGCGGGCACGGGTGTGCCGCGCCGGTGGGTCCATGGGCCCCACAAAATCCATACCCCATTTGCTGAAGGGATGTGGAGTGGCGACCGGCATCAATGGAAGAGCGTCACGGGCCGTGGGTTTTTCCACACGCTGACGACGTCACACGTGCGAGCATAAGCGTGGGCATCTTTGAAGAGTGTGGGCCAGAAGTATCCTGCCAAAAGAATTTTGCGTGCCATGGCGTCACCACTAAAATGACCACCACCAAGCCCATCGTGGGCTTGTCGAACGATATCGGGCACCTCGTGAGGGAGGACACAACGACGGAGGACCATGTCTTTGCCTCGTTTGTACAAATGGCCTGCAACCATGGTATAGTCACGAACCTCTCTGAGAAACTGACGGTGGCGGGAGCGAAGCTTTTCTGGAGAGAGCGTCGGATCGGCGGGAGGAAGAGCACCAGTGAGAAGATATTGCTGAAAGTTGTGAAACCAATGGGGCGTGGCCGTGACCAGGAACAATCGAGCATCTGGAAAGGCATCAGAAACACCCGTGGACGGATCATCCGTGTGGATGCGTGAAAGATAATTAGGCACCACATGAGATTTGCTTGCCTTATGAACAATTTCAAAGGGAGCGAACTCTTGCAGAAGGAGGACCCAACGAGCAATTCGACCCATGGGCGTGGCTTTGTTGATCAAATAAAGAAGAGCTTGATGGTCAACAAAGAACTTGATCTGGCTACCCAACAAATAATGTCTGAACCGTTGGATACAGAAAACTAAGCCCAAAGCTTCGCGTTCTGTGGCAGAGTAGTTGCGCTCAGCAGGATTGAGTTTCCGGCTGGCATAGCGGATTGGTTTATCCGTGGTTTCATTATAGGCCTGAGAGAGAACAGCACCAATGGCAAAAGCAGAGACGTCAACATGAACGTGGAAAGGCTTGTCCCATTGAGGAGGAACAAGGACCAGGGCCTGAGTAAGTAACAGCTTCAACTTCTGAAAAGCAGCTTCCGCTTGGGAATTCCAAGCCCAAGTGGATTCATCACCCGTGAGTTTATGAATGGGGTCAGCTATAGCTGCAAGTCCAGGAATGAAGGTGGAATAGTAATTTACCTTACCCAGGAAAGAGCGTGTCTCTTTGATATTTGACGGTGCTTGAGCTTTCAGTACGCAACTGATTTTAGCGGGATCCGTGGTGATGCCTTCTTTACTGACCACATGACCCAAGAGAACGCCTAAGGTGACACAGAAAGTGCACTTCTCCGGATTGAGACTAATGCCAGATTCATCACATTTTTGGAAGACGAGCTCTAACTTCTCCAAGTGATCATCCATGGAGCTGTAGGCGGAGAAATCATCTTGAAAGATCTGAAGAAATGGTTTATCCTTCATAAAGTCGTGAAAGACGGAGAGCATGATGCGCTGAAAAGTTGAAGGAGAGTTTGACAAACCAAAAGGGACCACCTTGTAGGCAAAAGTGCCCCACGGGGTGGTGAAGGTAGTTTTGAATTGATCTTCTTGCTTGATAGAAATTTGATTGTACCCAGAAAAACCATCCATGAAAGAGTACATCTCATGACCAGCAACTTCTTCAAGAACCTGGTCAGTGAAGGGAAGCGGAAAGTGATCACGCTCCATGGCTTGATTGAGTTTTCTGTAATCCACGCAAATGCGGATCTTACCATTGTGTTTGAGAGCTATGACGATTGGGCTCACCCATTCAGAATGTTTGACCTCATAAATCAGGCCAGCAGCTAAGAGTTTGTCAATTTCAGCCTTGACTCGGTCCACGGTAATTTGGGTTGAGCCATCTCTTCGTCGTTGCTAGATGGGTCTTGCATCAGATTTGGTAGGAATGGTGAGTTCCCCCAATTCTTTTTTGATACCTCGAAGGTCTGTGTAGCTCCAAGCGAAAATATGTTTGAATTTCTTGAACAGCGTCACAACGCGTGCTTTATATCCACTTCTGGAGTTTGAATGTGAGGAACAACCTCCGTGTCCTGAACGTGATGAGCAGGAGGCTGAAGCATGATGGGAGGAGGCGTTTTTGCGTCGTGAAGAAAAAGAGGCTGGCGGCGTCATCAAGCAAGGGTTGCTTCATGGCGGCATGAACATCAACCGTCTCACGAGGAAGGAAGTGGATCAGAAAAATGATCAAGGCGTTGAATGCGATTGCGAGGAAGCCGGTAAGGGTCCAAGAGAGCCGCCACGGCCCGGTCTGATCGGCGTCATGTCACCCGGGGATCAAAGATACTCGGGGTAAGAAGAGAGGTAGACCCGCGGAGGAGCTTGAACATGATAAATATTTTGGGCTTCTTCAGAGTCAGTGTCGGAGATGGAAGGTTCAGCATTCTCGACAGAGATCAATTGGCCAGTTTCCAGATCCATTTGTGGCATTGAGATGGCCATCAGTGATAACAAGTTGGTCCGTGGCCCAGTAATGAATACTCTTAGCCTGGCGGACAAAAGGTCGTCCAACCAGCATTTCATAATCACCAGGATCTTCTCCTGCTTTCCAAACACCAAATTCCAAGGGGAATTTGAGATCACCAATGCTGATGTGGAGAAGAGGAGTGACGCCTTGAGGGCGCGTGATATGGCCATTTGCCAATTTGATGTCATAAGGGGTACGGTATAATTGTTTAATGTCCAATTGCTTCCTGAGTTTATCAGTAATGAGATTGACGGCACTACCACCATCAATTGGACATGATTGATATGTTGATTGCCCATCGTGGCATGCACCGTGGGTGTTGAAGTCGCAACAGCTCTAACCAGAACCGTGGGAAGAGGTAACTGATCTTTGAGAGCCGGACAGAGTTTCAAAATAGTGGCCAGGCTCAAAGGAATCTTGATCTTTGCAAGTTCTTCCTGAAGTTCCAAGGGAACATGTGAAAAGTGGTCCGCAGGGTCCAATGGAGCTCGGGACTGTGGTAAAGAAGCAGAAACTTCTTTGAGAAGCTCGACATTTGGATATCGGCGAGGCGTGCAGTGGATGATGGCGGTCTTTGCCTGGCGCTGAGCTCGTGGTGGCATGAACATTTGCCGGTGTTTGACCTTCCGCGACCGCATGAGTTTGAAATACTTTGTCTCACTTTAGGCATGGCGTGAGGCATAAGTTTGTCAAGATCAAAGCGGTGAACTTTTTATCATCGTCATGAGGGACAATTTCCACGGCAAAAGCGGTTGCGTGTCATGAGGAATGATGGTCAAAGGCGTGAAGCCCGTGTGTGTGACGCGACAAGACCAACCCAATTGGACCGCTGGGCGAGGGTTGAGAGCCTGATAAATCTCCTCCTGAGCTTGTTGATCCATAGGATTGGAAGTAGACGCAGCTTGCTGAGGGCGCTGTTGTTGAGGCGGCCGAGGAGGCTTTCTCAAAACAGGACAAGGGCCCTGTTTCCGTTAGCCACCCGTGAGTTGATAAGCCATGAGACTTACGGTAGCGGTTGATTGGAACCGGAAGTTGAACTTGAACTTGAGGCGCTTGAGGACACGCCATGGTGGTGTGACCCCATTCATGACAATGATAACATTGAGCTTTTGAAGGATCAAAGGGAGGACGGTTGCCTTGTCCCCGTGGCTGCTGAGATTGCTGCTGTTGTTGATATTGCGGCTGTTGTTGAGTTGGATATTCTTGAGGCTGATATGACGGGTGTTGTTGAGGGGTGGTCTGGACTTGAAAGACCATTTTATTACGAAAAGGTGTAGGATGAGATCGTGTGCATTCTTCCGTGGCATGATTGCACATATTACATCTTTTACAATGAGGAGGTCCATTGGAGGCGTTGCATTCATTTGCGGATGACCTTGATATTTACAAATAGTACACGGATGTGAGCGTTGTGGATTTGCTTTGTCGAGGTTGAAACGAGTTCGAGGAACCATGACGGGGGCATGAGCGGGAGTTCCCGCAGAGCAACACCCCTAGAAGAAACATTGACCGAAAGTGATTGACCAGTTCAATGGCCTCGCTCCAGACTTGGGACCGTATTACATCATGAGTCGAATGGCGGGAGGAAGGCCCTAGCGAAACCGGGCGAGGGATCCGGCTTTGCGTGGGGTACTCCACGAGTTTGCCGGACGAACGTGAAGACGGTCCAAAAATCCTGGGCGACTCCGTGGGGGCTCTTGTTGAAGGTCATTGAGTTGCTTAAGGAGTAACCGGTCATCGTCCGTGGTGCCATAATGAGACGAAAGGTAGTTTTCATTTCTTGCCAACTCGTTTCCGGTGACTTTTGTTGGCCATTAACCATCGATGAGGCGCCTCGGCGTGGTCGAAAAGATATGAAACTTAAGTTGGGGCTGAGCATGACCATTCGAGAATGGCCAAGGCTTCAAATTCCTCCATGTGTGCCGGGCACTCTCTGATCCGGAGGTTTGCCTTTGGTGTTGCCAAAAGTGGGATAAGTCGACTTCAAATTATGAGTGGGAGAAGAAGGCGGGCTGGAGCATAGGCAGTGGGATTTGATTGAGGATATGCGAAGCATAGAGAGGTGGTACTTGCCGTAGGCCGAGTGCAAGGGGTGGGGCCGAAAACCCGGTGGTCCATAAAAAGTAGCATCCGGTGAGGAAGGGCCTTGAGAGCCGGGCCTCATTAGGCTTGAGATCGATGGTTTGATAAACGGGAAGAGCTTTGAAAAGATGGAGAAGTTGGAATGCCATGAACATAGGAAGGGCCAAAGGTGACATGATGGTAGCCCATTCCAGCCAGAAGGAGAAGATGGTTGGGACGGCTGAGGGGTGTGACCTGAAGGGATATTTATGTAGGTGTTGTCAGGAGTCCGAAAATAATGAGGCGTGGGCTGAACGGGGGTATGTTCGCGGAGATCATGGTTGTGAGCAATGGCGACACCTGTGGGGAGACCCTGGTCGAGAATGAGCACGAGGGTAGGAGGTGCCGATCGAGCCGAGCCGGATAATACCTCCCTCAATGTCATAAGCATGTCATACATATCCTGAACAGTCTCGCGTCGTTGATGACGCTCTATTCGAGCCGCCGTTTGGCAAAGAAGTTCTTCAGGAGTGAAACCTCGAGCAGACATGATGGAAAGAAAAGAAAGATCAGACCCGGCGGCGGCGACAGTGTTTGGGGTCTGGGTTCGGGAACTCCTGCAAGACAGCCCTCTGTGAGGACCCTTCGATCTAACAGGAGAATCCGGGGACTATGTCACGTGGGATTTGCAAGAAAAACAAGGAAAAGAGAAGCGAAAACAAAAGAGAACAATGAGATCACAACAATGAGCTTCCTTGATGTCAATGAAGATACACGAGCTCTCAACGAGAGAAAAAACCGAAATGAGACAAGACTCAAAACTCATCTAAAAACTCATGTGCTAGCTCTACTCATATATATAGTACAATGGCCTTTGGCCCAATATAGACACTCGATTGATTTCGGTGCCGACTCACGGAAGGAGGCCTGATTCTGGGAATCTTTGGCGGTGCCTCTTGAAAAGCCCGAAATCACGCTCGATGCCGACTTGGCCGGTGATCGTCCGTCACTTGTCCGAAAGGCCTCTTGTTGACGCCCGGCGTGGTCTTTGTCTGCGTGGTTAGTGCTTGGTCTTCTGCTGAGCCTTTGACGACTGACCCGCGCCTGGTTGTGGATCTTTGGCCTTGACTTGGTCCGTCGTATGCATGAATAGTCCTGTACCAGGAGGCACAGGACTAACATGCACGTACGAAATCAACACCATATAGTATTCCGCTTGAAATCTTATAGTATTTTGCGAATCTTGTTATACAGTATAGCAAATTTTGTACTTGCATACCCCACAAACGAGGAACTTTACGTACGGTGTAGATTAAGGAATAAGGGGTGAATATGCCTATCCAACAGCTCTCGTTGCCCGGAGTCACTCCCTGGTGAATATGCACCCAAACCAAAGGGGGTTCAAGGGGGATTTTAATTTAAATATGTTGGACCCAATGGTTGTGTTAATTAATGTCAATGGTAGTTATGTGTTGGTTGTTAATATCAATAGTTGTTATGTGTTGGTTGTTATGTGTTGGGGGATTTAACTTTTATATGTTGGATGTTAATGGTTTGTGTTGCGAAATTTTTTTTTTGGCCCCTTTGGGGCCTTAGGGACGTCCCCCCCTCCCGGTGTGACAAAATTTTTAGAATTCAAACCAGAAAAAAACTAGAATTCATTTGAGGTTTTCATCACCTGTAGCTTTTGAATTTGATCACAATAAAACAAATAAAACATAAATAAAAGTTACCATAAAGATAGAGCAGATTGATTCCATTATTCTGAAAGTCATAAAGTTTGCAACACCCATACACAAACATTTTTCAACTGGAATTTAACAGTAGCCTTTGGCCTCCATGGATTCTTGTGGTGAGGCTTTCATCACCATCAAAGAGGCACTTAGAATATGAAAAACCAGTAGCGCCACACCAAACCAATAGCAAAAGCTTCAATGGCATAGGCTGGTGTGCTGTCTTATGCATAGGCTGGTGGTTCTACTCAGTGGATCATGATTATCCTCTGAGACTTTATTCCCGCCTCTGCATTTGTATTTTGCTTTTTGGCTTGGAGTTTCAATAAAGTTTGTCGTCCTTCAATAAAAAAAAAAACCAATAGCAAAAGCTTCATTTGGACTTGCGAATAAAGAACTAATGCAGGTTAAAGCACAGTTGAGAGACCTATTAGAGGCAAGATTTATTTGCCCAAGCATGTCAGTTTTTGGAGCATCAATGCTCTTCATCGTGCATAGATAAGGATACTGTTAAAAAGTACTATAGATGATAGTTGCCCAGAGGCACCTATGACCTATCATATGGGGGTATATCATATGGGATTGCCTTAGAAATTTGCCAAAACCTTCATTTCATCCACATATTATACTAGATTACATGTTCCCCTCCCTCCCTTCCTCCCTCCAGTAGGAGTATTTGTATGATTCAAAAAACAATAAAATCCCTTTTGAGCCACTCACCTAATTCGTAAGAATTAAAAGTATGTGAAACCCCCTTGTCTAAAATAGACCTGATATCGGGCTATCACCAGATCGACATCAAAGAAGAGAACATACACAAAACAAACATGCTATGGTCACTATAAATCCAAAATCATATCTTTTGGCTTATACAATGTGTCAGCAATATTCCCGAGACTATTGAATGATATACCTTGGCAAAAGCGTTATTGTTTTATTTGACAATGCTTTGGCATATTCAAAAGGAATGGATGAACACCCAACCGAAATAGGCTCTAGAAGTTCTATATGCCAAAAAAAGCAAGTGCTCTTTAACACAAGACACAATGGAATATTCGGGCTACATCATCACACTAGAAGGTATAGCCACGGACCCAACAAAGGTCAAGGTAGTAAATAGTTGGTCAACCACAAGAAATGTGGAGCATGTAAAGAGCTTTTTGGGCTTATCGGGCTACTATATAAAAATTTTCAAAGAATTTGGATGCACAATATCACCATTGGCAGCGCTTTCCAAAATGAATTTAATCAATTAGGGGGCAGCATGGACGGAAAAAATCCTAAAAAGCTTTTGAGGAGCTACAATCAACAATGTCCAATACATGTTTATATACAACAAGAAACCTTGTGAACTTATCACAAATGCCAGTACAACAAAAGAGTAGGAGCATGCAGGAAGGGAAGGTAATAGCATGTGATTCATGCAAACTAAAAGGTGTCAAAACCAGATACTCAATCCATGAGAAGGAACTCCTAATCATAATCATAATATTTAACACTAAAGTTATCCAGGAGACCATTTCAGGTTCATGGACCAGAATTGGTCCTGCATACCTCCTGTTACTTAAACCCGTGTATCTAACAGAAGAAATTTCATATTTACAATATAACACCATCTTTTGAATTTTAACTTGATTCTTAATGACTTGTGAGGATTTCATCATTAATGGAATCACCCATATGTTTTGGTGATTGTTCAAACTTTAAAGGAATTGGCAGTGTTTCCACCAGTCTAGAACTGCATTTCTCATTTTTCTATCATAAAGAGGTCCAAACCTTGCTAAAATTGAGAGTGATTTTTGTTTTATAATAAAATACATTAAGTTGCATGCTCTTGTATTTGGCGGCTATCATTTAACATCAATTGAGGGTCGTTAAACTCTATTTTGCTCAAAAAAACTGCTCGAGGTCGGGGAATTATTTCTTTCTCTCTTTCCATTAAAATGTTTGACTTAATTCTTGTGGCTATGAGTTGTTAACTATAAAGGCTCTAGTATAATGATTTTTTAAGGCGTTCATAAGCTATATTAATGTCAATATTAACTAAATAATTTCTTATACAGAATTCAGATAAAAAATATATGTTACAATGATATAATAAAGCCCATCTATAAGCCTCACAAGGGTAATGAATGATGCATTCTACTTATATATCTATACAAGTTTGTGTACTATGAGCGGTTGTACCATGAATGATATTGGGATCCAACAGTCACACAACAAAGCAATGTTAGGGTGGTGAGTACATTATTTGTCCTAAGCCATCATCCCTGACTTAGCTTACTAAGACCAAATAGAATTAGACAAACTCTTTACACAAAGTAAGACCAAATAGTATCGAGCTACAATAATTAGTAAATGAACTACTGCACTATTCATAAGGTTAAGTTAAAGAGGCCCTTTAAACAAATTTAGTGGTGAGCACGTCATTTTTCCCTTAAATTCTCCAAGATTCCATCTAAATTGCCATAGATTCTTAGTTTCCTTAGACTCCCCTAGATTCCCAAAGATTCTTTTAAATATTCCTAGATTCCTTTAGATTCCTTGAGATTCCCTTAGATTCCCCTAGATTTTACTAAGATTTCCCTAGAGACCCAAGATTTCTTCTAGATTAGCATAGATTCTTAAAGGTTTTAGGAAGATTCCTATAGATTTTCCTAGATTCCCAAAGATTCTTTTGAGATTCTCAAAGATTCTCCAAAGAGTTAACTAGATTCCAAAAGAATACCCCAGGATTCCTCTAGATTCTCCAAGATTCTATAAAGTTTCTCCTAGATTCTTCAAGATTCCATCAAGATTATTCTTAATTCTCAAAGATTTTAGGAAGATTCCCCTAGATTTCCAAAATGCTTGAGATTCCTATAGATTCTCTTGAGATTCCCATAGACTAACCCTAGATTTTATTAAGATTCCCTTAGATTCTCCATGATTCTATCTAAATTCCCATAGATTCTTAAGGATTTTATGACAATTTCCCTTAGATTCTCCTATATTTCCATAGATTCTCTTAAGATTCTTTAAGATTTCCAAAGATTATCTCATGATTCTCCTAGGTTCCCCAAGATTCTATGAAGATTCTTCTAGATTCCCTAAGATTCTATGAAGATTCTCTTAAATTCTCTAAGATTACATTAAATTCTCATAAATATTAGGAAGATTCCCCTAGATTCCATTATATTCTCAAAGATTCTCTATTGAACCATGTAGATTCTCTTAGATTTCCAAGATTCTATAAAGACTTCGATAGAATCCCTAAGATTCTCTTGAGATCCATTTACATTCTCTAAGATCCTATGAAGATTCCCCTACATTTTACAAAATTGCACCAAGATTCCTGTAGATACCCTTAGATTTCCCCTTAGATTCCTTAAGATTCTGCAAAGATTCCCCTAGATTCTTAAGATTATATGGAGATTCTCCTAGATTTTATTAAGATTCCCTTAGATTCTCCAAGATTTTATCTAAATTCCCATAGGCTCTTAAAGATTTTATGACAATTTCCATAGCTTCTCTTAAGACTCCCTAAGATTCCCCTAGATTCCCAAAGATTATCCCATGATTCCTCTAGATTCCCTAAGAATCTATGAAGATTCTCTTACATTCTCTAAGATTCCATCAAGATTCCCCTAGATTCTCAAGACTTTCAGAAAGATTCTTCTAGATTCTCAAAGATTCTCTTAAGATCGCTTAGTTTCTCCTAGATTTCTAAAGATTCTCTAAAATTCTTGAAGTTCTATAAAGATTCCCTAGATTCTAAGATTCTACATAGATTCCCCTAGATTTTATTAAGATTCTCCTATATTCTCCAAAATTCCATCTAGATTCTCATAGATTCTTAAATTTTATGAAGATTCCTTTAGATTCCCCTAGATTCCAAAAGAATACCCCAAGATTCCTCTAGGTTCTCCAACATTTTATGAAGATTCTTCTAGATTCTTCTAGATTGTTCTAGATTCTCCAATATTCCATCAAGATTACTCTAAATTCTCAAAGATTTTAGGAATATTCCCCTAGATTTTTCAAAGAATCGCTTAAGATTCGTCTAGTTCCCATAGATTCTATGAAGATTCCCCCAGACACCAGGATTCCTTCAAGTTTCCTCCAGGAACTTGAAGATTTTATCAAGATTCCCTTACATTCCCTTACATTCTCAAAGATGCTCTCTTGAGATTCTCATAGATTCTCTAAGATTCTCATGATATTCCTCTGGATTCTCTAAGATCCTATAAAGATTCTCCTAGATTCTCTCAACTTACCATTGATTCCTTAGAACTCAAAGATTCCCAGAAGATTCTTAGTATTTGATCATGTTGGCTCCAACTGCGAGAAAATAGTGTCAAAGCACCACTCATTGGAAAGCTCTCGATGAGAGCAATCCAACGACATAGCCCCCACCTTCATCTGGCCGCTCTACTGCAAGCTACATGCGTTTGAAGGCGATTAAGCAAATGGAAGTCCCTGCCTTGACACCTCACTACTTTTTTTTATTAATGAGGGTGCCACCTCACCTTCTTTAAAAAAAAACAAATTTAATATTAAAAAGTTAATGGCTAGGATTTATGCTCACCTTTTGATCTAACGGTTAAGATCTGTTACACCAAATATTGCTGCCACCTCAACATGTTCCAATACTTTGAGGTGTCGCCGCCTGGATCGTCTATCTCAAATCTGAACGGCTCACACGATGACACCTCAAAGTACTGGAACAAGGGGGGTGCTTATATAATTGTATATATATAAGAGATAGGTACTTATCAAGTCAAATATAGTGTAGCTGGTATGTAACCATGTATTTTTTAATGTTAATCAAGATCTGCAGTAATAGAACTAATGCATTTAGAGCTTAAAAAGTTAAGTTAGCTCTAAAGTTATGGTATCAAAACTCAATAAGATTGTAGCTAGTGATGTTTGTTGATGAATTTGTGAAAAATTTGCAAAGTATATCTATGGCAATCAATCAATCGACCAAATAATGTTTCATGCATGCTTTTGAAGCTTGTGAAAGAAATCAACTTTTTTACATTACATTTCTCCAATGTGTCTTTGAAATGATTCAAAACATTATGAAAGACGTATATAGATGTTCCTAATATAGTTTATTAAAAAATACAAACAATTCTAATGTTTTACTATCATAAAACTAGTCTATGTGTTGTTGCTAGAAAGTGTTGTAATTTTAGGTATGCCAAAAGTGCAAATAGTATATGCAAGCATTTGTTAGCAATATATATTTCCACATTCATGCTAAAATAACATATTATATGCAAGATATGAATATAAATAGGCATGGACCAGTTATGGTCCACAATCAGACAAATTGGATACATGGTAATCTCTCTCATTATTATCACCAGCCCTATCTATCATTGTGTTGTCATTTATACAAAGGTACACTGACTTTTTATCCATTGTAGTATAATTTTCAAAGGAAGAGTTGAAACCCACATAGGTTTCATTTGTTTATGGTTCAATATTACTCTTTAACTATGCAATCCCATATAACTAACTAATTTTATCAAATAGAGTACTATATATGCGACCTATATTCTAAATTTGAGTGGATTAAGATGAGGATGTTCTTAATTTTTAGATGAACCTAAGTCATCTGGACCAGTAATGGTCAGTGGATATAGCAATATATCTTTATTTCTTATGATTATAACTTTTCATATTTTTTCTTCGCTCTTTTTGCATTGCTTTCTATTCTATTCTATTCTTTCATGACTTGGGATGTTTCGAAATATGAATTTTGGAAGTCACAACTAAAATCGATAGAAGATATAATCTAGCAAATAACTTGCTATCAATGCTCAAAACTTGAATCTAAATCGCAAGATCATGAGCATTAAATATTTTTAGTGATTAAAGTACCTGATGAGCTACCTATATCTCAAAATTGAAACTAAGATCGATTAACACGAGGAAGTTCTTCATTTTAATGTATCATGTACCAGTAATGGTCGCAGGGGTAGTGGACTTTCGTGACCTGTTGAGAACAAATGCTATGTTGCGTGCTTGTTTTTGTATTGGTCTCATATCATCGTTAACTTTCATAATATGATTTTTTAGGGGGCAACCTTGAATATTTTTTCTTCAATAGAGACTAAAATAAAAGTCACTTGTACTAGAAATTATAGAAAAAATCTAAAACTTCCAAATGAAGGCCAATGAATATTTTTCTTGGATGAGTCAACTTCTCTACTGCTTATATTCCAAATTTTAGACTAAAATTCATTTTCAAGTAGAGGTTATTGATTTGATTTGGGAACAGCTTCCCGGGAACCAGTATTGGTTCACAAAAGACAGAAGACAGTTTTGACCCTGCCATGTTCAAATGGTCCTATCTCCCTTCGCAGAACTCGGATTGACGTGTGGGTTTTTGTATTTTACTCTCTATCTTTTTGTCGAGACTTTTACCTTATATAAACATGAGACCATTTTGATTGGATCCCCTTGAATTCACCTAAGCATAACTTTGCAGTACATGAGCTGATAGATTTTTAGATATTTTTCTTATGTAATATGACTGCCATATATTAACTTGTAGGAAGGGCTTCATGGAAAATTGAGTTGTTTATTTTATATGAATTTTAATGTGAACAGTGCACATGAACCATTTTTGATCCATTTAGGGACAACTCTAGTGTTAAGACGTGGATGCCATTACCTTATGAGCTCTACCTTCCAGCTATTTACTGACTACAAAGGATTGGAGCATTGTATAACCCAACCCCTGCTAGTAGGAGACAATGAAATTGGTCAAAGTTCAATGCAAAAATACTACCTTTTACAAGAGTTGTGATGAATATAGTCACATGTACTCTATCAAGAAGACCAGAGCCAATGCAATGCACATCGCTATTGTTTAGTGCTAAAGGGACCTTAGATATCATCAAAACGATTAGAATGTAGGAGACAAGTAGAAACAACTAAAACATTATTTGTATCTAGCAAAATTTGCACGTAATACTGCTAAAAAACAATTAAAGTAAACTCAAGCAAAACAACATACTTGATCGCACGTAACAGTCATTAATCAAAGGCCTGTACACACGGGAGACGTAGAGGGATTCACAAATTTCTGCCACAAAAACGAAAAAAAGTCATCGAGTTTATCCGAAGCAGCTACGCTGTGTAGGAAGACTAAAAGCCGCCATGTTTCTTCTGCATGAAGGACCCACTGAGTTAATGGGAGTAGAAAACAAGAAAAACAACCATTGTCGAGATTATACCTTGCTGCCGGACCAGTTAGCTCTCCCTGTTAAAGACACCAAAGTAAAACTCGTGCATGATCCTAATAATTCTGACCTCCACCATTAAGAGAAAGTTCTAAACAACAAGATAAAAAAAATATAGAATAGAATAGAATAGAATTTTTATCGTCCACGGAGACCAATTGGCCTATGGGACCCAAAAAGGAAGCGTAGCAAGCATATTACTGTCCGGATTAAAAAAACATCCTCCCGCCCTAAAGGGTTGTTTGGGGGAAAAACTGTGACAGGATTAGGTTTGCTGTCAAACTGTACAATTACAAATATAGACAGAAATATGTACATGTATCAAGTAAGTGCCCGAGGACCGAGCTGATCTTGGCGATCCATGATCTCTTGAATGTATGAGCCCAACCTCCGTACCGAGCTCGTGCTCAGTATCTCATGCAGGGACTGGTCGGGAGGACCAGCTCAGCATAGCGTATCTGAATGTCATCATATGGCGGACAACTTTGAAGGGTGTGGCATTTGTCTTCCACAGCTCTAACCTGGCAGCGTTGACAAATCCGCTCCTGACGCAGCTCCCCAACCCATCTCCCTATCTCAATACGAAGATGGTGTGCACCTGTGTGGATAGAGGCAATGGATCTGCGCTTTTTCATGGGTAGATGAGTGCGCAGGTAGCATTGGTGCCGTCTTGACCTGTTCAAGGGTGCTGGCATCCCATAGCTTACTGAGGAAGCATGCATCAAGGTACTATCTGAGGCTGCGTGATCTGCCTCCACTTGCATTTGGATGCACCTGTGCTCCTGCACGTTCCATCTGGCCAGCCACTAAGCTCTCTTTTCCTGTCAGCAGGCTTTTAGGCGTTGAGGCCCCATTGCCACAGTGTAAGCAAGGTCTATGCTGACCACCTTCTGGAAGTAGACGATATATCTGTCAAGGGCCCCCCTTTGAAGAGGCAAGTAACCTGTTTTCTGCAGTAGTATCTGGTATGGGACTGTGGACTTCACCCCTAGGGCCTGTGCCAAGAAAGCTTTCTGCACCTGCTCATTCCAAGTGGCGAGGAAAATCACCGGGCCCCAAACCTCGACCCCATACAAAAGTACAGGTTCTACTAGCACCTTGAATAGGTGCGATTGGTGGGTCCAATCATACAGCTCTGCCTTGTGATTATTGTTCTCCATTGCATAGAGTGCCTTCCAACCTGCTGCGGCTCGCAGTCGGATAGAATTGTCCCAGTTCATGGCCGATAGAAACTCCACCCCCAAATATTTATAAGCGGGCACTACTTCAACATGTTGGCCACGATAAGTGAGGATTGGAGGCCGTGGCTGGCGTGCTGACGATACCAAAAACACCTTGGTTTTGGCTAAATTGACATGCATGTCAGTCTTCTGGCAAAATGTGTCCAGGGCATCGAGATGGCGTTGCATGTCTGCCTGAATGTGTGCTAGGAGGTCCACATCGTCAGCATAGATCAGCTGCCTGATGATCTGGTGTAAGGTGAGCCCCAGTACCTCCATTATCAGTGAGCCATCTCTCCACCTGATCAATATACAAGCCAAATAGTGTGGGAGAGAGAGGGCATCCTTGAGGACCCCGATACTGCTCTCGAATGGTTGGCCCGCTGTTTGTAGCTAGCCAATGCATGTCTCATATAACCTGTATACCTCGTTTTGCAGTTCGGCAGGGACATCTAGCTGCTGCAATCTTGCCCACAGCTTTTCCCGAGGTACAGTGTCAAAAGCCTTGGTGAAGTCTGACGGCAATCAATCTTCTTGCGTGGTTTTACTCGCTATCCTCAACCAGAGTCCGCAGTGTGAAGATATGATCTATGATTGAGTGCCTCGGCCTAAATCCTGCCTGTGTGAGTGCCCGAACTCCTATTGCCTCTGCCCATCTTGTCAATTATCGCTCGAGGATCCCGGGAGAAGCTTTGCAAACACTGAGCTGATCATGATGGTCCGGTAATTGGCCGGGCAATGCGGGTCTCCTGCCTTATAGATTGGGACAATCCGGCTAGTGGTCCATTGCGAGGGAAAACCTTCCCGCAATGCCTTGTTGAACCGGCGCCATGGATGGTCCTGCTCACTTGAGTAACTCTACCTGCATGCCATCAATATCTGGTGCTTTTCCATTGGCTAGACATTGCGAGCCTGTGCTACCTACGCCTCGTGATTTCCGGTCACGGGGCCTGGGGTAATGCCGCCCGTGCACCCTTAGGGTTGTAGAGCTGCTGCAGGTATTGCCCCTACTGGTCTGGAGTGATGTTTCCTGTGGGCAGCACTGGCCTCCTGAGCACTCTTCGCCAGAATGTCCTGGGATGACATTCCATGAGGAAGAACATTTCCTGTTGACAGGCTGCAGTGTACCTGGCCTTTCTAGCCTTAAGGAAAGTGCGGTATTGCTTCACTGCATCCGAACGTAGAGAAGGGTCTGTGACTTGGCGGAGCCAGCGTTTGCATTCTTTGCATTCGGCATCGAACCACTGGTTACACGGAAGAGAAGCTAAAGATGCAGCCCTCAAAGCCAAGATTAAATATTAAATATTTCAATTAGCTGGACCATTCTTATTCAACTTATCTTTGTAGAACACTACAAGGGATAGTCGACGTCCAACGACGTCGCGACGTCGAAGAACGACGGGTCGTCGTCGAACATCGACGACATCGTCGTTCAACGACGACAACGTCGTTTCGACGTCGTTCAACGACGTTTCTCAGGGCTGACGTGTCGGATTGGCCTGCGTGGCATGGTACTGCTGCCAAGCTGGCAAGCGTGCGTGTCGTGCCACGTGCACATGACGTCGTTGAACGTCGTCTCGTGGATCTGACGTGGCACATCCGGCTGCGTGGCTTGCTGACATGCCAGGCTGGCACGCCACCGTGTTCTGCCACGTCGACATGACGTCGTTGAACGACGACTAAAAAATCTGACGTGACCAGTCAGCTTCGTGGCTTGCTGACATGCCAGGCTGGCACGCCAAAGTGTCCTGCCACGTCGACATGACGTCGTTAAACGACGCCTAGAATATCTGACGTGGCAGCAGTTTTGCCAGCGTGGCCGGCATCGTCCGCGCCACGCTATTGTCAGCAGAGCGCCACGTAAGCAACGTCGTTTAACGACGTCACTATTTTTTGAAAAAATAAAAAAATTCGAAAAAAAAAAAAAAAATACCGGACGTAAACTTATCGTTTGGAATGCCAAAATTACCCTATGGACTAAGTTACCGCGGTCGGTTTTGCAAAAATGACACACTTACGCCCTACATTCGCGGTATTCAACATTACCTCCTAGGCCAATTGACTACGAGTGTGTTGGACATAAGATAGTTTGGCGCTTCTTCGAGAAGGGGTGGCCTTCTGGCCACAAAACTTGGTCCCTAGGGCAATGTCGACGTTCTGAGTCCATTGGCAGAGCCGAATCACGGTTCCGGAGAGGGAAAGTTGCCCGTCCGTCGCCAGGGCCTTCGGGAGAGGACTTTTGGGGCAAGCCGCTTCGGGTGGTTTTAGGGTCCGTGCTCTCGGCGTCAACACCCCCTCTACGTCAAGACACGGCGCCAAGGTCCTAGTCGAATCGACAAGGATAGAGCCTCTAAAATGTAAACCCTATGAGTTGCCAGGTTCTAGCAGGGTTTGCATTTTGGGTGCCGAGTTTTGGTCTTTTGCACTTGGGACGTGGCCGATCACATGCAATTGAGAACGCGAAGCAAAGGGAACTGACGGAATGGAGTTTGGACCTGTACTCTCCTCCGTTAGGCGGTTAGAAGTCAAGGCCCGCTTTTGCGGAGCAAGACATTCGTAAATTCGTAATTAATGCATAGTAATGGACTTAAATTCTGATTTTTGTCAGCTAGTTTCCTAAGTCATCGCCAACATACAGGCCAACTTTCAAAAATTTTGGATAAGGTTTAGATCAAATAGTTTGCATTAGAACGGTCTAGGCAGCCTGTTGTTGGGCAGCCGAGCTAGCACACGTGCCCAAGTCAAACAAGGCCAGGACCTTGCAAGGCCTCCTCATTAGAGGGAGAGTCCGAACCCCGTGGAGGCGAGCCCCAAAAAGCTTCCCGAGGGCAGCCTTTCTGGCAAATAAGCCGGGGCGTCGCTAAAGACCACACTCCCCGATCTCGGTTCCCGTATCCGGCCGTTGAATCCTTTGTTCAAGGAACCTGGTCCGAAAGGTCCAAAAATCCAACATCCGTCCCGAGAACATATCAAACCGCTGGCGCCCCCGCGGCGGCGGTTAGAAACCAAAGTGTTTTGTCGTTCGGACATTCGCGGAGGTTCGAAAATGGCGATCCGACTTCGCCACATCGTCGAATGCCAAAATTACCCTAGGGACCAAGTTACCACGATCGGTTTTGCAAAAGAAAGAAACACTTCGCCCTACATTGCGGTGATTCAGCAGCCCACCTCCTAGACCGACTACGAAGCGTTGCACATGAGATAGTTTGGCGCTTCTTCCGAGAAGGGGTGGGCTTCCGGCAAAGGGGCACAAAACTTGGTCCCTAGGGCAATGTCGACGTTCGATTCCATTGGCGAGACGGATCATGGTTCCTGGAGAGGGAAGTTGCCCGTCCGCCGCGGGCCTTCGGAGAGGACTTTTGGGGCAAGCCGCCTCGGGTGGTTTTAGGGTCCGTGCTCAAGGCGTCAACACCCCCTCTACGCCAAGACATCTACAAAGGGTCCTAGTCAAATCGACAAGGATAGAGCCTTGAACGTAAACCCTATGAGTTGCCGCCGTTCTAGCGGGGTTTGGCGTTTTGGGTGCCGAAGTTTTGGTCTTTTGCACTTGGGGCGTGGCCGATCACATGCAATTGAGAACGCGAAGCAAAGGGGAACTGACCGGAATGGAGTTTGGACCTGTACTCCTCCCGTTGTGGCGGTTAGAAGTCAAGGCCCGCTTTTCGCGGTAGCAAGACATTCGTAAAATTCGTAATTAATGCATAGTACGGACTTAAATTCTGATTTTTTGTCAGCTAGTTTCCTAAGTCATCGCCAACATACGAGGCCAACTTTCAAAAATTTTGGATAAGGTTTAGATCAAATAGTTTGCATTAGAACGGTGCAGGCAGCGGCTGTTGTTGGGCAGTAGAGCCGGCACACTTGCCCAAGTCAAACAAGGCCGGGGACCTTGCAAGGCCTCCTCATTAGAGGGAGAGTCCAACCCCGGGAGGCGAGCCCCAAAAAGCTTCCCCGAGGCAGCCTTTTTAGCGCCCGCGGAGGGGCGACGCTAAAGACCACACTCCCGATCTCGGTTCCCGTATCCGATCGCTGAATCCTTTGTTCAAGGAACCTGGTCCGAAAGGTCCAAAAATCCAACATCCGTCCGGGAGAACATATCAAACCGAGAAAGCGTCCTGCGAGGCGGCGGTGTAGAAACCAAAGTGTTTTGTCGTTCGGACATTGCGGAGGTTCGAAATGGCGATCCGACTTCGCCACATCGTCCGAAATGCCAAAATTACCCTAGGGACCAAGTTACCGCGTCGGTTTTGCAAAAGAAAGAAACACTTACGCCCTACATTCGCGATTCGCCAGCCCACCTCCTAAGCCAATTGACTACGAAGTGCGTTGCACATGAGATAGTTTGGCGCTTCTTCGAAGGGGTGGGCTTCGCCACAAAACTTGGTCCCTAGGGCAATGTCGACGCTCGATTCCATTGGCGAGAGACGGATCACGGTTCCCGGGAGAGGGAAGTTGCCCGTCCGTCGCCCGGGGCCTTCGGAGAGGACTTTTTGGGGCAAAGCCGCTTCCCGTGGTTTTAGGGTCCGTGCTCAAGCGTCAACACCCCCTCTACGTCAAGACACGGGCGCAAGGTCCTAGTCAAATCGACAAGGATAGAGCCTCCCAAACGTAAACCCTATGAGTTGCCGTGTTCTAGCGGGGTTTGCGTTTTGGGTGCCGAGTTTTGGTCTTTTGCACTTGGGGCGTGGCCGATCACATGCGATTGAGAACGCCAAGCAAGGGGAACTGACGGAATGGAGTTTGGACAGTACTCCTCCCGTTGTGGCGGTTAGAAGTCAAGGGCGCTTTTGCAAAAGATAGCAAGACATTAAATAAATTCGTAATTAATGCATAGTACGGACTTAAATTCTGATTTTTTGTCGGCTAGCTTCCTAAGTCATCGCCAACATACTGAGGCCAAATTTCAAAAATTTTGGATAAGGTTTAGATCAAATAGTTTGCATTAGAACGATCCGGGCAGCTGTTGTTGGGCAGCCGAGCCGCACATGCCCAAGTCAAACAAGGCCAGGACCTTGCAAGGCCTCCTCATTAGAGGGGAGAGTCCAAACCCGGTGAGGCGAGCCCCAAAAAAGCTTCCCCGGGCAGCTTTTCTGGCAAATTTCACGGGGCGACGCTAAAGACCACACTCCGGATCTCGGTTCCCATATCCGACCATTGAATCCTTTGTTCAAGGAACCTGGTCCGAGAAGGTCCAAAAAATCCAACATCCGTCCGGGAGAACATATAAAACCGCTGCGCCCCGCGGCGGCGGTTAGAAACCAAAGTGTTTTGTCGTTCGGACATTGCGGAGGTTCAAAATGGCGATCCAACCGCCACATCGTCCGGAATGCCAAAATTACCCTAGGGACCAAGTTACACCCGGGTTTTGCAAAAAGAAAGAAACACTTACGC
Organism: Isoetes taiwanensis; assembly: GCA_021234155.1. Taxonomy (NCBI): domain Eukaryota; kingdom Viridiplantae; phylum Streptophyta; class Lycopodiopsida; order Isoetales; family Isoetaceae; genus Isoetes; species Isoetes taiwanensis. The sequence goes on along the minus strand of JAJEKV010000265.1, from coordinate 405,793 downwards.
CCTACATTGCGGTATTTCGCCACCACCTCCTAAGCCAATTGACTACGAAAAGCGTTGCACATGAGATAGTTTGGCTTCTTCGAGAAGGGGGTGGGCTTCGGCCACAAAACTTGGTCCCTAGGGCAATGTCGACGCTCGATTCCATTGGCGAGACGGATCACGCCGAGGAGAGGGGAAGTTGCCCGTCCGTCGCCGGGGCCTTCGGGAGAGGACTTTTGGGGCAAGCTGCTTCGGGTGGTTTTAGGGTCCGTGCTCAAGGTCAACACCCCCTACGCCAAGACACGGCGCAAGGTCCTAGTCAAATCGACAAGGATAGAGCCTCCCAAACGTAAACCCTATGAGTTGCCGTGTTCTAGCGGGGTTTGCGTTTTGGTGCCGAAGTTTTGGTCTTTTGCACTTGGGACGTGGCGATCACATGCAGTTGAGAACGCCAAGCAAGGGGAACCGACGGAATGGAGTTTGGACCTGTACTCCTCCCGTTGTGGCGCTTAGAAGTCAAGGGCCGCTTTTGCGAGCAAGACATTCGTAAATTAAGTAATTAATGCATAGTATGGACTTAAATTCTGATTTTTTGTCGTTAGCTTCCTAAGTCATCGCCAACATACAGGCCAAATTTCAAAATTTTGGATAAGGTTTAGATCAAATAGTTTGCATTAGAACGGTCTAGGCAGCCTGTTGTTGGGGCGTGAAATGAGCCGCACATGCCCAAGTCAAACAAGGCCGGACCTTGCAAGGCCTCCCTCATTAGAGGGAGAGTCCAACCCCGTGAGGCGAGCCCCAAAAGCTTCCCGAGGCAGCCTTTCTCGGCACAGCCCGCCGGGGCGACGCTAAAGACCACACTCCCCGGATCTTGTTCCCGTGATCCGACCGCTGAATCCTTTGTTCAAGGAACCTGGTCCGAGAAGGTCCAAAAATCCAACATCCGTCCGAGAACATATCAAACCGAGAAAGGCCTGCGGGCGACAAGTAGAAACCAAAGTGTTTTGTCGTTTCGGACATTGCGAAGTCTGAAATGGCGATCCGACTTCACATCGTCCGAAATGCCAAAATTACCCTAGGGACCAAGTTACACCTGGCCGGTTTTGCAAAAAGAAAGAAACACTTACGCCCTACATTGCGCAAAGATTCAAAGCCCACCTCCTAAGCCAATTGACTCACGAAAGGCGTTGCACATGAGATAGTTTACGCTTCGAAAGGGGTGGGCTTCGCCACAAAACTTGGTCCCCAGGGCAATGTCGACGCTCGATTCCATTGGCGCAGACGGATCACTGCCCGGAGAGGGAAAGTTGCCCGCCCCGCCCGGGGGCCTTCGGGAGGACTTTTGGGGCAAGCCGCCCGGGTGGTTTTAGGGTCCGTGCTCGGGCGCCAACACCCCCCCTACGCCAAGACACGCCCAAAGGTCCTAGTCAAATCCGACAAGGATAGAGCCTCCAAACGTAAACCCCTATGAGTTGCCGTGTTCTAGCAGTGGTTTGGCGCTTTGGGTGCCGAAGTTTTGGTCTTTGCACTTGGGGCGGGCCGATCACATGCGCTGAGAACGCCAAGGGGAACCCGACGAATGGAGTTTGGACCTGCATCTCCTCCCAGGCGAAGAAGTCAAGGGCCGCTTTTGCGGAAGCAAGACATTCGTGAAATTGTAAATTAATGCATAGTACCTTAACTTAAATTCTCGATTTTTGTCAACTAGCTTCCTAAGTCATCGCCAACATACAGCCAACTTTCAAAAAATTTGGATAAGGTTTAGATCAAATAGTTTGCATTAGAACGGTCTGGGCAGCCTTTGTTGTTGGCACTGAGCCGGGCACACGCGTGCCCAAGTCAAACAAGGCCAGACCTTGCAAGGCCTCCTCATTAGAGGGGAGAGTTCGAACCCCGTGAGGCGAGCCCCAAAAAGCTTCCCGAGGCGCCTTTTTGGCGGCAAATCCCGGGGCGACGCTAAAGACCACACTCCGGGATCTCGCCCCCGTGATCCCACCGCTTGAATCTTTGTTCCGTGGATAGGTTCACATCAGATATCGCTTTTATACGTAATGCGTATTTTTCGCTTGATCCGACACAAATTTGACGCTTAATACGTCAAAAATACGTCCAAAAAATTTCCGCGTCGAAAAATTTCGAAGGTCCAAAATCCTTTTCAATTTAAACCAAAAAAAAAAAAAAAAAATTTTTCCGCGTAAGCGAACCTTCCGCTTTCGCTTACGCCGAAACTAAAAAATTTTTTTTTTTTTAAAAACTGGTTTCGCACGCTGAAAAAGACGCCCCCAAATGGAAGGTTCGCTAACGCAAAATTTAAAAAAAAAAAAATAAAATTATTTCGAAACTAAGGTTTAAAAAGTGTTTTAAATTTTCGCTTACGCCAAATTTTTTCCCACGCATATTAAATACCTAAAATACGTTTTTCGCAAAAATACGTATTTTTGCACTTTATACCCTGAAAAAATAGTTTCATACGTCTGGGAACCTATCCCCTCGCTTTGTTCAAGGAACCCGTCCGAGAAGGTCCAAAAATCCAACATCCGTCCGGAGAACATATAAAAACCGCCAAGCGCCCCGCTGCGACAAAGAAACCAAAGTGTTTTGTCGTCGGACATTAAGGCGGAGGTTCAAATGGCGATCCAACTTCACATCGTCCTAATGCCAAAATTACCCTAGGGACCAAGTTACACGGTCGCCGGCAAAAGAAAGAAACACTTACGCCCTATTGCGCGATTTAGCGTACCACCTCCTAGGCCAATTGACTACTACGAAGCGTTGCACATGAGATAGTTTGGCTTTCTTCGAGAAGGGGTGGGCTTCGCCACAAAACTTGGTCCCTAGGGCAATGTCGACGCTCTGATTCCATTGGCGTAGAGATCACGGCCCGGAGAGGGAAGTTGCCCGTCCGTCGCCAGGCCTTCTGAGAGAGACTTTGGGGCAAGCCGCTTCCGGTGGTTTTTAGGTCCGTGCTCAAGGCCAACACCCCCTCTACGCCAAGACACGGCCAAGGTCCTAGTCAACCGACAAGGATAGAGCCTCCAAACGTAAACCCTATGAGTTGCCGTGTTCTAGCGGGGTTTGCGCTTTTGGGTGCCGAAGTTTTGGTCTTTTGCACTTGGGACGTGGCCGATCACATGCGATTGAGAACGCTGAAGCAAGGGAACTCCACGGAATGGAGTTTGGACCCTGCTCCTCCCGCTGTGGCGCTTAGAAGTCAAGGGCCGCTTTTGGCAAGAGTAAGACAAGACATTCGTGAATTCGAATTAATGCATAGTAATGGACTTAAATTCTGATTTTTTCACTAGCTTCCTAAGTCATCGCCAACATACGTGCCAACTTTCAAAAATTTTGGATAAGGTTTAGATCAAATAGTTTGCATTAGAACGGCCCGCAGCCTGTTGTTGGGCACCGAGTCGGGCACACGTGCCCAAGTCAAACAAGGCCGGACCTTGCAAGGCCTCCTCATTAGAGGGGAGAGTCCAACCCCGTGAGGCGAGCCCCAAAAAGCTTCCCGAGGCCTTTCCCGGCAAAATCACGCCCGGGGGCGTGACGCTAAAGACCACACTCCCTGATCTCTTGGTTCCCGTGATCCCACCGCTGAATCCTTTGTTCAAGGAACCCTGGTCCGAAAGGGTCCAAAAATCCAACATCCGGTCAGGAGAACATATCAAACCGAAAAGCCGCCCCCGCGACGATTAGAAACCAAAGTGTTTTGTCGTTCGGACATTGCGTGTAGGTTCAAATGGCGATCCGACTTCGCCACATCGTCCGAAATGCCAAAATTACCCTAGGGACCAAGTTACACCCACGCAAAAGAAAGAAACACTTACGCCCTACATTGCGGATTCAGCAGCCCACCTCCTAAGCCAATTGACTACGAAAAGTCGCTGCACATGAGATAGTTTGGCGCCGAGAAGGGTGGGCTTCGCCACAAAACTTGGTCCCTAGGGCAATGTCGACGCCCGATTCCATTGGCGAGACAGATCACGCCCGGAGGAGAGGGAAGTTGCCCGTCTGTCGCCAGGCCTTCTGGAGAGGACTTTTGGGGCAAGCCGCTTCCCGGTGGTTTTAGGGTCCGTGCTTCGCCAACACCCCCCTCGCCAAGACATCGCCAAAGGTCCTAGTCAACCGACAAGGATAGAGCCTCAAACGTAAACCCTATGAGTTGCCGTGTTCTAGCGGGTTTCGCTTTGGGTGCCGAAGTTTTGGTCTTTTGCACTTGGGACGTGGCGATCACATGCAGCTGAGAACGCCAAGCAAGGGAACTGACGAATGGAGTTTGGACTCGTACTCCTCCGTTGTGGCGCTTAGAAGTCAAGGGCCGCTTTTGCAAAAGAGCAAGACATTCCGTGAATTCGTAATTAATGCATAGTACGGACTTAAATTCTGATTTTTGTCACCTAGCTTCCTAAGTCATCGCAACATACTGTGCCAACTTTCAAAAATTTTGGATAAGGTTTAGATCAAATAGTTTGCATTAGAAAGGTGCAGGCAGCCGTTGTTGGGGCGGAAGAGGAGAGTTCGCACACGCGGCCTCAAGTCAAACAAGGCCAGACCTTGCAAGGCCTCCTCATTAGAGGGAGAGTCCTCGACCCCGTGAGGCGAGCCCCAAAAATTTCCCGAGGCCTTTCTTTCGCTCACCAAGGGGCGACGCTAAAGACCACACTCCGATCTCGGTTCCGTGATCCGAAACAATCTTGAATCCTTTGTTCAAGGAACCTGGTCCGAGAAGGTCCAAAAAAAATCCAACATCCGTCCGGAGAACATATAAAACCGCTGGCGCCCCGCGGAAGGTCCAAAAATCCAACATCCGACATATAAAACTTAAGATGTAGAAACCAAAGTGTTTTTCGTTCGGACATTATGGAGGTTCAAATGGCGATCCAACCGCCACATCGTCCGAATGCCAAAATTACCCTAGGGACCAAGTTACACGGTCGGTTTGGCAAAAGAAAGAAACACTTACGCCCTACATTGCAAAGATTTAGCGACCCACCTCCTAGGCCAATTGACTACGAAAGCGGTGCACATGAGATAGTTTGGCGCTTCTTCGAGAAGGTGGGCTTCGCCACAAAACTTGGTCCCTAGGGCAATGTCGACGCTCATTCCATTGGCGAGATCATCACTGCTCCTGAGAGGGGAAGTTGCCCGTCCCCCGCTGTGGCCTTCGGAGAGGACTTTGGGGCAAGCCGCCAGGGTGGTTTTAGGGTCCGTGCTCAAGGCCAACAACACCCCCACGCCAAGACACGACAAGCAGGTCCTAGTCAACCGACAAGGATAGAGCCCTCCCAAACGTAAACCCTATGAGTTGCCGTGTTCTAGCGGGGTTTGCGTTTTGGGTGCCGAAGTTTTGGTCTTTTGCACTTGGGACGTGGCCGATCACATGCAATTGAGAACGCCAAGCAAGGGGAACCGGCGGAATGGAGTTTGGACCTGTACTCTCCCGCTGTGGCGCTTAGAAGTCAAGGGCCGCTTTTGCGAGAGCAAGACATTCAGAAATTCGTAATTAATGCATAGTACGGACTTAAATTCTGATTTTTGTCGGCCTAGCTTCCTAAGTCATCGCCAACATACAGTGCCAACTTTCAAAAATTTTGGATAAGGTTTAGATCAAATAGTTTGCATTAGAACGGTCCTCAGGCCGTTGTTGGCAAATGCCTTGAGCTGCACACGTGCCCAAGTCAAACAAGGCCAGGACCTTGCAAGGCCTCCTCATTAGAGGGGAGAGTCCAACCCCGTGAGGCGAGCCCCAAAAGCTTCCCCGAGGCGCGCCTTTCCCGGCCCTCCGGGGCGACGCTAAAGACCACACTCCCGGATCTCTGCCCTCGTGATCCGACCGTTGAATCCTTTGTTCAAGGAACCGGTCCGAGAAGGTCCAAAAAATCCAACATCCGTCCGGAGAAACATATCAAACCGAAAAGGCCCCGCGGGCGACAAAGTAGAAACCAAAGTGTTTTGTCGTTCGGACATTGCAGAGGTTCCGAAATGGCGATCCGACTTAAACCCACATCGTCCGAAATGCCAAAATTACCCTAGGGACCAAGTTACACGGTCGGTTTTGCAAAAGAAAGAAACACTTACGCCCTACATTGCGGATTCGCACCCACCTCCTAAGCCAATTGACTACGAGTCGTTGCACATGAGATAGTTTAAAACTTCGAGAAGGGGTGGGCTTCGCCACAAAACTTGGTCCCCCTAGCAATGTCGGCGTTCGATTCCATTGGGCGAGATGCATCACTTGTTCGGAGAGGGGAAGTTGCCCGTCCGGTCGCCGGGGCCTTCCGGAGAGGACTTTTGGGGCAAGCCGCCCTAGGGTTTTTAGGGTCCGTAACTCAAGTCAACACCCCTCCACGCCAAGACACGGTAGCAAGGTCCTAGTCAACGACAAGGATAGAGCCTCCAAACGTAAACCCCATGAGTTGCCGGGTTCTAGCGGGGTTTGGCGTTTTGGGTCTTAAGTTTTGGTCTTTTGCACTTTGGACGCGCCCGATCACATGCGTTGAGAACGAAGCAAGGGGAACTGACGGAATGGAGTTTGGACCCAGTACTCCTCCCGTTGTGGCGGTTAGAAGTCAAGGGCCGCTTTTGCGGTAGCAAGACATTAAATAAATTAAGTAATTAATGCATAGTACGGACTTAAATTCTGATTTTTTGTCGGCCTAGCTTCCTAAGTCATCGCCAACATCTGAGGCCAAATTTCAAAAATTTTGGATAAGGTTTAGATCAAATAGTTTGCATTAGAACGGTCTGGGCTTTTGTTGTTGGGCGGCCAGTGGCACCGGCACATGCCCAAGTCAAACAAGGCCGGGACCTTTGCAAGGCCTCCTCATTAGAGGGAGAGTCCAACCCGGGGCGAGCCCCAAAAAAGCTTCCCGAGGCAGCCTTTCCCGGCGGCGCTCACGGGGGCGACGCGCTAAAGACCACACTCCCTTGATCTCGGTTCCCGTGATCCGGCCGTTGAATCCTTTGTTCAAGGAACCTGGTCCGAGAAGGTCCAAAAAATCCAACATCCGGGTCCGAGAACATATAAAACGCGAAGCGTCCTCAAGGGCGATTGTAGAAACCAAAGTGTTTTGTCGTTCGGACATTCGCGGAGGTTCGAAATGGCGATCCAACCGCCACATCGTCCTAATGCCAAAATTACCCTAGGGACCAAGTTACACGGTCGGTTTGCAAAGAAAGAAACACTTACGCCCTACATTGCGGTATTTAGCAGCCACCTCCTAGGCCAATTGACACGAAGCGTTGCACATGAGATAGTTTGGCGCTTCTTGAGAAGGGGTGGGCTTACGGCCAAAACTTGGTCCCTAGGGCAATGTCGGCGTTCATTCCATTGGCGAGATGGATCACGGCCCGTGAGGAGGGGAAGTTGCCCGTCCGTCGCCCGTGGCCTTCCGGAGAGGACTTTTGGGGCAAAAGCTGCTTCCGGGTGGTTTTAGGGTCCGTGCTTCGGCGTCAACACCCCCACGCCAAGACATCGCAAGGTCCTAGTCAAATCGACAAGGATAGAGCCTCCAACGTAAACCCTATGAGTTGCGGGTTCTAGCGGGTTTTCGTTTTGGGTGCCGAGTTTTGGTCTTTTGCACTTGGGACGTGGCCGATCACATGCAGTTGAGAACGCGAAGCAAGGGGAACTGACGGAATGGAGTTTGGACCTGTACTCCTCCCGTTGTGGCAGTTAGAAGTCAAGGGCCGCTTTTGCAAGAGCAAAGACATTCAGAAATTCGTAATTAATGCATAGTATGGACTTAAATTCTGATTTTTTGTCAGCTAGCTTCCTAAGTCATCGCCAACATACAGGCCAAATTTCAAAAATTTTGGATAAGGTTTAGATCAAATAGTTTGCATTAGAACGGTCCGGGCAGCCTGTTGTTGGGCGAGGCTGAGCACACACGTGCCCAAGTCAAACAAGGCCAGGGACCTTGCAAGGCCTCCTCATTAGAGGGGAGAGTCCGAACCCCGTGAGGCGAGCCCCCAAAAGCTTCCCGAGGCAGCCTTTCTGGCAAATCTCCGCCGGGCGTCACGCTATGCACCACACTCCCCGATCTCGGTTCCGTGTCCGACCGTTGAATCCTTTGTTCAAGGAACCTGGTCCGAAGGTCCAAAAATCCAACATCCGTCCCGGGAGAACATATCAAACCGAAAAGCGTCCCCGCGGGCGTAAATAGAAACCAAAGTGTTTTGTCGTTCGGACATTGCGAGGGTTCGAAATGGCGATCCGACTTAGCCACATCGTCCGAAATGCCAAAATTACCCTAGGGACCAAGTTACACCTGGTCGGTTTTGCAAAGAAAGAAACACTTCGCCCTACATTGCGATTTCGCCCCACCTCCTAAGCCAATTGACTACGAGTCGTTGCACATGAGATAGTTTGGCGCTTCTTCGAAGGGGTGGGCTTCTGGCCTACAAAACTTGGTCCCTAGGGCAATGTCGACGTTCGATTCCATTGGCGTAGACGGATCCGCGGTTCGGAGAGGGGAAGTTGCCCGTCCGTCGCCCGGGGCCTCGGAGAGGACTTTTGGGGCAAGCGCCCCCGAATGGTTTTAGGGTCCGTGCTCGGCGTCAACACCCCCTCACGTCAAGACACGACGCAAAGGTCCTAGTCAAATCGACAAGGATAGAGCCTCCGGCGTAAACCCTATGAGTTGCGAGGTTCTAGCGGGGTTTTGCGTTTTTGGGTGCCGAAGTTTTGGTCTTTTGCACTTGGGGCGTGGCGATCACATGCAGTTGAGAACGCTGAAGCAAGGGGAACTGACGGAATGGAGTTTGGACTGTACTCCTCCCCGTTGTGGCGGTTAGAAGTCAAGGGCGCTTTTTAATCAGCAAGACATTCGTAAATTCGTAATTAATGCATAGTACGGACTTAAATTCTGATTTTTTCACCTAGCTTCCTAAGTCATCGCCAACATACAGGGCCAAATTTCAAAAATTTTGGATAAGGTTTAGATCAAATAGTTTGCATTAGAACGGTTCGGCAGCTTGTTGTTGGGCAGCCGAGGCCGGCACACGTGCCCAAGTCAAACAAGGCCAGGACCTTGCAAGGCCTCCTCATTAGAGGGGAGAGTCCTAACCCCGTGAGGCGAGCCCCAAAAGCTTCCCGAGGCAGCCTTTCTGGCGGCCACCGTTTTATCATTAATGCACGGGGCGACGCTAAAGACCACACTCCCGGATCTCCGGTTCCGTATCCGGCAAGAAAAAAAAAAAAAAAAAAAATTGAATCCTTTGTTCAAGGAACCTGTCCGAAAGGTCCAAAAAAAAAAATCCAACATCCGTCCCGGGAGAACATATCAAACCGCCGGCCGCCCCGGCGGCGATTTATTTGTAGAAACCAAAGTGTTTTGTCGCTTTTAGCGGACATTGCGGAGGTCGAAATGGCGATCCAACTTCGCCACATCGTCCGAATGCCAAAATTACCCTAGGGACCAAGTTACACGGTCGGTTTGCAAAAGAAAAAACAAACTTACACCCTACATTGCGGTATTTAGCACCACCTCCTAGGCCAATTGACTACGCCAATTGCGTTGCACATGAGATAGTTTGGCTTCTTCGAAGGGATGGGCTTCGCCACAAAACTTGGTCCCTAGGGCAATGTCGGCGCTCGATTCCATTGGCGAGATGATCACGGTTCGGAGAGGGAAGTTGCCCGTCCGTCGCCCGGCCTTCGGGAGAGGACTTTTGGGGCAAAGCCGCTTCGGGTGGTTTTAGGGTCCGTGCTCGCGTCAACACCCCCTCACGCCAAGACACGGGCGCAAGGTCCTAGTCAAATCGACAAGGATAGAGCCTCCAAACGAAACCCTATGAGTTGCCGTGGTTATAGCGGGGTTTGCGTTTTGGGTGCCGAAGTTTTGGTCTTTTGCACTTGGGACGTGGCCGATCACATGCGAGTTGAGAACACGAAGCAAGGGGAACCGGCGAATGGAGTTTGGACATGTACTCCTCCCGTTGTGGCGGTTAGAAGTCAAGGGCCGTTTTTTCAAAAGAGCAAGACATTCGTAAATTGTAATTAATGCATAGTATGGACTTAAATTCTGATTTTTGTCAGCTAGCTTCCTAAGTCATCGCCAACATACAGCCAACTTTCAAAAATTTTTGGATAAGGTTTAGATCAAATAGTTTGCACTAGAACAACCGGGCTCGTTGTTGGGCAAAATGAAGCCGCACACTTGCCCAAGTCAAACAAGGCCAGGACCTTGCAAGGCCTCCTCATTAGAGGGGAGAGTCCGAACCCCGTGAGGCGAGCCCCAAAAAAACTTCCCGAGGCGCCTTTTCCTCGCAAAGGCCCACGGGGATGTATTCTAAAGACCATACTCCCGGATCTTGGTTCCGTGATCCGACCGTTGAATCCTTTGTTCCGGGAACCCGGTCCGAAGGTCCAAAAATCCAACATCCGTCCGGAAGAACATATCAAATCGCTGGCGTCCCGCTGGCGGCGATGTAGAAACCAAAGTGTTTTGTCGTTCGGACATTGCGGAGGTTCAAATGCCGATCCGACTTCGCCACATCGTTCGAATGCCAAAATTACCCTAGGGACCAAGTTACGGTCGGTTTTGCAAAAGAAAGAAACACTTACGCCCTACATTCGCGATTCAGCCAGCCACCTCCTAGGCCAATTGACTACGAGTGTGTTGCACATGAGATAGTTTGGCGCTTCTTCGAGACTTCGCCACAAAACTTGGTCCCTAGGGCAATGTCGACGCTCCGAGTCCATTGGCGAGAGACAAGATCACGGTTTGGAGAGGGAAGTTGCCCGTCCGTCGCCCGGCCTTCCGGGAGAGGACTTTTGGGGCAAGCCGCTTCCAGGGGGTTTTAGGGTCCGTGCTCGCGTCAAACACCCCCTCGCCAAGACACGGCGCCAAGGTCCTAGTCAACCGACAAGCATAGAGCCTCCAAACGTAAACCCTATGAGTTGCCGTGTTCTAGCGGGGTTTGGCGTTTTGGTGCCGAAGTTTTGGTCTTTTGCACTTGGGGCGTGGCCAATCACATGCGATGAGAACGAAGCAAGGGGAACCGACGGAATGGAGTTTGGACCCGCATCTCCCCGTTGTGGCGGTTAGAAGTCAAGGCCCGCTTTTGCGAGAAGCAAGACATTAAATGAATTCGTAATTAATGCATAGTACGGACTTAAATTCTGATTTTTTGTCAGCTAGCTTCCTAAGTCAGCTAGCTTGTTGAGATAAATGACATCTTCGCATGTTGGTAGGGTATTTGTTCTCATAGCAGGGGACAAAATTAAAAAAATATATATATATGTCGTCGTAACAAGCGAACACGTAGCTACATATACTATTGGTGGAAACCTAACCTTTTTAAATCTAACAAAATAAAATTTTAAGATAAACTACATCTTTGCATGTTGGTAAGGTATTAGTTATCGTAGCAGGTAAGGTATTACTAGTTATCATCATCGTATTATATACCTCATAGCTCAACGGATGTACCACAAAACATTGAACATTTTCATGGTGGTATATTTCATAACTTTAATGGGTGTAGCAAGTCAAATAAACCCCTATCCAGTTAAATAAACCCATGTATCAAGTGTACATATTTAAAAAAAAAAAAAAATTTTTTTTTTTTTGGTCGTCGTAAAAAAAAAAAACGTCGTTACAAACGTCGTTCAACGACGTTTTTTGTCGTCGTTTAACGACGTCATGACGTCGTTAAACGACGACCTGTGATTTAAATCGAAAACAGGCGGCAATCCCGCCGCTTATTTTCGAGCAAGCAAAGCTTATGGAGGAGCGTTTTTTGAGGCGATTTTCGGCGCGGATCTACTTTGGGGTCTATTCTAAGTGTAAGACAAGCTTCATAAGGTATGTGCACGGATCAACCAACTCGTTTTTTGAATCTAAACTTGTTTTTGGGTAGATTTAGGGTTTTTTGTATTTGTTGTTTGTTCTTCCTTCAACCTTCATTCTTCTTCTTCCATTCTTGCATCCCTCTTCCATACATATTCTTCCATTCCCTTTGTCATCTTCTTCTTCGATTCTTCCTCCTCTTATACTACTTCTTCCTCCTCTTATTCAAATTCTTACTCTTAATCCTCCTCTTGCGCTTCATCTTCTTCGTATTCTTCCTCCCCATTTTCGGGTTCCTCCTCTTCTTCTTAGCCTTTTCTTCTTCGGAATTCTTCCATTCTTCTTCTAATTTTTTTCCCATATAAGAAGACGTCGTTAAAAGACGAGACCCTTCTTCTTTCCAAAATTTTTCCTTATTAGTTGTTTTATACTATTTCTTTCTAATCATTGAATTTTTTGTTTTGCATGTACACTCCTAGCAAAATGTGTTGTTCTTGCAAAACAAGTTGGCACCTCTTCCAGGTAAGGATTTAATTTTTTCAATACGCTAATAAAATACTAATGCTTTATTTAGGTTAAATTGTTATCCAAGAAGGGGACGTCATCGAAACCACCCCTCCCCCATTGATTTTCCATATTTTTTTTCCCTTTAAGTTGTTTATTTATACTAATATTTTACTAATCATTGAATTTATTGTTTTGCATGTACACTCCTAGCAAATCGTTGTTTGTGCAAAACAACTTTGCCACCTTTGTACCGGTAAGCATTTAATTTTCAATATGCTTAATGTATTGATTAATGTATTTAGCTTAATTTATTGATTAATGTATTTAGCTAAAAAAATTGGGGCTTCATTTATTTTTGTATTTTTTAATATATTTAAAAGCGACATCATTTAATGACGTTAAAATCTTATATTTCTTTATTGGTTAAATTCATTTTATAGGCTTTAAATTAAATGTATTAACTTCATTCATAATAAATGTATTATTATTATTATTTTCAATTTATAAAAAAAAAAAAAACGGTCGCCCACGCCGTCCCGGCGGCTATTGCTTGCCGTCTTTGGCCGTCTTGGCCGCGGGTCGTAGGCGCCATGTGTGCGTGACGTCGTTAAACGGCGTCAAACACGTGGTGCCACGTCGACAACTCGCTTCATGACGACGCCACGCGGCACCGGGCGCGTGGCGACCATGTGTATACGTGGCGTCGTTGAGCGGCGCCACGTCGTCGCTTTAAAGACGCGGCCGGTTTAACGCAGCGATATAGCGGCAGCGTCGCGTCGTAAAAGACATTTATCGACGCGTCGTTATAGGCGTCGTTCATCGACTTTTTGGCGTCGTTCATCGACGTTCAAACGACGTCTGGACGTCGTAATAGACGTCGTAACAGGGCAATTTTTTTGTAGTGGAATGGCTAAGCATTGGGTGACTAACAATTCTATAGTTCAGATTTAGGATGTGTATGATGGGACATAAAGGATGAGTTTACTCATTCCTATACCTAAATATTGCAAGCCCACCAGCTATCTGTCATGACAAAGGGATTTAAGGCAATGCAGTTGAACTCTTGGAAGTTTTTGATGCCCTCAAGAACATGGAAAAAGGGAAAAGTCCTATCCCTGATGGCCAAATTCTTATATTCATTGCTGGAAAGTCATGATTCATCAAATTTATACATGCTGCTTGGGATGTAGCTGCACTCCATCTAGTTTTTTTGCTCTAGCTTCGTTGCCATCATCCCAAATGTAATTTAGTCTTCCAAGTAATTGGAGGTTATCTCTGTCACTAATGCTACTTATAAAATTCTTGCCAAGATCATCTAGGATAGAATTATGGGCATCTGTAAACTTACATAAGCCATTCTCAAATTTCTTTTCTGTGCAGAAGATTTATCACAACAAGAGAATGGGCTTTTAGCGACGTGGTTCGGCGGACGCCCTATGACGTGGCGTCGACGCCGCAATTAACGTGACCAGTCACGCCTTTGCGGCGTCAAGGTCGCGTGGATCGCCGCATGCGACGCCCAACACGACGTTGGGCGTGACACACGCCACGCCTCACGGACCGCCGCAACGTCGCGTCACTTTTTGTGCGACGCGACGCCGCGTGCGGCGGCGTGGATCGCCGCGGACGCCCACGGACGCCTAGTGTACTTTGTTCTTTTGGAGAACAAGGGTGGTCTTCGCCACGAAAGTTGGTCCCCGTGGTAATGTCGATATTCGAGTCCATTGGAAGAGCCAAATCATGGTTTTGGAGAGGAGAAATTGCTCGTCCATCGCCCGTGGCCTTCGTGAAGAGAACTTTTTGTGGCGGCATGTGAGCTCGAAGACTTCGAGCTATTTCATCGTGCACCAACACCGCATATCCTAGTGAAATGTTTTTCATGTCCGCATTCCGCACGTTGCACCGCTTGTCAAAATTCCACCCTTTTTCGATGCGAGATTTTTTAGTTATCACGTTCTTTTGCATTCATGCTTCATAAATTCGTAATTAATGCATGGTATGGAATTAAATTCTGATTTTTGTCGGTTGGCTTCCTAGGTCATCCCCAAAGATAGGCAAATTTTTAGAATTTCCGGATAAAGTTCTGATCAAATAGGTAGCATTGGAACGGTCTAGGCAGCCTGTTGTTGGGCAGTAGCAAGACATTCATAAATTCGTAATTAATGCATAGTAAGGAATTAAATTCTGATTTTTTGTCAGCAGGCTTCCTAAGTCATCGCCAACGTACATGCCAGTTTTCAAAATTTCCAGACAAGGTTTAGATCAAAGTGTTTGCATTAGTACGGTCCCCGGCGACTGTTGTTGGGCGAACCGAAGGCACGCACACTTGCCCAAGTCAAACAAGGCCAGGACCTTGCAAGGCCGCCTCATTAGAGGGGAGAGTCCAAACCCCAAGAGGCGCGCCACAAAAAGTTTCCCGAGGCAGCCTTTCCTGGCAGCGCTCCCCCGGAGGGCCGTACGCTAAAGACCACAGTCCGGATCTCGGTTCCCCTATCCCAATCGTTGAATCCCTTCGTTCAAGGGCCCTGGCTCGATAAGGTCCAAAAAAATCCAACATCCGTCCGGGAGAACTTATCAAACCGCGAAGCGTCCTGCGGTCGACCGTGTAGAAACCAAAGTGTTTTGTCGTTCGGACATTGCGGAGGCTCCGGAATGGCGATTCAACTTTGCCACATCGTCCGGGAGACCGAAATTACCCTAGAGACCAAGTTGCACGGTCAGTTTTGCAAAAGAAAAAAACACTTACGCCCTACGTTGCAGTATTCGACAGCCACCTCCTAGGCCAATTGACTACGAGTGTGTTGGACATGAGATAGTTTGACGCTTCCTCGAGAAGGGTGGTCTTACGGCCCGCGAAACTTGGTCCCCGGGACAATGTCGATATTTCGAGTCCATTGGCGAGCGAATCACGATTCGGAGGGAAGTTGCCCCGTCCGTCGCCCGGGGCCTTCAGCGAGAGGACTTTTGGGGCAAAAGCCGCTTCCATGTGGTTTTTAGGGTCCGTGCTCAAGGCGTCAACACCCACCCCTCTCTACGTCAAGACACGGCCTTAAGGTCCTAGTCGAATCGACAAGGATAGAGCCTCAAAACGTAAACCCTATGAGTTGCCGTGGTTCTAGCGGGGGTTTGCGTTTTGGGTGCCGAAGTTTTGGTCTTTTGCACTTGGGACTTGGCCGATAAGATGCGATTGAGAATGCGAAGCAAGGGGAACCGCGGAATGGAGTTTGGATCTGTACTCCTCCCGTTGTGGCGCTTAGAAGTAAAGGGCGCCTTTTGCGAGCAAGACATTCATAAATTCGTAATTAATGCATAGTAATGGAATTAAATTTTGATTTTTTGTCGCGAGGCTTCCTAAGTCATCGCCAACATACTGAGCCCGCCAAAATTTCTGGACAAGGTTTAGATCAAAGTGTTTGCATTAGAACGGTCCGGGCAAAACTTGTTGTTGGGCAGCCAAAGGCGCACACTTGCCCAAGTCAAACAAGGCCAGGGACCTTTGCAAGGCCACCTCATTAGAGGGGAGAGTCCGGACCCCAAGAGGCGAGCCCCAAAAAGTTTCCCGAGGCCCTTTCTGGCTCGCTCCCGGGGCCGTGCGCTAAAGACCACACTCCCCGATCTCTCCCCCTATCCGACCGCTTGAATCCTTCGCTCAAGGGCCCCGCTCGATAAGGTCCAAAAAAATCCAACATCCGGCCCGAGAAACTTATCAAACCGCTGGCGCCCCCGCGGCCGACCGTAGAAACCAAAGTGTTTTGTCGTTCGGACATTGCGGAGGTTCGGAATGGCGATTCGACTTCGCCACATCGTCCGGGAGGCCAAAATTACCCAAGAGACCAAGTTGAACGGTCATTTTTGCAAAAGAAAGAAACACTTACGCCCTACGTTGCAGTATTCGACAGCCACCTCCTAGGCGAATTGACTACGAGTGTGTTGGACATGATATAGTTTGACGCTTCCTCTTCTGGCCATGAAACTTGGTCCCCAGGGCAATGTCGACGTTTCGAGTCCATTGGCAGAGCCGAATCACGATTCCGGAGAGGGAAAGTTGCCCGTCCGTCGCCAGGGCCTTCGGGAGAGGACTTTTGGGGCAAGCTGCTTCCGGATGGTTTTTAGGGTCTCTGCTCTGGTGTCAACACCCCCCACTACGTCGAGACACGAAGCAAGGTCCTAGTCGAATCGACAAGGATAGAGCCTCAAAATGTAAACCCTATGAGTTGCCAGGTTCTAGCAGGGTTTGCGTTTTGGGTGCCGAGTTTTGGTCTTTTGCACTTGGAACTTGGCCGATAAGATGCTTGAGAACGCGAAGCAAGGGAAACCCGACGGAATGGAGTTTGGATCTGTACTCCTCCGTTGTGGCGTTAGAAGTAAAGGGCGACTTTTTTGCGAGTAGCAAGACATTCATAAATTCGTAATTAATGCATAGTACGGAATTAAATTCTGATTTTTTGTCAGGCTTCCTAAGTCATCGCCAACATACAGGGCCAGTTTTCAAAATTTTCTGGACAAGGTTTAGATCAAAGTGTTTGCATTAGAACGGTCCAGCAGCCTTGTTGTTGGGCGGCCGAAATGGCACACTTGCCCAAGTCAAACAAGGCCGACCTTGCAAGGCCATCTCATTAGAGGGGAGAGTCCAACCCCAAGAGGCGAGCCCCAAAAGTTTCCCCGAGGTAGCCTTTCTGGCGCTCCCCCGGGGGGTCAGACACGCTAAAGACCACACTCCCGGATCTCGGTTCCCCTATCCGGCCGCTGAATCCTTCGCTTCAAGGGCCCCGCCTCGATAAGGTCCAAAAAAAATTCAACATCCGTCCGGAGAACTTATCAAACCCTTGGCGCCCCAAGGGGTCGGCCGTGTAGAAACCAAAGTGTTTTGTCGTTCGCACATTGTGGAGGCTCCGGAATGGCGATTTGACTTCGCCACATCGTCCCATGAGGCCGAAATTACCCTAGAGACCAAGTTTCACGCATTTTTGCAAAAGAAAGAAACGCTTTACTTCGCCCCACGTTTGCGGTGATTCGATAGCCACCTCCTAGGCCAATTGACTACGAGTGTGTTGGACATGAGATAGTTTGACGCTTCCTCGAGAAGGGGTGGTCTTCTGGCCACGAAACTTGGTCACCAGGACAATGTCGACATTCCGAGTCCATTGGCAGAGCCGAATCACGATTCCGGAGAGGGGAAGTTACCCGTCCGTCGCCAGGGCCTTCGGGAGAGGAATTTTGGGGCAAGCTGCTTCCAGGTGGTTTTTAGGGTCCGTGCTCTGGCGTCAACACCACTCCTCTACGTCAAGACACGGTGCAAGGTCCTAGTCGAATCTGACAAGGATAGAGCCTCCGAAACGTAAACCCTATGAGTTGTCAGGTTCTAGAAGGGTTTGCGTTTTGGGTGCCGAGTTTTGGTCTTTTGCACTTGGGACTTGGCCGATAAGATGCAGTTGAGAACACGAAGCAAGGGGAACTGACGGAATGGAGTTTGGATCTGTATTCCTCCCGTTGTGGCGCTTAGAAGTAAAGGGCGCCTTTGCGCAGAAGCAAGACATTCATAAATTCGTAATTAATGCATAGTACGGAATTAAATTTTGATTTTTTGTCAGCAGGCTTCCTAAGTCATCGCCAACATACAGGCCAGTTTTCAAAATTTTCGGACAAGGTTTAGATCAAAGTGTTTGCATTAGAACGGTCCGGGCAGCCTGTTGTTGGGCAGCCGAGCTGGCACACTTGCCCAAGTCAAACAAGGCCAGGACCTTGCAAGGCCGTCTCATTAGAGGGGAGAGTCCGAACCCCAAGAGGCGAGCCCCAAAAAGTTTCCCGAGGTAGCCTTTCCTGGCAGCGCTCCCCCGGGGGGCCGTACGCTAAAGACCACACTCCCGGATCTCGGTTCCCCTATCCGACCGTTGAATCCTTCGTTCAAGGGCCCTGGCTCGATAAGGTCCAACAAAATCCAACATCCGTCCGGGAGAACTTATCAAACCGCGAAGCGTCATGCGGTCGACCGTGTAAAAACCAAAGTGTTTTGTCGTCCAGACATTGCGGAGGCTCCGGAATGGCGATTCGACTTCGCCACATCGTCCGGGAGGCCGAAATTACCCTAGAGACCAAGTTGCACGGTCAGTTTTGCAAAAGAAAGAAACACTTACGCCCGCGATTCGATGACCACCTCCTGTGCCAATTGACTACGACCGTGTTGGACATGAGATAGTTTGACGCTACCTCGAGGAGGGGTGGTCTTTTGGCCATGAAACTTGGTCCTTTCTCGAGTCCATTGGCGAGCGAATCACGCGGTCCCAGAAGGGGAAGTTGCCCGTCCGCCGCCAGGCCTTCGAGAGGGACTTTTGGGCAAGCCGCTTCCGTGGTTTTTAGGGTCCGTGCTCGCATCAACACCACTCCTCTACGCCAAGACACGGTGCAAGGTCCTAGTCGACCGACAAGGATAGAGCCTCCCAAACGTAAACCCTATGAGTTGTCGGGTTCTAGAAGGGTTTGCGTTTTGGGTCCGAAGTTTTGGTCTTTTGCACTTGGGACTTGGCCGATAAGATGCGATTGAGAACACGAAGCAAGGGGAACCGACGGAATGGAGTTTGGATCTACTCCTCCCGTTGTGGCGCTTAGAAGTAAAGGGCGCCTTTTGCGAGCAAGACATTCATAAATTCGTAATTAATGCATAGTACGGAATTAAATTCTGATTTTTTGTCCAGCCCGAGGCTTCCTAAGTCATCGCCAACATACAGGCCAGTTTTTAAAATTTCCGACAAGGTTTAGATCAAAGTGTTTGCATTAGAACGGTCCCGCGAAGCACATTGTTGGGCAAAACCGAATGCACACTTGCCCAAGTCAAACAAGGCCAGGACCTTGCAAGGCCGTCTCATTAGAGGGGAGAGTCTGAACCCCAAGAGGCGAGCCCCAAAAAGTTTCCCAAAGCAGCCTTTCTGGCGGCTCCCAGGGGGCGTATGCTAAAGACCACACTCCGGATCTCGGTTCCCCCCTATCCGACCATTGAATCCTTCGCTCAAGGGCCCTCGCTCGATAAGGGCCAAAAAATCCAACATCCGTCCCCGAGAACTTATCAAACCGCCACCCTGTGGCTCAAACATGTCACCCCACTCAAACATTCGTAAGTAGTAGCAATAGAAGATTGGTTAAATCCGAATGCGATTTTGATTTGCATATATGGCTCGAATGTCCAAATTAGCATAAGGACAAACTTTCATGACCATCGATGATGAAAAAAAGGCACCAAAAAATTAAAAGTGTTAGGCGTCGCTATAACAAAATACGTCATGAACACGCCGCATCACGACGTTAAACCGTATATATGATTTTGAAATCGTATATACGATTTCAAAATTACGTCGCATCTTGACGTCAGCGGACGTCGCATGCGACGGCCGGTGTTTTTTCTGATCCAGCGGACCGTCTTTTCCGGGACCATTCCTAGGCTTCCTTCTATCGACTATTTTGGGCGATCTTGACCACGACCTTGAACGACTTGCAAGCACTCTTTTTAAGGTTAGTAGATCATGGTTTTGGATTGAATGGTTTTTTTGGATTGAATGATTTAGTGTAGATTTCAATTTTTTTTTTCTATCTCTTTCCTTCTTTTTCTTCTTGTTTCTTCATTCTTCTTCTTTTTCCTTCTTTCCTCATTTCTTTCTTCGATTCTTCCCTTATTTCACTCTTCCATTCTTCCATTCTTCTACCTTCTTCCATTTCATTCTCTTATTTCTTCCTTTCTTCCCCTAATTTCTTTCTTCTCCTCTTTCCCCTTCTCTTCTTTCTCCCACCCTTCTCTTCTTCTTTGATTCATTCATTTTTTTTCTTTCTTGTTTTACTATTTTCTTCATCTTTTTTTTTTTTTGTTTCTTCTTGATCTTTTTTTTCCGTTGTTCTTATTCTTCTAACTCTTTGTTGCTTTCTATTTCGATTTGGACCCGTCAGGATCTTGTTACACACGTCCTTTTTTTGGTAAGTTGATCGCGCTTGCATTTTATTTTTATAATTTTAAGCAGGTTAAAAAAAATTGATGGAGTGGCTTGTTCAAGGGCACGGGTCGGCTCCACCTAGAGTGGGGAGGACCATGTACCCGGGTTCAAGTCCACTTCACTACGATCATATATTTTTCCTAGGTTAAGGAGTGGCTTGTTCAAGGGCACGGCGGCTCCACCTAGAGTGGAGAGGGCCACGCCGGTTCAAGTCCACGACCACTTGTTATTTTTAGGTTTAAAATAAAATTGCGGTGGCTTGTTCAAGGGCACGGTAGGCTCCACTACAGTGGAGACGACCAGGTGTTCGGGTCCAAGTCGACTTTTCTTGTAATTCTTAGGTAGAGGTGGCCAAATCTAGCTTATAACCCTAAAGCGTATGTTAGCCAACTCTAGCTTTTAATCCGACTAATCCAGATTTGGAAGGGGCTCATTTCGATGATGGGGGGAGCTGCTTCGAAAAAGAAGGTACATGACCTAGTCATAGTCTTATTTTTATTCTTTTGTTTTGTGTTAATCTATCGATTTATAGAAAAGGCAAAGAGTGATTGCAAAATTGAAGTCGAATGCCAAAAAATTGGGAGGCGATTGGTCAAAGGTTCCTAAACCACTTAATCTGTCCATAAGGAAGATATCAAGGTATTTGTTATTTGTTGCCATTCGTTCAATTCGAAATAAGACATTTAACTTGTCATGTTGTATTCCTTGCAATCAGATCACTTTCGAACGTGCAAAGGATTCCAAGAAAAAACATCT
This sequence comes from Isoetes taiwanensis, assembly GCA_021234155.1. Classification (NCBI taxonomy): domain Eukaryota; kingdom Viridiplantae; phylum Streptophyta; class Lycopodiopsida; order Isoetales; family Isoetaceae; genus Isoetes; species Isoetes taiwanensis. Next base: position 384,780 of record JAJEKV010000265.1, on the reverse strand, counting down.
GCCTCACGGACTGCCAAGGCAACTTCAAGCAAACGAATTCCGTCTCACTTGGGTTCTGGCGGCCGAAAAGGCTTTTTACATAGATTCGTAAGTGCTATAAACTCTTAGTTCACGTTAACTTTCAATGTCATTGTCTAATATTGGTCGTATTGTTATAGAATTGGCTATACGGGTTTTCCCCTAACAGGGAACACGTAAAGATATCTTGTATATGATATTGTAACTAACTATTAAAATTCTTTCCCTTTTTTTATTTATTTTTATTTTTTTTTTTTTTTTTTTTTTTTCGTACACCACGTCGCGACGTCTGAGCGACGTCTGAGTCACGTCTGAGTCACGTCTGCGCGACGTCTGAGCGACGCCTGCCGACGTCGCATGCGACGCACGTCACATCGCGGCGATATGCGCAAACGACGCGTCGGCGGCGCCGTCAGACGTCGCATAGACGTCGCTCAGACGTCGCTATAGACGTCGCTAAATGACCCTTTTCTTGTTGTGTATTTTCAACAACTATATTGCTGCCTTCGAAGCCTACATTGGAAGACAATCTCTAATCGAAACTATCTTTTGCTAAAACTAGACTTAAAAGGAAAAATCACTTGACTCCATTAGATGAGATTTCTTAAAGGCATCCCTTCATCACCTTGGCTTTCATCCCAATCTGATTGCTTAAATTCTTGGTTTTAACAAAATGCCTATTCAACCCTGCTTTTAAATGGATTCCCAACCTCTTTTTTTATATCCACAAAGGTGAGAAACAAGGCTGCTCTCTTCCCCCCATCTCTTCTTTAAAATCCTCATTAGGATGATTCTCATTCTTAGGAGTTTGAACACGATTCAAGGTGTTTAAATGTCTAGTTCCAGCAATTATCTTTCAATTCTCGAATATGCTAATGATACATTTATTATCCTTCAAGTCAAATCTATTATTTTTCTAACTTCTTGGGCTGTATCAATGATTTTGGGGCCTAATCTAGAGTCCTTCTCAATCTTGACGAATGTAGGATACCGTGGATAAATTAGACTTGGAAATGAACACGGGGCACATTGAAATTACCCCTCCCAATTAAGCTATTACCTTGCCTGGGCTTCCTTTTGCCTTAAACCTGCTAGCAGCAAGCAAGCCTGGGAGCTTATTATTGCTATAATCAGAAAGAAAATAGATTGCCTAAGAGATCCTTGGTTGGGAGAGTAATATTTGCCAACTCTATTCTTGCTAGCTCTCATGTAAACTTATCCTTAGCCATTTGCTAACAAAAAGTTTTACAACTATGGAGAGATGTATCTGAGACTACATTTGGGTTCCTGGTAGTCAAACTACGAAACATGATCTCCCCGACTCAGACTTCTCTGGGCTCAAACTTGCTAGTAGTTCCCTTATTAGAAATTTCATCAAAAGCCTAGAATCTAGTTAGCCTCCACTTTAAACATAAAGATGCAAATGTGAAATGTGGTGCATTTTTCCTTTTTTATCTGGCACCTTTGCCAATGAACAAAGACCAGGTTTTGACTAAACACCCTAGACTCTGGATTAAATGGCAAAGTGCGGGTATTACCAAAATAAGGACCTATGAAGTGATGACATATGGCTTATCTAGAGAGAAGTTAAAAACACTCTAAATGGCGCTCAATCGGACAGAAACATCTATTATAGAATAACGTCCAAACTTGCAATTAATAAATGAATGTTTGAGGATGTTAACTTCTATTCAATTCTTCAAAGTTTTGACAGGTACCTGACTAATAAAGCTTACAAAGTGATAGCTAGAATAAAGTCTTCCATGCATGCCATTGCCAATCACAACTGCAATTAAAAATTCTTAAATATCCTAAGGAAATATTTGGAAACCTATACCCAAAATATTTGGAAACCCAAAATTTAAATGCTGGTTTGGAAAGTCTTGCACTAAGCTATCTTTTCAAATAGTAGCCTTCATAGAAGAATTCAAAAGGATAATATTGGTTCCATTTGCAAACTCTGTAAGTGAAACTGAGACTATCTAGCACATTTTTAATTGCTCCACCATTCAATCATTTGTGAAAATGTGCCTTCGGGGTTCGACCTTTGGTTTTGAGAAGTTTAATCAATAGAGCAATATACTGGCTTCTCATTTCCAATTAAATGATGCCATTGACTCTCTCCCACAATGTTTGGACTATACATTCATCAAGTTAAGGATTCGCTTGCTCAGCATGGAGACGGAGAGATCCGGCTTGCTCATTACATCATCAACCATATGATATAAATAATATATATCACTTATCTTACAACCCTCCCAATATGCAATAAAATTTGGTAGTTTTTGTCAGAATACTGAATGCGGGTCAACTTGGCCAAGATTAAGGTTCTCCTAGTATCCTCTTGTAGGCAGCAAAGAGCACTTCGCCTAGTATCCTATTAGGGCAAAAGCATAGGGGTGGTGCGAACATGCAACTATCTTGGAGTGGGGCTTACAACCACCATATACTGGGATGCTTGTATTCAATAATGTGTAACTGCAGGTTGGAAGGCGTTCTATGCCTTGCAGAACAATTACCACAAAATAGAGCTTTCTGACTAGTTCCATCAGGCACACTTAAGTCGATTTCTTCTATATGGGATGGTAGTATTGGACCAGTCATACCGCTTGCCACTTGAAAAGACTTGGAACATGTCTAGAAAGCCTTTATGATTCAGGCTCTTAGAGTTAAGTCCTATGTCTAATTCTTCAACAAAGTATAAGTTACTTGTCCTCAACATGCTAGTATGGAATGCCACATGTTTTATTGTTGGAAGGTGGTCAACATGGAGGACACTAGACTTTCAGACCTTGCCTACACAATGGCCATGGGTCCACAGCGTCTTAAAGCCTGTCAGAAGGTACATAGGTTGATTCTCTAGATAGAATGTGTAGGAACAACATGTGCATGTAGATAGAAACAAAGAACACACTCAATTGAAGCAATATCTCAATGCACGCTTCTTCAATAAGCATTTAGATGCTGGTGCCTTGGAGATGGTCAAGAAAACACATTACAAAAGCTAGATTAATCACTCACTTTCCGTGGCCCACAACAATACCTGTTAGCACATTTGCCCATGAAGAGGCATATGACTAGAAACTGAGACTAAACTAGTGATCGGGATTGTAGGTTTCAGTAATTATTTTAAGTGAGAAGAATTGTTAATTAGGGGCATACTGTGCTTGCTTATTCGAGATCTATTGCCAATGAATAATCTAAATGAATCATGCTACTTCAACTTCGAATTCATAAGAGTTTAATAGAGATGGCTCTTACCAGATTTTGTAAGAAACATAAGTCTTGCTGGGCTCCTACGAAACTAAAACTTGGATACTTTGTAGGGCCATGACTCTTTCTAACTGCTCGCCTTTGAAAAGCGTAATCTCGACCATCCACATCATCTTGAAATATCCGATGGCCCAAAATGAAAGTTGGGAAGCAGTCATCGCAAAATCTCTTTTGTGCATAAAAGGATTTATCAAGTTTAACTTCTTGGAGGAGAAGAGGGAGGAGTTGGGATACAATCATCGCAAAATTCCTTGTGTATAAAAGGATTTATCAAGTTTAACTTCTTGGAGGAAAAGAGGGAGGAGAAAAACAATCTAGGGGCATTTTAAGGTCCAATGAAAACTACTAGAGTGAACGATTCCAATAGGTAGCTTTTAAAATACACTTACGCCTTTTCAAGTTTAAAGTTTTTGGGCGTTCGCCCTAAACGAGTCTAATTCAGGACTTTGGTCAATCGCTTGCCTTGCCGGACTTCGGCCTGGGACATTCAAAGAAGGAAAATGGGGTAGCTGATCGAACAAAGCTGTTTGGCTATGGCGCCTACTGGGGGCTTCGCTTGGTTTCTTATCAGACCACGCAGGTGCCACCGCCCCATGCCCAATGCTCCTCCAACTACACCCTCGAACAAGCAATTTGTTTCACATAGTTCCCACTCAGGTGAGTCCGGCAGTGGACATGGAGTCCCCAAGAATCCAATTTATGTCTTGCGTGCTATATTAGAAAGACACGCGTCCATGGCTAAGAAGCAAAGTACAAGCTTGGACACTGGGGAAAATGAGAAGACCGGTGATGAGATCTCCAACGTGAAGAAATCATTGTCAAACAGGAAACGTTGTAGTGATGAAGCTATGCCAAGGCAGAGAGATCCACCACACTGGAAAATGAGTAGGGAAGTTAGAAGATTAGATAGCAGAATCAAATTAATATCTGATACACGTTGTATATTGAACGCCTTGAGACACAAGGCAGATGAGTTAAGTATGGATGATTGCCTTAATAAATGGAACACTGAGGTGGATTCTGGGCTTGTTTGTCAGGTTCTTAAACATTTGAAAGAACCCAATTTGGCACTGCAATTTTTCCATTGGTCTGGACAACGTCCTGGTTATAAGCATACCATCTATAGTTATAATGCCCTCCTTGATCTTTTGAGCAAGGAAAATTGCCATGATCAAGTTGTATTCATCCACCAGAGGATGATGCTTGACGGCTGCCAGCCCGATGAAGGCACTCTTCCTATCATTGTCAAAAGCCTCTGCAAAGTCCAAAAAGTGGACGAGGCATATAAGCTCGTTATGAGATTGGAAGATAGTGGTGTAGCAACAACTTCTGTATATACTTCCCTTCTAGATGATCTGTACAAAGTTGGAAGAATCGATCAGGCCAATCATTTACTGCAGACTATGATTGCGAATGGCCCTCCTCCAGATATAGGGACCTATAATTTTATTTTGAATGAATTATTCAGGAATGGCCAGGTAAGTCAAGCACTCCTGGTTTGGGAAGAAATGAAGCAAAAGGGGATTATTCCTAAGGTTGCAACTTATAATACCCTAATTTATGGTCTTAGCAGGATTGGTAAAGTGGACGATGCATGGAGATTATATGAAGAGATGCTTCAGAAAGATTGTGTTCCTGATTTAATTACTCATAGCTCCCTTTTGGTTGGGTTTAGAGAAGCTGGAAGAATGGGAGAGGCATGCATGCTTTGTGAAATTCTAGAAAAAAATGATACAAGTTCCTCTTCAATTACAGTCACTTATGCCTCGTTACTTAAATACTATAGCACAGTAGGAAGATTTGTAGATGCTTACCAACTCATTGATACAATGCTTTATAAAAATATCCTTCCAGATGCTGTCACTTATAGTAGCATTCTGACTGGGCTTTCCAAATCTGGTTCTGTAACCAAAGCATTTGACCTCTTCAACAAATTAGAGCCACTTGGATTATTTCCAGAAACAGGAGCATGTGATATACTCGTTACTGCGCTTTGCGAACATGGCAAAGTTGGTGATGCTTATCATGCATTATCCCAAGCGCTTGATAAAGGATATAGCCCTCAACCGGCAATTTGTGGTATAGTAGTTGACGAGTTATGCAAAGTTGGGAAGCTAAGCAAAGCATTCAGTATTTTGGATTTTGTCTTAGGAGATGAAACCAACATTGAAGGCAGGATCTTTGCCACAATAGTAAAAGGTAAATTTGAAGGTGGTCTTCTTCGGGACATCTATGCTACGTGCAAAGGTGGCACTATTCGAGATAAAGCATTGTATGATAGACTCAGCAAAGGTAGTGCAGCTAATGATACCTACAATGTTTGCCAGAAGATGGCTTCACAGGACTCAACTCCTGATTTTGAAACTTGTAGTATGCTCCTTGACCAACTTAGCACATCTGGAAAAGTAGATGAAGCATATAACATGCTTAAAGATCTTCTCCATGAGGGATTGGTTCTTCCATCCATGGCTTCTGCTGGTTTTATTCGTAAGTTATGCAAAGTTGAAAAAGTAAACGAAGCTTATCAGCTTATTCAGGCAATGATCATGAATGGTTATGTTCCCGAAATTACTGTTTTTGGGCCTGTGATTGATGGCTTGTGTGCGAAAAGCAGCTTCCAAGAACTTATATATATTCTTGATAGGATTTATAATTGTGGACTGGTCCCAGATCCTGCACTGTATAGTGTAATGCTTAGACAGTTGTGTAAGGCTGGACAAGTAGATGTTGCCCTCCAGCTTTTCAACAAAATTATAGAAAGTGGTGCAGATGTCACTTTCAATGTCTACAAGACACTTTTTTTTGAGTTTTGTGGCTTGGGTGAGGTGAAGAATGCATGTCACGTCTTTACAGTTATGGTTGAGAAAGGAGCATTTCCAAGTGAGAAAATGTGTACTACATTGCTGTTAAGGCTTGGAAAGACTGTCAAGATTACTAAGGTATTTAAGCCCTTCGAAGAGATGGTGGATAAGGTGGGCATGACAAACATTTTCATGTATAATATTGCCATAGCCACATTTAGCAAAGTGAACCAAACGAAAAAAGCTGGGGATCTGTTTGATGAGATGATTGAAAAGGGTTTTAAGCCTGACGCAATTACGTATAGAACAATGGTCCACACACTTTGTAATTCTGGTGATGTTGAGGATGCATACAAGCTTCTAGAGAAAATGGATATTTGCGACCAGGATCTTAGCATGTGGAGTCATGTTTTGAAGGGCCTTTGCCAAGCAAACAAGGTAAATGAAGCATTTAAAATTTTCAATCTTATGATTGGGAAGGGTTATCCACCTGATGTGGTTTCATATAGCATCCTCCTTGATGGCCTTTGTAAGTCAGAGTATTTGGAACAGGCCCTTATGCTTCTTGATGAAATGTACCGGAGAGGCTGTACTCCTGATGTTGTCTCTTACAATACACTTCTTGTTGGATATTGTAAAATGGGGGACCTGAAACAAGCTCGTTCTCTCCTCGAGGCAATGCCACTTCGCGGATGTGACCCTGATATTATTTCGTATAATGCACTCCTTCGTGGCCTTTGTAAGGCATGGGAATGGGATGAAGCATGGGAACTCCTTGAACTAATGCCCCAGAAAGGTTGCAAACCTAATGCTGTCAGCTATAGTATACTCCTCAATGGATTGGCGAAAGCTGGAAAGGTCCCAGAAGCTTCACGACTTTTTAAACAAATGACAGGTGAAGGATGCAATCCACACGTGGTTACCTATACTATTCTTCTTGATTGCCTGTGTAAGACCAGGCATATAGAGGAAGCACGTGCACTGTTCAAGCGAATGGTAAAGGAAGGCTGCACTCCAGACTTGTTTACGTATAATTCTTTCCTTCACGGGCTTCTCAAAGGGCAGAAGATGGAAGAAGCAATGAATCTCTTGAATGAAATGATTAATAAAGGGTACAATCCAGATTCTATAACTATAAAGGTAATCCTTGATGGACTATGTAAAACTGGCAAAGTCAATGAAGCATACGGGCTCTTTGAGAAGATGGTGGAACAAAGGTATGTACCAGATATGCATGATTACACAATTATTATCCAAAGCCTTCTGGCAATAGGTAAACAGGATTCAGCACTTTGGCTCTTTGATAAAGCAGTTCAAAAGGGATGGAAGCCAGATCTAATAATGTGCAGTATCCTTATTGATGGCCTATGTAAGCTAGGGAAGTTTGAAAGGGCATCCCAGATGCTAGAAACTATGCAAGAATGCAAGCCAAATTTGAAAATGTGTGGTATCCTTATTGATGGACTATGTAGGCTAGGGAAGTTTGAAAGGGCATCCCAGATGTTAGGAACTATGGAGCAGAAAGGTCTCATCCATAATGGATTTGTCGTTTCTGCCAGGTCTGGAAGGCTAACAAAATGGAAGCAGGATATTACGTAATATGATTGTTCGTTCAAGAACAAGCTCTATTTTGCACCTCTAGCTTGGAAAAATGGCCTTTCAGTTGGCATGCTATGATCTGTGAAATAGAATGATGCGCAAATAGGTTTTCTGCGTAAGTCCACCAGTTTGAACTGGAATACGGTAAGTGAAGAACCTGATATAGTTTCCTCCTCCTTTGCTTGGTATACTAATTATTTTTTTTGGCTTGTTTACATCAGAAGTTAAGATCCCGACCATGGGAAGACAAGGCAAACATTCAAGACAAGTATCCAGTGTTATACAAGGGAGCCTGGCCCATGGCCTGTAGATTTCTATGCTTATCTATTTTCAACTAGACATGTATGCAAGCCTGATAGACTCTTAACGCGATGCAGTGGCAATGGCTTCTGGAGTGATTACCTGCAGCACTGATGGGTCTAATGGCTTCTGAAACAAAGCACTATACTACGTCATGAATAAAAGGTAATTCCTTGACAGTTCTAAGTGAATTTAAACAATTGTTTCCAAGCTTACGTGCTAACCTCATTGCTTTATGAAGGCTGGTAACACCAAAAGCATTACAAGGAAGCTGAGTATAGGATTCCTCCTGCATTAGAAGCATTTTATACACAAAACTTTATAACCGTAGATTCAAAGCTAGATGCTAATAAAATTTGTATTATTGACACCTCGTCTCATTGGGGTATTTGATAGTCATTTAAAATAATTAAATTGGTTGCAAATGAAACAAGCACATTTGTCAGACATTATAAGTAAAATAATCTAATAAGAAAATAAGAAAGTAATTTCGTTCACGTGGTAGAAGTTCCTCAGGTTTGGTTGACCTTGGCAAATTAAGCTCTATAAAAAAGGATTATTTTGTTTCAAAAATACCATTACACTTGTTGTGTTAAATCTCTCCGCGGCACTGTAAAAATCATAAATTCTATCACAATCAACTAGTGAGAATAAAGTAACTGATGAAAATTTTTAATTCATAACTTACTAAAATTTTTATCACAAGATTTTAAGACGTCAAAAGAGTTACCCACTCATAAATCTCAACAACTCAATTTGTGGGTTTTAAAAGGAAGAGATGAAAATTTTTAATCCATAACTTATGAAAATTTTTATCACAAGATTTTAAGACGTCAAAAGAGTTACCCACTCATAAATCTCAATAAGTCAATTTGTGGGTTTTAAAAGGAAGAAAAGTCCTTCAGGCCATCTTTATTTTCTTGCTTCTTTGCTTGTGAATTTCCACTTCTTGAGATACTCTTTGTAAGTCGTCCTTCTCATCGAGGAGTCGAGAGGACTCCTTGATTTGCAAAACTTCTCGGGCTCAAGAAGTTCCCCACCTTTAAGCTCAGTATCAAATAGGTTGAGTCTCCATGAGAACATGGGTGGCATAGATATCATGTGACACTTTTGCTTGGCAGTTGTAACAATCATAGGGTGGTGTGGGCTTGGGACGTTCTAGGGCAAGCATAATGAAAGACATTGTAATGGACCCATGGGACCACTTGAGAGGATTCTGGCAATGTGCCTGTGGGGCATTCCTAACGCACATTCCACATTCTTTTGCCCCATACTTTCTCTAAGTACGTCAAGGTTCTAATCAAGAATATGACCCTTCAAGGTTCTAATTAAGAATAGGACTCTTCAAGATAAAGCTTTTGAACTGCCTGTTAGGTTTTCTCTTCAGTTGGAATATATCACGCATTGCATGATCCTATTACTGATACATGCAACATATAGCATACAAGCATCCTGTCAAACGGATGCTGTCAGCAACCAACTGGTAAGGATTCAACTATCTGTTAGGCTTGCTCTTTCGGTGGCAATATGTTGCAATTTGTTTTGCATGCATTTTATGATTCACGTGCGAATACATGGATTTTGCAGCATATAGCATGCAAGCATCCTCCTGAAAAGATGCTTTCAACAACTATAGTTATCAAGGTTTTTTTGTCGAACAACTGCTATTCACTCTTTTATGCTCAAATTAATAGCAAGGTCTATTTGTTATGATTAATCACTCATAGATATAGGATGTAAGTGTTTTTCTCAAGCAAATAATCTAGAAGATTCTGGTTTATAAAGACATGATGTTTGGATATGAATCTGCAGGCATCATCACTTATCTCATTGCAAGGATAAATGAAATCTTCACCGGAGCTGGGGGGGAAAATGCGGGCGCGTTTGGGTGGCAGTTAGGGTGAGGCGACCGCCTCCCCATCCTACCTCCGGTACAACAACGGAGGCTTGAAGAGAACCAACGATTTGTATAGTAGCCATGCCAGGAGTTTTGGGGATCCATCCATGAGCAGGATTTACAAAACCTTTCCCAGACTTTTTTGAGATTTGGCTGTTTGGCGGTCTTCAATCTTGTTTCGGGTTTATCCTGCATCTTTAATCTTCCTTGCAGTTCTTAAAAATTCATCTGCCATTCCTTGATAAATGCTTTCTTGAGCCTGGGTCGACTTGGAAAGGATGGAGATTGCAGTTTAAGCCTTACAAATTGTTGCAATCAAGATCTTGGTTTTTCTGAGGAGGTTTCATCTGCAGAAGAAGCATCATTGATCTCTCTTGAAATTTTTTGCTGGTATATTTCTACCCTTTCTTGCTGGCGGAAAGATTAAATATGTGGTTCAGATAAAGATCAGGTATTTAAGCAATCTTGGTTTCTTTATCTTGTAATGCAAGTAGGTTGAATGTATTAGACTGGATTGGATTGCCGAGCTAAGGATAAGCTGATATCTATATATCTTGCACTGGGCTTTAAGAGAGAAGTCTGGTGGCTAGGCATATTCTTTGTCCAGACAGCTTCAAGGTTCAGGTTGGATGCCTAATCCGACAATGCAGCATTTGATTCAATTTAATTTGCAGGTTGATGTTCTTGGTCATAAGGTGAGAAACTAGAACTCATGAAACAATGACAGTTTCTATGAGCAAAGTGGTAGGCTGCTCTTCTAACAGTGACTCTTTTTTCTCTACCATTCATTTAGTAGCATGGTAAGAGTAAGAAGAGGTAGCTTGGTGATAGGAAATCTGCCTTTTCCACATCAAAAGATATATATAGGTAGAAGTGATGGTGTTTGTTCTGACTTCACGGTGTCTGATGTACAAATCAAGGATGTATAGGCTCCTTGATGGACGAGGAAGTATGGGCTCCTTTCAGAAGACATTGAGAATCATGTCAAGTATCTGGTGACCTCTATCTTATATCTCTTTGGTGTTATGCTTCTCAATCAAATAAGTTTCAGTTTCAAAGAGGATGAAGATGTTGAGGTTACTCATGTAGTAATCCTCAATGAAATTTGAAACATTGTACTTTGTCATTGTACTCTGTGCGTTTTATTCTATAAATACAAAATACAACCTTGTCTTCAAAAACAAAAAAAAAAAAAACCCTGACAGAACTAGTCCAGGCAACAACCCTACTAGCACCTCAGACTACTTTGGTCAATCCCTCCATAGTCTTATCAATCTATCATACAACTGAGCTAATCATATGTAGAGCATCCAACCTGTGGTCAATAAGTCTTATGACTTTGTCTTTATATCTGTTCAGGTGACTTTTATCCATTTTCCCCTTGTCTTTTGGAACATTTTCATTTCCTCATATGCTATTTTGCATTAGTCACCATCTAATCATTTCATTAGAATACCATGCAGGTCTGTTTGCATGTCTGTATTTTAACCTTTAGTCCCCTTATGTCCATTACTCAAATATATTCATAGTATTTATTCTTTTTCCTTTTGAGAGTTCGCTGATCTCAGCTTATATTTTTGGTACTTAACATGTATAATCAGTAGGTAGATACCTTACACTACTGTTTGTTATTTTCCATGTTATATTTTTGATTCATGTATTAACCCTTTTACCTTCATCTTGTTGTCTGCTTGAACTTAACTTCACATATTTTACTTAACAAATCACCTTGCTAGTTCATTTATCAAAATCTGTAGGCGTTTGAACTTAGGTTTATGCATAAACCATCAATACTTTGTATTCCGAATATTTGTTATCATAAAGCAGTTCTAAGTACATCTGTTAACTGAGAATGCTAGATATGTAAATTACCTCCGCCTGTGTTGTGTCTTCTCCTACTGGAGCATCAAAATTCTATGATAATATAGAGTTTTTCCACATGACTTTTTTCAACTAGTACATATTTACTATTTGCAGCAGTAGAGTATGGTGCACATTACCTTTGTGCATACAAAACATAGAAAACCTGGATTTAGTTACTCATAAAGTCAGAGATAAGACTGCATTTAGGATCTTCATCTGGATCTTCCCATCCTAATACGCTAGAACACACCATAATAGCAAGAAAGATATAATGACAGAAGAAACCCCACGTACCTGCAGCCAATCATGCAAATATTAGCGATAAATCGGTAACAATGCAAGGGCCAAAAGGTACTTAGAGGGTTTCATGGCTCATCGCCCTTCACCCATTAGACCTTTCTTGCCCTTGGTTAGTAGAAGCTACATAGAAATGAGAAAGATAAATAGAAACGTTCCTATGCAATACATCTTACAATAGTAGTGGATTTACCCACAGAAATACCAATACAAATCAGATTCAGCCATCTATTTCAGCATATAGTGTAGTAATATTTTATAGTCTAAATGTGGGTGTCTGATTACCCGATTTCAGTGAGCTTGGTTAAGCATCATCTATCACTCCATCTCTTAGTTTATGTCCCCTTTCACAGATACTTTGTAATTATTCCCAATAAACACCTGGAGATCGTCATGGTCTGACCCAAAGTCTTCGTCCAGCTGAGTTTCCGGAACTCCATATTCATTAGAGTTATTTCCTCTATAATATCCGCCATGTTTCTTGTTGAAATAGGTGTTTTTCTTGGTGTTATACCCAGTACCACCATCAAAGCTCCGTTTTGTATCAAAGCTTCTGTTGTTACTTCGTCTATCCATGCTTAACCTTTCAAACCTGGTTGATTCCTTGCAGAACTCCAACTCCCTGTTTAACTCAAGCTCATGCAACCGAGTGGTGCTTGAATCTTCACTATCTGAGCTTGCGTTAGAACTACTCATTTTCTTTCCCAAGTAATTGCCCGGGAAACTTAATTCTTCGTATTAAATCCTGCCTGCTATGTCAGTAAGTAGTTGGGTTGGCTTGACATGCTCAAAATTCCCTTAGCCTTTAAATATTTTTACCTCTTGCTGTAGTCTTTAAATTAGATGTTATTATCATATTTACAGCATCATTTTAGTTTTGCAACCTAATTGTGCATTTCTAATAAGGGGGAGAACCTTGATCTCCTATTTGATTTCACCCCTATGTTACCATATATAATGATATCTCTTTTGTCAAAAATAAAAAAAAAAAAAAAAAAAAAACTTCACAAGTGGGCAACATAAGTTTTTCTCTGCACGTTTAGCATCAGCAGACATTATGTTCTTTGTAATAAAGCTTGGTGGAAGTAGCAACAATCATGTCCGTGTTGCCTGTTTTTGGGTTGGAAAGAAAGGCTTCCTTAGAAGCAGAGTCAGAAAGCTTCCCTTAAAAGCTTCGTATGGTATTGTTTCTTTTGATTTTGTAGGGGACATGATAGTCTTATGTGCAGCACTGCAGCTGACTTCCTTTCTACTTTATGGAGAGTGAAAAAGATGGACTGTTGGACTTGGAGACTGTCAATAATTTCTTCCTTCAAGTATGCTGCTAGAAGTGAAGCTGATTTTTTAATTTGGAAATACCATGATGTGTGATAATACAAACAACAAGCTGAAAGCTGATATGTTGAAGAAGGTTATCAATTTGAACTTATGAAGTGGACCTTTATGTTTTTTCACATAATAACAACTGTTAGATTTTAGTCATCCAGGTTATGATCTATGACAACATAATGTTTGTGAAAAAAATGTTATTTACATAGACTTCTTTAATTACTGCATCACATAATGGAAAGTTTAACAATCTATACAATCATTTCACTCTAGTTTTAGGTGCTGCCATGAAGCTATGCACTTGAGATGAATTATATGATATACTTGCACCATATTGCATTTATTTCACAAATATATTAGCAATTTTCCATGTAAATACAATTAACCCCTAGTTTTCAAAGTAGACATATTTGCCTAAAGAAGCTTGGGCTTTAGATATCAAGGAGCTAATTGGTCTTCAGGTATGGGTCTTGAGCTTAGATGCTAGGAAGGAAATTAGGGCAATAAAGGTCTATCGTCTTGGCCTCAAGAACAAAACTACCTGGTTTGCAAACTGTATGCGCTATAAAGTTTCTATTTGGGTTTTTTGGGAAGGAAACCATTGTGTATGTTAGAAGAAAATTTACGTCACTTTTGTATGGCTTGTATTCTGGATAGTTAGGGCAGCAAAGTTTTGGACTTTTTATTTGACAAGGTTTGGTGGATCGTGGCATGCAGCCCAGCTTTTTTTAATGTTTCTAAACTGGTCATATGATACTCTCTATAGTTTCCAGCTGGACATGAGCAGTGGCACTGGGTGGAACTCTGCAAGAGCAACAAGATTCCGTAGTCCATTTCCAGTTCCGGCTATTTGGTGTTGGCGATGGCGCACAAGGGCAATGGTAGAAGCTCAGTTTGCTTTGTAGTGCTTCACCCAGTTTTAATTTTAGGGTTGCAAAAGTAGCATAGAAGCATGTAGCAGCAGCAATCTGGGCATCTGATTTAGGTAGGGCAATTTCCATAGGGCTTTCTTTGTTGTTAGTTCAAGACTAGTATCTCTGTGCTTGTAAAACTTGCTGCTTATTTCCAGCTTATCTCTTAGGTTTCATCCAGCTTATACAAATCCAATCTCTACAACATATTTCTTAAGGGTTTTTTAAGGATTTCTAATGCCAAGATAGTTTTGCTTATTTCGAGCTTATTTCTTAAGGGTTCTTTTCTAGCTTATTAAGATCAAGAGCAGGTAGCTTTTTCTTTGTATTTCTTAAGGATATGATCTTAATTTTATGGCTTGTAGATGTGCTTGGGTTTGATTCCCAAAGAGCCATTCACATTGATTGCTTACTAAATTGTATTTTTGTATTCATTAATTATATGTCCAATGAGCGACTTTATCTTTTTATGCGTATTTTTATATTGTTGGTATTCCAGTTTTAGGGTTCCATCGTGATGGCTAGGATCTGGCCTCAAATAGAATATTTTGGGTTGGTCCTGGCCTAAAGGTCTAGAATTTAGCCATAATGTAGACAAAATACATTTTACCATATGTTTTTTGAGTTGCCCAAAGGGCATACACTAGGCATCACGTGTGGTGAAGGATATCTAGTGGAATATTTCAGATTGATGGTGGATGTATGGCCCCGACCAGCATTCTGGAATGCACAATAGTTTCAGTTCCTTCCAGGAAATATCACTCGCCCCTAACGGGACTCCCCATTCTGCTAGTGCATGCCAAATGTTGTCCACACATAATGTTAGTCATGTCCATATGTTGTGATATAGAGTGAAGAAACACTCCTCCTTAGATCTTGCCCAAAGTTAAACTTTCATCATCATTATACAATCTACAACTTATGGTAAACAATGGAATCCCAAAATGATACCCTATTTGCTAATGGACCACATAAACAAGTAGTCATGTGGATGCTTGGAGAGGGACCCAGGTTGTCCTTGATGCACTTTTAGAACGACGGGATTGCCACCATGTGTTACATAATGGACCCTTATTATTGGGCACACAATTGTTATATCTCATGCTTATGTTTGATGTGAGCCATGTTTGATACCTTAGTAAATTTGACATTGGTGTACATTTTGTGTGCAGTAAAACTCAAAAACGTGATGTGCCAGGCATGACTGCATGTTGGTGGTAGCCAGCTCCTCTTCCAGACCAAGAATAGGCGCCTTATTTGCCTTGACGAGCCAAACCAAGGATGGAGATGGTCAGCAATGAAGAAGCAACACCAATCGGACTAAATGCAGCACAACAGGTTATGGTCACTGTTGGGCAAATTTTGGGGTAGAGAAGGTTTGTTTTGGTTGAAACTCGGTCGAGCTAGCGCATCGCAATCTATTTCTGATAGATGTTTATGCATATTTGACAAATTTCCGTTTGGGAACTGAAAATATCCGACTATTTGAGAAAACATTAGGAAATTTTCCGATAGGGTTTAAAAATCTTGCCCAACATTGGTCAAGGTAGAATGTACAACAAATTCTTGCTTGGAATACAAGCCAGATGTAAACCTTTGGATCAGAGGCAAGAAGGCACACTCACTTTGTTTGAAGTTATTAAGATGCAAAACAGGACGAAGATTTCGAATGCCACGTGTCATGCACAAAGTGGGGGACCGAAGAAAGTTTTGCATCTTTTTTAATGAATCTGCGAAACTGAGCTAGGTTTCAGATGTTCAGCGGAATATCTCGGTCGGGAAGAAGCGGAAAGGTTCTGCTTTGGCCGATCGAGAGCATTCCGAAAAATTATTGTGGTGCAAAACCTAACATCAATAAATAGACGACGACCAGGTGACTGAAAAACCCGTGCACAAATCAACCACCGTATAGCTGTAATGAGAAACAACCTCAGAAATATGGACAAAGACAAGCACCAAACTTCGGGCATAAGTGGCAGATTCTACGTGTAATGACTTCACTGTCGTTACACCAACAACAATAAATGCAAACATAGACCTTTAAGTGGCAGGTTTAGTCTCGAACCAACCGCATTAATCATTCTGCAATTTTGCATTCCATATAAGAAGCAGCACAGTGCTTGAATTACAGCAGATCAACATGGCCTTCGCCTCTTCGGGTAGATCGGCTATGGCGCTGGCTGCCATACTTGGGCTGGCTATGGTGGTGTCTGTCTTGGGGAGAGATGTTAAGCGAACTTCTGCCGAAGGTTACGGCGGCGGAGGTGGCTATGGAGGTAGCCCTGGTGGAGGTGGTGGTGGTTATGGTAATAGCCAGGGTGGTGGCGGTTATGGTGGTGGTGCTGGTGGAGGTGGTGGTGGTTATGGTAATAGCCATGGCGGCGGCGGTTATGGTGGTTGGGGTCCCTTCAAGGGCGGCGGCTATGGTGGATGGGATGGTCACCACTTTTATGGTGGCGGCGGCGGCGGTGGTGTTGGAGGTGGTGGCTATGGTGGTGGTTCTGGGGGCAACCCATAAGCAATCCTTCTTCAATGTGAGCTTAATTTATCAGTATTTCTTCAATTCAATTCATCATTGTCTCTTCAATTCATTTCAGTTAATCTTAATAGCCTTTCAACTTAACATGACATTATTGTTTTTGCAGATCCCCTTCCCTTGCTCCTAGTTTGACATGGACTACAACATAGATCTATCTTCCTATATTGGAAGCAATATGTTATTGTATCTATTTCCTTTTATAATGTAAAAAAGATATGTTTTTGTACTCAGTGTTAACAAAGAACCAAAAGTGAACATAAGATTCATTCATTGTAATAATTACAAGATCAAAATGGGAAATGGATTGTTGTGTGAGCTCTAAAAATATACCATATATTTATTATAGCTTTACTTGTCCCTTTCATATAATATGTTTGAAGACAACATGAGAAACATCGCTACTTAATAACCTTTCAAATGAAGTGAAATTGAATGTCAATGTTCCAATTATTGTTGAACCTCACGAGGAGTTTGTGAGAATGACCTAAACGTTTATCTAAAGCCAAGATCTCAATGATTAATGATTATTGTCTTGGTTGCAAGGTAGACAAACAAACAGAAAGACAAACAGACATGCAGACAGGTAGGTAGGCAAACAAATGTTTTAACAATGAACAAGGTCCTGAAGCCCAAAGGAAGAAGGGGACAAAGCCCCATTGCCGAACTAGGGAAAAAGCCCATTCAAAATAAAATAAAGTAGACATGCCAATTAATAAAAACGACAACAGAAATGCATGAAGCCCTTAAATAGTAGGAGTTACAGATCCAAGAATTCCCAACTACCAGAGATAAATGTATCAGAACAAATGGTGTAGGAGACGGGAAAACTAGCTAGATAATTTAATGTATAACATCTTCAATACTTCTTGCATAGCATTTAGCATATCCTCGATCCTCGCTTTCTTGATCCGCATTTGGCATATTTTGCATGTATTATTCTACATTTCTCATCCACTGGATTTGGGATGATTAAGATCTATAATGGATGTATAGCTTTAAAGTTCCCACCTTACTATTAATAGCAACTAATTGGTTGAAAATTTGCAGTGATTTTGTTTTTTCTTTAAATAGTCTAGGCCTTAAGAATAAAGTAGAATAGAATGAGCTTTTATCATCCATTGAGAGAAGAAGATAATCAACTCACTTCACTGAATCAAGACTTGGCATTCCTGTGTTGCATTGCCTGACAAAGATTATTATGTCAAGGGCAGGTGTTATAGCCAGAATTTATTTTTCATAGTCTAGTTTATAAGAATGAACTGAACAAATGGAAATTAAGGCATCTTTATTAACTGGTGATGCTTGCATTCTCGATGTAAAAGACCATTGCGAACTTGGAATGTGATAGACTACAGTAATAATTTAGTGAAGTATGATGGCAACAAAGTTGTGCATTGGTTGAAACCAAAGAGAGAAACGCAGAGAATATTAGCCCCGTTGTTCAAAAAATCGTATTGTGATCATACAGTTTATCATCATCAGAATCTAAAGCTTGATCCTAGGATGTCATATGCGCTTTGTGCATTGCTATATTGCAAAATGAAACCCTACCTAATGTACTAGACACATGTTTGGATTTCGCTACAACTTTCAGATATTGGCACGTACAAATATGGATGTTTCTTGAAAAATAGTCATTACTTTCATTTGCATTATGTTGCCATTAATCAGCAAATTTATAAGATTTCTCAGGAATCATTATTTGACTTTAGCACTTCATTCCACGGACCCACAACTTCTCAGAGCCCCATATGTGCATGACTTGGCATTATACATACTTGAGGTTCTAGATGAGCGTCTTCAATTGCTGAGCCCTCAATAGTCGTCATGGTCTACTTATATTTTTTTTCTGCTTATCTAGTATCATCATTACTGCAAATGTTTTTTCCTTAAAAACCTTTCAGCGCAGGGGCTTTTTAATCCTAGTAGTAATGGTTGTACTAGGCCATTGTATGGGTCCCATGACCTCTTGGTCTTCGTCCCAAAATCTATTCTATTATTGTGGGACAAATGAGTGCTTCACAATCCTCAAATAAAGTAAAAGTAAATCAAGTAGGAATAAACCTCTACCTTTAAATCTTGCTTGAACAAGGAAGAAGACACACTTTGGGCTTACACAGGCCTGCGATGAAAATCCGTGGCCAAATGTAGTACCAAAAGAGTTAACAAGAATAACAGCCTCAAGAACAGCAGTCACACTGCTAGCATCGATAGTGATATCAAGCAAAGGACAAGCCTTACCACGACCAACATGATCAAGCTGATCAACTTTTTGAAGTTCTTTATTACAAACTTGATCAAACATTCTTCTTTCCATTTTCATCAGATGTCTTGCTTAAAACATCCATTGTGCATACCTAGACATATAAAAAAAGATATAAAAAAAACAACAACAAATAAACTAAGAAGACGAGAATGAATTTACCTGTTATAAGCTTCACTTGTTCTTTGTCCTGTTATGCACATCGCAACAAGCATTGGAACCCCTGCTCGAATCATTTTAAAAATGACAATGGTACGTCCAGACTTACCAGAATACTTCCCATCACAGTAGATAACATGTATTTTACCCATGAAGCAAGTGTCCTTGCACTCACCCTATTCTTCGAATTATACCATTGAATATACTTGTGATTTTGGATAGGCTGCATGAAACAGAATCTCATAATAGTACCATCTTTATCCGATTTTCCTTCTGCCAAATGTTCTCCAACTGCTTATATGTTCGCACAACATCAGAATCAAAACACTTGCATGGCAATCTAAATTGCTCTTCTTGATAATGCATCATATCCACATCATAATTCTTACTCAAACGCTAATTGTACTCCACATACTCACTTCAGCAACTAAGAATATCTTATGAGCAACTGATACAGCTCATTCTGACTACAACAACGTAAGCAACACAATAACAATGAAAACGTCGTTATAGACCTCTTACATGATAAATTTTATGATCTAAGTCTGCTAACATTGCTCTCTCATCAGCAAAAGAAATTTCATCTATCTTCTTACGCCTTTGCAAACTTCAGATGTTCTCCTGGACTTCCTCATTGATGCAATGCATGCCAAACGAGCCCTCTCAAATATTGGAGACTTCCTGATGTCAAAAGTTTGCTCCTCTATTCAAGTATTCACAATCTTGATTTTCCTATGCCCTCTAACCATATTGTCAAACTTACGAAACAGATCCTGCAACCAAATAGCTTAATTAGCAACTGAAAAAACTAAAATAAACTTAAACTTGGAAAAAGGCACTCAATTTTCCGATGGATAAAACTCACCATTCTTCGTAGTAATCTGACGCATGAACCCCTCTAGCAAACTCGAGCAAGTCCATTTCTTCAATTTACTGGCACATAGGAAGACCATAGAACTATCTCCAAAGATCGAATTGTTTTCTGGTCTATAGAACTTTTGCTGCAGACCTGGAAATTCCATCAGCCTCAAATTCCCTCTGCATCTCCTCAACAATCACTCAAATACTTGGCAATGGCACCCTCATCAAACTCAACGACTAAATCTTCCTCAAAGTCATCAAGACCTCGGCTTGAGACTCAGAACTCAGAAAGTTTGCAAAGTTTTTTCTATGATGGATAAGAATATCAGGTTTAACTATCAGAAAAGGAGCCTTACGTTTAGTAGATGCCTTATATTTCTTTACATCTTTTGTATCCATTGATTCTTCTCCAACTTTCAGTGCAGAATCTATATTCTCAGAATCTGTGTACTCCTGCATGTCCGTGTTTGGGGTCTGGGTTGAAACTCTGGAAGACAGCCCCCTCTGTGAGGACCCGTGGATCTAACAGGGAGAGTCCGGGGGACTATGTCCGCGGATTTCTTTGAAAAAGAGAAGAAAAAGAAGAGAAACGAGAACAAATGAGAGAAAGATGATAAGCTTCCTTGATATCAATGATGAAAATACATGAGCTCTACTTAATAGAGAGAAAAACCTGAAAGGAGACAAGACTCAAAACTCATCTAAAAACTTATGAGCTAACTCTACTCATATATATAGTACAATGGCCTTGGGCCCAATATGTACACTCTCGATCTCGATCTGCGTCACTCACGGAAGGAGGCCCTGATTTGCGAGGAATGTTGGCGGTGCCTCTTGAAGTGCCTAGAATCACGCCACGCCGACGGGCGGTGGCCAGGACGTCACCACTTGTCTGGCGGCACCTCTTGTTGACCGCCAAAGGCTTTGAGCTGCGTGCTTTGCTTAGTCTTACAGTGGAGGCTTGGATGTCGACCCGTGGTTGACCGGGATCTTTGAGCTTGACCTGGTCGGCGTATGCATGAATAGTCCCGCACCGGGAGGCCACAGATTAACACTCCCCCACCAAACGACACTCCGAGTGAAGAAAAAAGGAGGAAGCGCCGAGGGCTGAAGCCATCGATCACGAAAGTGATCCTCACCGGGGTGAGGATCCGGGCCCCATTATGGTAATCTTGGCTGATGAGATCTTGGCGTGATTGAAGAGCTTGAGGTGTGTCTTGGCCAAGGGCGGGATCATCATCAATAAAACGAGGCGTACCATGTCTTCAAGTGCGGCGTGGATGCGTCAAAGAAATGTCTTACGACACTCCATGAGGAGGCAGTCCGAAGGCCAAAGGCACCGACGGCGGGCATTTGGATTGGTAATGAAAAATGGGGCGCCGATTTAAGGAGCTTAGCAAAATGCATTTGAGGGCGGCAAAAATCCCGCTTGAAGATGGACCGAGAAGGATCGGAGGTGGAGGCGTTAAAGAAGGTGTTTGAAACCATGAAGCGCATCCATGGGCCGGCTGTTGCCAACCACGCTCATTAGCAATGTAGATCCAATTGGTGGTGTTGTCGAGTAGCACCTTCTTCCCAATGTGATCGGGCGAACAAAACGTGGATCCCACCGGAGATCCGTCGAGATCTGAGGTGGTGTCCAGCCTGCATGACCATCCATGACCTTGGTCCAAAAAGGAAGGCGCCAATCGGAAGTCGGGAACACGGGGCGGGAGGTACACCCGGGGAAGCATAGGGAGAAGGAACCATGCCCGTGGGCGTGGGTTCTTGGCGATCTCCTGATTGGCCCGACAAGATCTGGATCAAGTGCGACACCGGCCGATCCCAAAGAGAAGCGAGAGTTGGACAGGAGGGCTATCCCATCCTGTGGGGGCCGCCTCTTGCTATCCAACGAGCACATGGCGGTTGTAACCAGCGAGTGCTTTGCATATAGACTTGTGCATAGGGAAGATCTTGGGATGTCCCGAGATACTTCCTAATTTGTTCGGCCTTCCGCTTGCCGAGAGAGATAAATGATTGGCAAGCTCGGGCATGTACTCTCGATGAAAAGTTTTGAATGCGGCGGGGATCCGCAAGATATGGATTGTTATCCCGAAGCACCCATTACTTGCGATGGGGTCACCACGAAAAAGGCTGGCGTGGCCCATTGCCAAAGTTTTTCTGTGTATCACCCGGATAGAAATCATGAAAGATATAAGCCATGGGCTGAACCCACGCGGGAAAGTGAGAAAGTCCGGATCGACGCGGTGTATGAGATCAAAGACAACAAGGGCACAACACAACCCCTTTGTCTTCAATGGAGAGTTCCGGCCAAATCCGAGAAAAATCAACGCTTTCGATGGGATATCCACGGGGCCATCAATTTGCGTGCCACTTTGAAAGGAAAAGGTGGCGTCCGAGCAACCACATAATCATGATAGCGAGGGAGGGAGCCGGAAGTCCAACGGCGTTCATGAAGAATTGAAGTCTGAAGGCGTCAAGTTTGGTTTGAGCCTCATCGTGGACCGAATAGCTTGCTTTGCGGTATTGTTGAGATCCGGGATCCTATTTTCCTTTTCAAGTAGGAGGCGTGGCCGGTCCGCGGACCCGCTTCGAAAGGATGGACACAGGAGGAAGATTTCCCGGTGTATTGAGGCGAAGCCTTAATCTCGGCGTCATCGAGTATTTTCTGTTTTACGCACCTCGTAAGCTGATCTTGAAGAGAGGTGATCCGAGAGGTGCAATGTAGAAAGCCGAGCCGTCAAGGAGGCAACTTGGCGTCTCGGGCTGAAAGATTTTTAACTTGAGTGCTGAAGTTTTCACCGCGCCCGAGTACAAGGCATTGAGTTTAGCAATATCTTCATCCTTGGTACTCAGGAGAGCAGCTTTGGACTTGTTGTGCTCCAATAGAGTCTGAATTTCGGACTGGAGCTGAGCCTGCTGATCCGCGAGTTGGCTGACTTGAGCTTGTGTACTCTTGAGATCCGCATGAGCCTGTAGGAGAGCTTCATGCTTGTCTTGAAAGTTTGGCCTCCAAAGTGGCAACTTGGGCGATTCTTGCAGCTTGAAGGTCTTGGTGTACTGCATCAGAGGCCTCGAGTGCCCGTTGAACCCCGCTCATAAGAGCGTCTTGGGATTCCTGTAACTTAAGTGCAGCAGCTTGAGCATCCTGCTGATACTGATACAACAATTGCCGAGGGTGTTGTGGTGGTGGAACCGGCTGTTTTTCACAGTGTGGGAGGTTTGGGAAAAATGGTGTGAAGTGGATGGTGTAGCGGAGGAAGAGACAAAGGACATGAGTGTGACTTTGGTCATGACCCGGGGAAGAAGGGCGTGATGTGCCAACTTGGTGATTGGCCGAAGGGGCCCGAGTGGAAGTATGAGAATTTGGTGGTGTGGGAGGGAAGTAATGGCGGATGAGGGCTTGAAAGTGCCCCCCACCCGCTTCGAAAAATGGAAGTGGTACCGGCGGTCCATTTCTTGGAGAAGACGATAGAACATCATTTGGGGCCAATCGATGTGGTGCTTGGAGTGTGTAGCAAGATGGGACCAGGTTATAGAAAGGCTTATTGATATGGGTGTTCTTGATAGAATACCCCAGGAATTTCGCCACAAAAATTTCACAAAGGTCTCATGAGGCTTGTCGATATTGGTCGAGCGATGGACATTGGCGTGATAAGCGAGTGCACCAAACTTCTGTGACATCAATATCCTCCCGATAGCGAACCATGATACACAAGGAGTGTGCAAGGGAATATGAAATACCTCGAGAAATCAAGTGTTGAGTCAATGAAATAGTGGTGCCGTCGACCACGATTGGTGTACCCTTGCGGGCTGTTAACAATATTGGCGATGAACCTCGCTGAATCAAGCTGATTTGGAGCGGAAGTTCCATTTGAGAAAATTAAAAAAGCTGGTGTGGATTCAGCGGCGTCTTTATTGGGGCCAACAAGAGCTTCCGCGGAAAGTGGGTGTCAAGAAGGATCTGAGATGCAAAAAGGGCGGATCCTTGGGAGCGGTAGCTTGAAGTGTAGAAAAATCTTGGGGCAGCCATGGGAATGATTTCGTAAGCGAGAGATGCCAAAAGGGAAGACGAAAGTCGAAAGCGGAGGATGAATGAGCCAGGAGCGAAAAGGTTTGTTTTAGGCGCTGGCCCGGAGGCGAAGAGGTATGAAGAGTCGCGAAAACAGAACCGTTGATGATGCGGTGTCAAAAGATGTGAAGAAGGGGATTGAGAGGCAAAAATTTGGCTAAGTCCCCAAAAGCGTAAGGGAGAAGCAATGAATGGTGAGGATGAGGCGTGAAAGAAAGATCGGATGTGACCCAGATGGCAAAGGACACCCATTAATGTTACGGCGTGGAAAGAAGGAATGGCATTCAATGCGGGCAACTTCGAAGTGGGATATCATTAAAAGGAATGTCGGAAGGTACCATGGCTAGATATGCGGCGGGAGAACAGATTCTCATATTAGAAACTTGACCTTTGCATTGCAAACACGTTGGCGATTGGTGTGATTGGTCCACGTCGACAAGGAGTTTCTCGATTGGCTATATAAAGGCGAACCGAAAGGCGAAAGGCATCGATGGCTTCGATTATGGCGCTGCTGCGGCTTGAACGAAGATTGCACCATGCCGACGAACTGTCGGAGTGGATCACTTGTAAGATGAATTATGCGGATCTCTGGCTGCCACAACCGTGGCATTATGGGGGCGGCTGGTGTCTTGCGGGATGGCTGAACATCCCGACCGAAGACCAGCGGGATGGAGGTGGTTCTGCACCTTATTTGGGATCCGGCGGGTAACCTCTACCATCTCCTCGCATCACCTGCACTCTCGAACCGGGTAGAGGGTTTTCCTCTTAGGACTTAGTAGATAGGGCTCACGAGCCCGTTTTTTGTATATAGGGCGATTGCCATAGCGGAAATAGGCCGGGCAGCGCCCACATTTTGTAAAAATCTCCACTATAATATAATCTACCGCTTTCTAGTCACTTTTTACGTGGTGTTTGATTAAGGCTGTCATTTGTGTTGGAATGTTCACTTTATACGTGTCTTTGAAATGCTTTGAGGCGAAAACCATTAACTAATGTAGGTAATGGAGTGCCATCTAATTCAGCGAGTTGGAAAACACTTGGTCTAACCACTTGAACAATTTGATAAGGGCCAAACCAACGAAACTTGAGTTTACCCGAAAATTTTTTGTACACGGAATCATAAAGAAGAACCAAATCTCCTTGTTTGAATGTTTTTGGTCTTCAAACGTTTTGTCATGTAAAGATTTTTGCAACTGTTGTCCATGAAGAACACGAATATAAGCATCCTGCGAAGTTCATCCAAGCTGTTCTAATTGATAGACCCGTTCTTTGAGAGCGGTGGTGGATTATGAGCGGTAGCTAGTTGAAAACGGAGTGTTGGAAGGATGAATTCAAAGGGCATGAGAGCTTCCGACCATAAACCAATTTAAAAGGAGTGTGACCCAGTAGCAATCTTGAAACAAGTATTGTAGGCCCAAAGAACGATGGAAGTTTTATGCACTTAATCAATGCGTGCGGGAAGCGTCACAAATTTTCTTGAGAATGGTGACGAGTTTTGTTGGTGCTTTACGCCAACCCATTGCCTTGAGGATAGTAAGGTGTGCTCTTGTGATGATGTATCGAGGGAGATAATCCGTCGGCTCTTTGATAGTATGATTGATGAAATGAACACCACGGTCAGCGACCAGACTCAGGTAGAGGCGAATCGCGTGATGATTTGTTGATAGAGGACTCGGGCCGCTTGCGCCGGTGTTATGCTGGAAGTGCACAAGCTTCCGCCCATTTGGTGGCGTGGTCGGTGAGAACCAAAATGTATGAGACGCGAGTGTGCAGCCGGGGAGGGTCTATAGGTCCCCACAAAGTCCATTCCCCATTTCTTTGAAGGGAAGTGAAGCGTGGCGGCCGGCGTCAAGGAAAGAAGCGTCCGCGGGCGTGGGGTCCCACCCGGCCCGGCAAAAGCGTCACACGTCTTGGCGTGGGCGTGAGCATCTTTGAAGCGTGGGCCAATAATACCCGGCAAGAAGGATTTTTGCGTCGCGTGGTGTCACCATGAAAATGACCACCACCGCAAGCCCTTGATGAGCTTCGCGAACAATGTCTGGAACTTCATGAGGTAGAACCGGCAGTCGAAGGATGGTGTCCTTACCTTTTGTAGAGATGTCCGGCAACCATGGTGTAGTCCGCGGACCTCGCGGAGAAATTGATGGCGGCAGAGATTGTAAGCTTGGCGAGGAAAGAGGCGTCTCATCTTACGGTGGAAGAGCACCCGTGAGGAGGAGGTACTGCTGAAAATCATGGAACCAATGTGGTGTTGCCGTGACTAAAAAAGTTGAGCATCGGGAAGGCGTCGAGACTCCTGTTTGCGGGGATCATCCGTGGATGGATGCGTGAAAGATAATCGGGAACAACATGAGATTTGCCCGATATTATGAACGATTTCAAAAGGAGCAAATTCTTGGAGAAGAAGGACCCAACGAGCAATGCGGCCCGTGGGCGTGGATTTGTTGATCAAATAGAGAAGTGCTTGGTGGTCCACAAAGAACTTGATTTGACTGCCCAAAAGGTAATGACGGAAGCGTTGGACCACGAAAAATGAGACCCAAAGCTTCATGCTCAGGTGGCGAAATAGTTCTTTCAGCGGATTGAGTTTTCTACCGGCGTAGCGATTTGGTTTATCGGTGTCGCATCATATTCTTGAGAGAACAGCTCTCCAATAGCAAAAGCGCCCGAGACATCGACATGAGCGTGAAAGGGCTTGTCCCATTGAGGAGGAACAAGAACGGTGCACGAGTAAGCAAAAAGCTTCCAGGCTGTTGGAAGCGACTTCCGCTGGGAATTCAAGCCCGGTGGATTAAGTCACCGTGAGTTTATGAATGGGATCTGCAATGGGCTGCCGATCCAGTATGAAGGTGGAGTAATAATTGACCTTTCCGGGAAAGAAGCGTGTCTCTTTGATATTGGCTGGTGCTTGAGCTTTGAGCACACAAAAAGCGATTTTGGCGGGATCGGTGGTGATTCTGCTTTCTTTACAACATGGCCTAACGAGAACACCGAAGTGGCGCTAAAAGGTGCATTTCTCCGATTGAGACTAATGCGGACTCATCACATTTACGGAAGGCGAGTTCAATTTATCAAATGGTCAGCCATGGAACTCAGCCCGGAGAAGTCATCTTGAAAAATTTGCAAGAAGGGATTTTCCTTCATGAAATCATGAAAAGCGAGAGCATGATCGCGTTGAAATGTTGAAGGAGAGTTGGATAATCCAAAAGGAACCACCTTGTAGGCAAAAGTGCCCCGGGGTGGTGAAAGTGGTCTTGAGTTGATCGGATTCTTTGATGGAGATCGATTGTAGCGGAAGAAACCATCCATAAAGGAGTACATCTCATGTCCGGCCACTTCTTCGAGAACTTGGTGCACGTGAAGGGAAGTGGAAAATGATCACGCTCGTGGCACGATTGAGTTTCAGATAGTCTACCGCACCGCGGATCTTACCATTGTGCTTAAGGGCAATGGCGATAGGGCTCACCCATTCAGAATGTTTGACCTCATAGATCAAACTGCGGCAAGGAGTTTGTCAATTTCGCCTTGGCCGCGATCCGCGGTAATTAGGGTTGAGCACATCTTGCGTTGCTACACTGGTGGTGCATCAGATTTGGTAGGAATGGTGAGTTCCCCAAGCTTTTGTTGATTCCCAGAAGATCTTTGTAACTCCGGTGCGAAAATGTGTTTGAATTTTTTGAGCAGCGTGGCCACATTACGATAAGGAGCGGAAGGTTCGCGGCAATCTTGACCGGTTGATTGTTGCCAACATCCACAATCGACTTGAGTCTGAATATGGGGTATGACTTCCGATTATCTGGACAATGTGTGCAGGAGGTTGGAGCATAACTGGATCGCGTGGCACTGCGTGGTGAAAAAGAGAGGTTGCTTTCGGTTTCATCTAGCGGTGGTTGCTTCATGGCTAGCGTGTACATCAGCGGGGAGTTGCGAGGAGTGTCGGGGATCTGAAAAGTGATCAGCGTTGGATTGATTGCAAGGAGCGGGTAGAGGGTCAAGCAAGGCAGCCCGGCCTGGTCACGATCAAGAGTCATTTCTCCCCAAGGATCGGCATATTGAGGGGTAGGATGGGCCAGGCGGCAGCGCCTTGAGGGGTAGCTGAACTTGATAAATATTACGGCGTCTTGAGAATCGATTAGCCGAGAGAGGGTTCCGCATTGTCAGCGGAAATGATCCTGCCTGTTTGCAAGTCCATGGTGGCATTGAGATGACCATCGTGATGACTAAGCGGTCCGTGGCCCGATGTGGATACTCTTTGCTGGCGGAGAAAGGGTCTTCCCACCAGCATTTCATAGTCACACGGATCTTCGCCCGACTTTCCAAACTCAAATTCCATGGGAAGCGGAGATCACCAATGTTGATGTGAAGAATAGGTGTGGCCTTGAGGTCTCGTGATATGGCCATTAGCCAATTTGATGTCATATGGGGCCGCGAAAGAGTTGTGTGATGCCCATTTGTTTTGAGTTTATCCGTGATGAGATTGGCTGCACTACCTCCATCGATTTGAACATGGTTGACTTGCTGATTTCCCACCGTTGCATGGACCGTGGGTGTAGAGGTAGCCACGGCCCCAACTAAAAAAAATTGGGAGTGGTAATTCGGTCCTTTAGAGCGGGATGAGTTTTAAAATGGTTGCCAAGCTTAAAGGAATTTTGATCTTGGCAAGCTCCTCTTGGAGTTCGAGAGGTACATGAGAAAAAGGATCTGGCTGGTTCCAGCAGTGCGGGGAGTGCGTGGCGGGGGAAGCGGCAACTTCTTTGAGTAAGTCAACCTCGGCTGCAATATTGGGATATGTCGAGGCGTGGAGGTTGAGATGTTGAAGGTGGATCTTGTCTTTGTTGAGCTCTAGTGGTGGCATGAACATTTGCCAATGTCGCCTTGGCGACTTGCATGAGATTCAAAATGCTTTGGCGAACTTTGGGCATGACGTTTGGCATGAGCTTTTCTAAGTCAGTGCAAAGTGAACCTTTTTTAGTCCTCATGAGGAAGGGTGTCAAGCTGCAAAAGGCGGTTAGCGTGTCCTTCGCCGAATAATAGTCAAGGGGCGTGATGCCTTGATGCGGCGTGAAACTAGACCAACCCAATTTGGCACCGGTATGCGGGAGGATTAAGTGCACGAAAAATTTCCTCTTGGGCTTGTTGATCCAGTGAGGGGTTGATTCTTTGGAGCTGGTTGATAAGCGTGATTCTTTGGCGCTCTTGGGGGCTTCTTGAGAACTGGTCGCGGGCCTTGTTTGCCATTAGCAAGCCGAGTTGGTAAGCCGTGAAGGGACCGATGTGGTCTGATTTGTGCGAGGAAGGCGGACTGAACTTGTGGAAGTTGAGGGCGCGCCGTGGTGGTATGACCCCATTCTTGGCGGTGATAGCGAGCTTTAGAAGGATCAAAAAGGAGGGCGTTGGTTGGATCCCCCCGTGGTTGGTCACATTCTTGATAGAGTTAAGCGTGGGCTGCACGAAGAGGTGGCTGCTGATAGTGCGTTTGGGGGCCGAGGTGTGGTTTTGTACTTGATAAACCATTTTGTTGCGGAGCGGTGTGGGATGAGTCGCGAGTGCACTCTTCCGTGGCATGATTGCACATGTTGCGGCGCTTGCAATGGCCGGAGCCATTGGTGGAGTTGCACTCATTGGCCAAATAGCCTTGATATTTGCAAATATGGCACAGTTTGGCTACTTGGCCCGTGGATTGGCGTGTTGAGGTGAAACAGTTCGTTTGTGGAACCATGGCCGGTGGAATGAGCGAGGAGCTCTTGAAGAGCCCGCGCCTGGGAGAAACATTGACGGAGTGATTGACAAAGGTCGATAGCACACTCCAAAGTTTTTGGGCCCAGTATTGATCATGAGTCGAATAGCGGAGGGAAGTCCTTGGAGAAACGGACCAAAATGCGGCTCTGTGTAGGGTACTCCTTGAGCTTCTTGAGCGAGAATGTGAAGTCGATCCGCAAAATCCCGGGCGGGACTCGAGGGGCTCTTGTTGAAGTTCATTGAGTTGCTTGAGATGAAGTTGATCATCATCCGTGGTCCCGTAATGAGAGAGAAAAGCGGTCGCATTTGGACCAGTCTTGTTTCAATGGCTTTTGTTGGACATGAGCCATTGATGAGGAAAACCACCTTGATGTGGTGGAAAAAGATGTGAAATTTCGGTTGAGGTTACTTGGCGTGCCCATTTAGGACAGCTAGAGCCTCAAATTCTTCCATGTGGGCACGAGCACTTTGGTCTAGCGGTTTGCCTTTTCGTGTTGCCAAAGGTGGGATAAGTCGATTTCGAGAGTCACGAAAGGTAGATGGGAAAGTCTTTGGGCTGGGCGAGGAGCGGGATAGTGAGGATATGGAGGTTGAGGTGGATTTGGCATTGTGCACGGCGGACCACGATGAAGGGGTGGCTAGCGGTTGGCGAAATAGGAGCATTGGTTTTGAGATCACGTAAGGTTATAAAAGGGAAGAAGCGATGGGAAGCGTAGGGGAAAGGATATTAGGGGCGGCGCAAAAGGAGACATGTGGATAGCCGTGCCCACGGGGAGATGATGGTTCTTGAAGGAAGTGGGCGATGGCCTGAAGAATGATGGATGTAGGCATGTTGAGGGTATGAAAATGCGGTTGAAGGTTGGCGGGATAAGGCTCCTGATAATGATGAGGGGACTGCTGAGTTGTGAGCAATGTTTGCAGCTTGGGGGCGAGGCTGGGGCGAGGCCCGGACCGCGAGGGGTGGGTGGCGTGGGCCCGAGCCCTAGGCAGAAGATGGCCTCCCTCTATGTCATAAGCAGATCCATACATGTCCAAGAAAGCAGTTTCCACGCTGATGGCGCTCAAAGCGAGATGCCCGTCGAGAAAGGAGTTCTTAAAAGCGTGAAATTGCTTGAGACGGAACATGGCGGCGAGAAAAAAGTAGGAAAATCCCGGACCCGGCGGCCCGGCGGTGTTTAAGAGTGCAGGTTGGGGAACTCTGGAAGAGCGACCCTGCTGTGAGGACCCGTGGATCTAGCAGGGAGAGTCCAGGGGGACTATATCCGCAGCGGGATTTCTTTGAAAAGAAGAAAAAAGAAAGAAACGAGAACAAATGAGAGAAAAGATGATAAACTTCCTTGATATCAATGATGAAAATACATGAGCTCTACGCCAAGAGAAAACTGAAAGGAGACAAGACTCAAAACTCATCTAAAACTTATGAGCTAACTCTACTCATATATATAGTACAATGGCCTTGGGCCCAATATAGACACTCGGTGATCTCGGTGCCGACTCACGGAAGGAGGCCTGATTTCGAGGAATGTTGGCGGTGCCTCTTGAAGTGCCTAGAATCACTTGTGGCCTGGGCGGTGGCGGGCCGTCACTTGTGCGGCGGCGCCTCTTGTTGACCGCCAAAGGCTTTGGCTGGCGTGGCTTTGCTTAGTCTTCGTGGAGGCTTGGATGTCCGACCCGTGGTTGGCCGGAGGATCTTTGAGCTTGACACAGTGGTCGGCGTATGCATGAATAGTCACATACCGGGAGGCCGCGGGACTAACAGTCCATAACCTCATCACTTATAAGGTAAATAACATCTGTTGTAGCAGAATTTACATGCAGGTCCATTGGAGTATTTGTAATATCCTCCAAGACAGACTCAGAGGTTCACCAACAATCAGGGCAAATGATGATCCATTCCTAAAAACTTCAGACCAAAATTCAGGTCTTGTAGAACAGACGCAGCATTTAAGCTAAATACTAAGCTAAAGGGTGCAAAATCGGTACTGGGTAGCAGAAATCACCGTCCGGACGCCACTTACAAGTGCTTAAAATCGGCGTGTTTTAAACACGACGTGCGTGATTGATCAATTGACATGTAGGATGCGCTTTAGCCAGTCAAATGGCAATTTGAGAATCATGAGCTTGTTTGGTGCGAAAACATGAATGCACAGCCATACATATTAGGTGGATGGCGGGCTAATCCATCTTAATTCAAGCAAAATGGAGGGACTAATTGTTTCCAAAATTGCACGAACCAAAATTCAACAATTTGCCCTCACCAATTTTGCAATACAAATCGGGATAGATGAACCCAATTCCTCTCCCGTTCAATTCTGAGCCATTGATGCAGCAAAGGAAGAGAGATCAGAGGCGGATTGTATGCAAAGAAGGTAGCAATGAAGAAGAATTCCCTTCTAAAGATTAGCCTTCAAAGAAGAATAAGAAATTGAGGCCCAGTGACCCATGAGAATAAGAGAAATTTCAGGAGAAATTTATGAAGTATTGAACCAAATTAGTACAAATGTTGATGACAATGACAAAGCCCGTATCCTTGGCAGTCTTCTTTGGAGGGCAAGGGATTTACCAATTGCTTCTATAAAGAAATCTAAGCAGGTTACTATGGCCGAAGCAAATGGTGAAGAATTTGAAGGAAACAATGCAAGAACATAAGTATGAGAGGAATCATGACATGCTTAGTGCAAGGAAGTCCACCACGATAATGGCGGCCCGGCGGTACAAATGGTGTCAAGCCATTGAATCAAACAGAAGTGGCAGATTGCTTTCGGCATCCCCTGGAAAAACAATTTCAAATGCTTTTCAAAGAAGGGGTGCAAGCTAACAAAGGGGAAGGACCTTGGTCAATGTTCGGGGAGGAGGAAGCGGATGGATAGCATGTTAGATTACAATAGAAGCCGTTATCAAGTTCTCGGGCCGAAAAATACAAGAGTTTCTCCATACAAAGAAAAAGGCGTGAGGAGGTATGTATCGAGAGCGAGGAATAAAGATGGAACATCAATTCACCTTCTTGAAGTCAGCCAAGTAAGTATTCATCCCCACTTGACGGTTCATTATATGTAGCATTTATTTGGCATTCCACGATTTCCACTGCTTGGTTGCAATTCTACCTCGAGGGTTTAGAGAGGAGAATCCTCAAATCAAAATTGCATTGTAGACTTTTGAGAGGTTGAAACCGAGAGTTTTGTAAGGAGGATGCGTGAGAGGCATACATGATGTTGCATCTACCACTTGAAATTTGAATATATCATGCGAGGGGATTGAACGGCTGAGAAAATCGGGTGGAGTTCATGACAATTGCAAAGCTGCCACTATGAGATTTGTGGCCACGGCCCAAAATGTGCAGCCAAGGAGCATACAATCAAGTGCACCCGTGATTTATGGAGACAAGTGATCTGCGACAAAGGTGATGATGAGGAGTGGTTTGATCATAAGCGCTTGATGTTGGCGTGTAAAAATGTGGGTTGGATAGAATTAGAAAATGTCCACGAGGAAATGGATGGCACGGGTTCATTACTAGTTACTTGGAAGACATTTGAAAAGCAACACGTGGACCGGAGACGAGAAATTGAGGGGATCAAGAAAGGCTTTGAGGTACAAACTGTCTTGAGATTAGTACGAAGGAGAGAAGTCCCAAAAGAGTTTCAAGAGGATGTGAAGAAGGTAATATCAGATTTTTGTTCCACACAATTACATAGCACATTGGCGTGCCAATCGGTTTAAGCGGTGTGTGTCATCATTTCCGAGAAGATACAATTGTATCCATTATTGACTTTTGCAAAAAATTACAAAGATCAAGATCCGAATGAGCCCCTCAATGCACCGCATACGGAGACCAAGTTTCTATACTTGTTCACATAACATATAGACATGACAAAGTGCTGATATTCCTGTTCACAATACTTGAGGTGAAGAAGACGTCCAAAGAAGAAAAAAAAGAAACGGAAGGTTGGAGCGGGGAATAGACTCAACAATGGTAGGAAGATCATAAAAGAGACTCACTTTTACATTTCTGATGATAAAGTGCATGACTCATTATTTGTGGAACAACGCCTACAAAAGCATGTTGCATGGCTTAAGGAAACGAGGAAATAGAGTATGAGAAGCATTGGGTTTGGAGTGATGGTACGCTCATCACAATTCAAGTCGGAAAACCTTTTTTTCTTAGGCGGTACTTTACAATCAATGACAAGGAAATAGTGTGGAACTACTTTGCCACCGCTCATGGTAAAGGTGAACATGATGGTGCAGTCTTTGTTATCAAAAGGCTGCTTTCGATGGAACAACTCAAACCCAATGGTGTGCAACTGAGGCATGCTAAAGATATTGTAAAATTTCCGTGTACATATTTCAGCCATCTACCACTTGATGAAACGGATGAGATCAAAAGATATTTTTTGGGAAATTGAACCTTTGCATTTGTGGCAAACATGGAAGAATATGAAATTGAAACACTCAAAGGCACAAAGAAGATTCACTATATCAGACCTGTCAGCAGGAGTAGACCAAACAGGCTTGCTCATAGATGCCTGTCATGTTTCTACTTGTTTTGCATGGATCGAGAATTGGGACTCTGCATCAATACTGGTAGATTTGGAAAGTGGGAGGTAAATCGACTTAAAACCGGGAGTTGAGAAGAAAAATGAGACTCTTGAACAAGCCAATGAATGGATCAGTAATTGGTAGAGGTAGGTGACAAATTTGCAGTGAATGCGGAGGTAGACAATTCAGAGGGTGTGGACTTCTACATCCTCAAGTGCCTGAACCCAAATGCACACTTGAAGATTCATACAAAAGATGGATGGGGGCAAAATTTGGAGTGCATGAGGTTATCTTAAGTGGATTGTATTATCAATTCTTGGGTAATTTCAAGTACATGTTGCTCACAAAACAACCCAAAAGCCTCGGGGGTACGACCATGTGGTAAGATATCCTAAAATTGATATGGAAAAAATAGAAGGCTGAGACATGTACAAAATTTCACAGAGACCCATGAAAAAATTATGGCCGATCTCCCAATAACATTGTAATTCTTTGACACTTAACCAAATTGATGTTATTCTTTTCAAGTGATTTGTTATTCCAAAGACCTAAACACGTAAGCACACATTTTATATATATATTAATAATAGTGAGGATGCACAAGGGTGGTGTGCATGGACCGCACTTCCGAAATGAAGATTGAATTGTTGTTTATAAGAATGTAGATTTGTGACATTGGAATAAGATTCAATTATTTATTTTGGTACCATCACTATACCAACATTCCTGGCAAAATTATATTGTCAAGGCATTTCCTCGATGTGACATGTGTCAATTCGATTTGGTCATACTGAAATATTTAAGCCTCGGTTCTTTAATTAATTGTTACGCAGTGCGTGTGAGGTTTTTTACGTTACACCGACGCCTAAGCCGCGGAGGATTTAAGCACTAGGCACCTAAGCGTAAGCTCTTCTCACAAGCTCACGCTCCGCCCATTCCCCGCCCAATTCTTCTGCACTCCTTCCCAATCCGCCGCACTCCTTCCCAATTCCTCCGCACTTCCAATTCCGAAACATGAAGCGAGCATGCAGCGAGGAGCTGGAGGTCACCTCTAAGAGGCGCTTACTAAGCATCGAAGAGGTGTTCCCTCCACTCTTCCCACCTTTGCCTCAAGTACTTGCCTCCTCTGCTGCCTCCTCTCCTGCCCACTCTACTGCCTCTCAATTTGAAGAGGATTCTTCTGATTCCAATTCCGATTCTTCTGATTCCTATGAGGAATCAGAAAATGAGGAATCGGAAATGTCTTCGCAGGAATATGTCACTGCTATTCTGCAAGGATGGGTAGGCGAAGAAGAAGAAGAAGACGAGTCCGATGAAGAAGTCCGGCAAGAAGAAGAAGAGGATCCTGAAATTGAAGACGAAACGGCCGACTTGGAGGAGTTCAGGGCGCTCATAAATGGTATGCATGTTTCATTTGTTTTCTTTAGTCAATTTTTCATTTTCATTTGTTTAATCAATTTTTTGTTATTGGTGTTGCAGATGGAGAATGAAGGGCCAGATCTGCGATCTGCATGAAGATGAAGAAGACACCCCCTTGAAGACACCCCCTTGAAGAAGACACCCCTTGAAGACACCCCCTTGAAGAAGACACCCCCTTGAAGAAGACACCCCCTGCCCTAAAGAAGACACTGGCCCGAGGGCCAATTTTTTTGTAAAAATTTTTGTTTATAACATGTGTACACTGGCCTGAGGGCCTTTTTTTTTATAAAAAATCTTGTTTCTATCAAACTTTTTTTGTTGTCTCTATCAAAGTTTTTTGTTTCTCTATCAAATATTATTTTTGTCTATCTATCAAATTTATGAAGTTTGAATTCTTGTACAGTCCATTCAGATTCTGCTTGAATGTAACAGTGCTCTAGCTCTTTAATTAGTTTCAAACACTAAGCATTTTAATCAGTTTCAGCAGTGCTTGTGAGTAAGCACTGGAACACACGAGCACTTATGCAATAAACATCTAGCTTTAAACAGTTATATAGCTTAACAGTAAGCACTGCACCTTAACTGCATGACAGTAAGCACTTGATGACATTAACACTTCTGCTAGCGTTAAGCAACTACATAAAAGTAACTGTCACTACATAAAAGTAACTGTCAACAGTGCTTGTGAGTAAGCACTGGAACACAAGAGCACACATGCAATAAACAACTATCTTTAAACAGTTATATAGCATAACAGTAAGCACTGCACCTAGTACTAAACATATATGTTTTACCTAGTGTTTTGGCAATTTTTTGTTTAAGCACTTGGTAAGTTTTAAGCATCCCTTGCAGTCAGCATTGAAGTACATATAAACAATATAGCAAAAACTTATAGACAAGTCTGCATTGAACTATATAAACAATATAGCAAAAGCATTCTTAAATTAATATAAAATGGAGAATGTACATGAAAAGTGTAGGATTCCTTGGCCTAAATAAATGACAATCAGGCCAATAATCATAAATGTCTCAGGCTTAATCACAGCAATGGAGAATGACAATCTTCATCACCATAAACCTTCTCCAATTCCTCCTTCACAAACCACTGCAATTGTTTTCCAGAAAGTCTTTCCAAGCATAGCTTCGTAATCTTTCTATCTGTCTTAGGCCAGGGCTTGTATCTATGTGTGTTCTTCACCAGTAACTTCATTTTTTCCTCGCCTTGGCTGCAAATTTCTTCTATCTTTGGGGTGAGTATCTTTAGCACTTCATCATAGACATCCATCTCTTGCATGAGAATTTCGAGGGACTGCTAAGGTAAGACTTGTATAATGAATCATCAAGAAGCAAAGTCTTACCTTTGAATCTTGGGTATGACTCATATATTTTCCCGAGTGCTTCATCATGATCGGACGTACCCGGGTTTGTTAGGGTGGTGAAAACTGATCTCGCACACATTTTTCCCCGTCCCCATACAAATTGAAATCCGTCCCTCAAATCTGGACATAGTACTTGCAAGACATCTTCCACATTAGAGAGTTGCATTCATGACCATATACCAACACAACACTTCAACAAAGTCTTCAAGAAGAACACCATACGGTCCGAATATCACTTTCTTTTACGCTAGTGTATGTCATTGTCAATCCTCGCCCAAGCATATGTGTTCATTTGCACCAAATGTTTTTACCAACACACCATTTAAATCCAAGACAATGAGTTTATCTTTTGCTGCCAAATCAATATTTAGTACGTTAGAACATCCTGAATACCTACACAACAGGAATTACTACATGAATAAATAGATGAAGATGAAAATGAAAAATGGGTTGAATGTGGAAACCTTTCTGTATCAACAGCAGGATTCTCTGACCTAACAGAATCAACTGGTAATCCTACAGTGAATGCAACAAAAGAAAATCAATAATATTCAATGTTTTAAGCAACACTATTTCTGGGCTTGCCCAGCAATGCCCACACTGACCCTCCAGGGTTGTTAAGGGCAGCAATCACTTGTTGAACATCAGGCTCACCTGAAACTTGAGGGCCTGA
This sequence comes from Isoetes taiwanensis, assembly GCA_021234155.1. Taxonomy (NCBI): domain Eukaryota; kingdom Viridiplantae; phylum Streptophyta; class Lycopodiopsida; order Isoetales; family Isoetaceae; genus Isoetes; species Isoetes taiwanensis. Next base: position 346,852 of record JAJEKV010000265.1, on the reverse strand, counting down.
TTCTGCATTTTCTTCAGAACACACTTCGATAGGTGTGGTGTCATGATTGAGACTGCTTCCTGCATCTTTTGCATAGCTACTTCTTGTTCTCTTTCTTGTAGCCTGAACAACTTCTTTGCTATCCTCCAGCTTACCCCTCTTTGTTCTTCTGCCCTTTCCTTTTGGCAAATATTCACCCAAGTTGCCCTCATCCGATGGAATTACTCCCTCAACTTCCTTAGGTGCTTCAGTGTGTACAATCGGGTCTGTTGTTTTTTCCACAACTGGTGCTGTGTTTACAACTGGTGCTGTGTTTACAGCTTCTTCTATAGCTTCTTGGACAGCTTCTTGGACTGGTGGTGGTGGTTCTGCTGTTGCATTCAAATCAGTCACAATTGACTGTACTCCTATAGGACTTTGCAGGTGTTGTGCATCTTCAAATGGCACCATTGTCCTTCTTTGAACCCTGAAGGGTGAGACCTCAATTGCAGGACGGATTAACACATCCTTTTTTGGTGTACTATTTTAAGCACCTGCAACATGGCCAAAACCTAGCTCACAAATACACCCTCCGCACCTTTCCGGGCAACCATGAATACATTGTCCTCCTCTCAACAATGAACAACAAGCTATATGATACTCATGTTGGCAATTCGATTAGCTAAACTTAACCTCGTAAGCTTTATTGAATTCAGCACCACATCTTTGAACATGTATAAAATGGATCTTCCACTAACAACTTATCTCGTATAATAGTAGAGATGCTAAATGTTGCAGGAGTATCCATTTTCAGCTTCCACAAATTGTTTATGTAGAATTGCAGAAGTCTCTGTTCTTCTTCGAGAACTTTTAACTCCTCCTCAAGTTTGAGTTTACATTTGACCGCTCATTAACGGATGTAGGGTTCATTGCTTTTTTGTACCTTGTTCCCATGCCAAGTTTCCATCCGGACACCGTCTGCTCCAAATCTTTAATTTCGCCTCCAACTCACAGTTTGGATTAAGCTTGAACTCCTCCCGGTTTGTAGCCAAATCATTTGTGGCTGTCTTAAACCTGTCCTCGGCCTCTTCCAATATCATTTTCTGTAATTCAGAGGCCTTCTCATTGCCTTTCATCTCACTTCCTACTGCTTCCAGATTCTTTGTGATAAGTAAAACTGATTTTCCAATCTCTTGTACTGCATTCTCTAAGGTTTTTATGTTTTCATCACATGCACTGATCTCATTTGATCTAGCTGCCACCTTTGGCTTTGCCTTCATTTCAGTTTTCCTAACATGTGCTACAACATCCGCCCTCTGTTTTTACTTGTCTATTGTTGTGGTGTCTTTGGCATTGCCACAAAGAAATGCAGCCCGGTTACTTTGTGTTCCTCGGGTGCAAGTATTTATTTATTTATTTATTTATTTATGTCTATGCTCACTCGGGGCCAAGAAGGCCATGGAGCCCAAATACATCGACTTTTAAGCAAAGAAAGAATCTGCTCATCTACCGCTTTGATATACAATCCCATCAGTAAAATGGTAATTGAAACAAAGACTTGAAGTTTTCTACATGTATGCCGAATCTCTCTAAGATCTTCATATCTTTGGGCACTTAGTAAAAACATGATCTTCGTCCTCAACACTATCTCGTATCACACAAAGCCGCAAAGTCTCTCTTCAATGGGTTTTTAGACCATCGACCAGTCCTCGATTGCCCCTGTGAGAGCTTAACCTATACCGTGCCATTATTTTCTTCAAGAATCTCGGTATATCAGCTCTCATGTATTCCCTGATAAGCCATATGTGTCTAAAGAATTCACATGCTCTCTGTAATGGATCATTCTCGCCTCCAAGCCTCGACCACAAGCGCCCGGAATGCAAGCCGTTCAAGCAATTGTCTTGCTTCCTTTTTATTGTCCGCCAATTTTCATCCGTCGACCCCCATTTTTCTGCCCATTTCATCACATCCACCAACCAGCCATGTTTTAATGAGACTCGCATTGCTTGATGCGCTAATCTGTCTGATGGCATGCTATTCAATCTATTCACAAAGTTTATAGTTTGATACAGTGCTTCTAGCTCCAAGGATACTGACCCGCCTCTCGCAAGCATAAGAGCATATGGTATTGTGCCTTTTACACCTAATTCTTCTCCGATAAACCTGTTTTTGCAATGTGATTCCACTTGCATCCGAGGCTTAGAAGACAATCCCGCTCCCCAAACTGGGGACCCATATGCATCATGGAGCTACCAATGTCTTATACAAAAACTTTTTCAGCCCCCAATCATGTAAGTGTATGCCGGAGCAAATGATAGCATCCCATATAAAGAGCGCCTTTTCCACCGCAACACGTCTTTTAATACAATCTTTCCAATTATAATTTGATGAGAAATCTATCCCCAAATATTTGAAACTCTCCACATTTTCAATAGTGACACCCTGATATGTGAACTGTGGTCTCTCTCTCGTGCCAAAGATCATGATTTTCGTTTTAGCTATGTTCACTTTCATGGATTTCCTTATACAAAACTCCTCCAAAGCATTCAAATGTGCCTGTAATGCTAGTTTCTTGGTTGCTAGGAGCGCTACATCATCAGCAATTTTCAAACGCAAAAGCAAGGGCCAGTTGTTTTCTTACTTCTTTGTTGTGACAATTCTTGTAGATTTTTCGGCAGAGTGTTTCCAACTTCTCTTGAAGATGCTCCTTTGCACAGTGCCATTTTATCTTTCCCTTGTTCAACTTCTTTGTCCAAACAGAATCCCAATCTCGATCCGTGACATTATTTTCCAACCAAGCTTCTTCCTCGTGGGGCTTCACCCCCGAATTGCACAGACCTCTGATGCTGTGAAAATCATCCGCGCTCCATGCCTCCATCATCAACAGTGAAACACTGATCTGACTTTTCGCGCCCAGGGGAAAAGGAGGTAGAAGGGCGTGACGGGCTTCGACGTCCGCGAGTTTCAGCACTTAAAGTGCTTAAACGCTTCGCCAAAAGTTGTACCCCACTAGCGATTTTACACCCCAAAGAAAAAAGCTTCAAGATGATTAAGAGCCATTCTGCACCTCCAACTGTATAAAAACAACTTGCAAACAAACAAAAGACAATATCAGCACAAAATATAGCGGATATGCCAAGAAATACTAAGGTCTTACCCAAAATTTCAAGAAAGCTCAGCAGAATAGAAATAACACGAAGGCCATTGAATCGTCACCATCCCTGATGCCAAAGGCAGAATGCCAAAACACAGGAAAAACAGGGGTTGGATTCTCCAACTTTGCAAGTAAAGTCGAGATTCCAGTGAAACAAGCTATAGTGTCTTACCTTAGGCTTAGAATTATTGCTGCACGTTCAACCCGCCGCTGTTGCTGCCAAAATACATAAGAAAACAAGGTTAGCTTGCCGATTTTTCAAAAATAAAATGGCATTCCGGTAAAAAACAGTCCGGCACTTCACCTTTGGCACAAATATGCAACAGCGCCTTCACAACGCCATAGCTGTGTCGGAACAAGGCCACGGCGCGAAGGGCGGAAGTTAAAACGGGAATCCATGCGGACAAGAAGATTTTTGTCACGTAGATGCCATGTACGTCAAAAATTGCCACATGGCATTTACATTTCACGAATGCCCCTATGGCTTAAATTCCATGGAGTCAACATTTGCCTTCGCACAACGGAGTCAACATTTGATTTCGCGTTGTCGCGTGTTGGCAAATTGCGCGACGACAAATGTTTCTCCCACAGAATTTAAGCCCTGTATACAAAAAGAATTACAAATTAGTTGCAAAAGGGCAAAGGGTGACTTGCACATTCAACTCCGATACTCAGCTTCTTAGCCTGAAACGCCAGTGTAGAAGATAACTCATTTGGTATCATAGTAATAGTTATCTCTTTCATTTTAGCAGTAGAATTAGGATGCAAGCTTACTGGTCTTTAAAAGCGGATGGATGTAAAGCTGCTCTAGAATGTAGATATACTTCATATAAAAGTGTGCAAGAAGGGTGGATTACAATGGTCAGTTGGGACATCAAATTTATCCAGCGGGTGAGGAATTTATCTAGCAGCCGCTCTTTCCTTTCTCACCTTTATCACCGTAAAATGCACCTAAAGACAACTTTTTTCAAATAGTTCAATTTTCGAAGTAGATCGAAATACCCTATTAATTGTTGAACCCAGAATGCCAAAGAAATTCATTGGAAAAGAAACAGCAGAGAACCATTGGCTCCCTCTATGCAATCAAATTGAATATCCTAGAGTTCAAGGAACTAGATCCTGCGCTACTTGCAAAACTTGCTTGCAACTGGCAATCTAGAATCCCCCAACGTCTATCATATGGGTATCGCGGCTATGGCGTGGATTCAGAGGATTGGCTTCACTTTAAGTACGTTTTTTGAATTATAAAATACTTATTAAATACGTAAAATACGTACTTTACATATAGTACGTTAAGTACTTCCTGTATTTTTTTCAAACTATTATTTCTTGTATTGCAGTTGAAATAGTTGCAATAACAACTAGTATGAAGAACTTGAAGTTTTAAATAACAAACCAGAATATATTACTCTAGAAAGTTAAGTATTTCTGAAAGTTTTCAGTCCAAAATATGTCTATTTAAGAGTTACATCTCCTCATATTCTAGTTTGCAATCTACACCCATAGATAAATAAATTTAAGTTATTGTTGCTCATTTGTTGCATCCGAAGCTATTAACCGATGCTGACCTCTGTATTTCTTTCCTGGCATGAATGCAAGCTACTGAAGTATTAAGGAGAAGATTTGCCCCCTGCCATGACAAAATTAGGAGAAAGGTGGATCTACATCTCCATCTCTGTTCTGATTTGGTAGCTAGGGTAAAAAGAAAGAGGAGGAAAATGCAGAGGTTTTGGGTTTTTATTTGCAAGAAGATTGGATTTTCATTTATTTATTTATTTTATTTTATTTTAACTATAATCCATAATTTCCCTGATGTCTAAAGTCTCCTAATGTGTTTTTTTACTCCTATTCTATAATATATAATAATGTATATTTTCTAATGCATAATTTTACCAATTATATTGTTCTAATATCATTTGGACACTTTTTTTTTTAAAGTACGTATTGTACGTACTATACATATTAATATGTTAAGTATGATATTAATAAAACAAGCGCTAAATTTGACCTGTCAACTTATAGGTGTAGTACGTATATTAGTGTGAGGAAAGTACGGGACGCATGTAAACATAAAATACGGGTACGTAAACAACACTAGTGTAGATTGTGCCTTAGACCTAATGGTCATTTAACCCACCTATCTTTTTTCTAGTGGTCTTTTAACCCACCTATTTTTTTGAAAACAACTCTCCCATCTTTTTCCTAGTGGTCTTTTGACCAACTCATTTTTTCGAAACAATTAGTGCCCTAGACCTATTGGTCTTTTAGGCCACCTCTCTATATGACTGTATGACGACACTTAAGAGAGAGAATGTATTTTTCCGAAACAACTCTCCCTATGACGACACTGAAGAGAGAGAATGAATCAAATGGAATTGTACATGTGTAGATTATGCCTTAGACCTAATGGTCTTTTAAGACCCAATACTAATTATATATACAAGAACATTTCTCTTTGCCACACAGCTCCATCATTCCACCATGCCAAGCTTGAGAAATTTCCCCACTGGGCAAAATATGAATTCATAATTCCGAAAGAGTGTAAAAGGTTTTGTTTCGAGTATTGATGATTGGATCCTTACTAGTTGTCAACAATATGAGGAGAGAATTTTATGTTGTTTTATCATGGGTTGTTTCTACACTGTCTAACCATATCATGTTCGCCTTCAAAAAACAAATTATAGACAAATACTAAAGAACATGGCATGCTCTTTTAATCAAATGCAATGGTCTAGCACCAATACAAAAACAAGAACTACAAAAGGTTCTGGTGATGTGTGGTGGCAAAAACCATTAACAAAGATCAAGACATATGCCGTACCTACATAATTTATATCTTTTGTAGCTTGCAAATAGGTTCTTGCACTAATACATAATCTTGCACGACAACCTCTTATGCAGTTCAAAAAGCGGAACTATGTCTCTATGCTCACTTAATATGCTCTTCACATGCATTGGGCATTATCTACTCATGAATGAGTCCCTTCTACTCTAAAGTTGTCAAGCCGAACCAGGGATATAGATGGCTACGCCAGAATTGAGTATGATTTCGTGATGTTGGAGAAGCCAAAGAAAAGAGGACCAAGTTAAGTAAAGGATGTGCAACACACTTATAATAGATGTATCTGCAGCCACTAACGAAGGTCCAAAACAAAGTTGAGATAAAGTGTAGTTGGACATATAACATTAGGAAATTTTGGCTTATAGATTTTGTTGTCATAAGCTTTTTGGATGGCAAAACAATGGCTTTTCTTGATCATCCAACAATGCAAAAGCTCTGGACAACGTAACGCTTATCCAAAGACAAATTATTAATGAAGACAATACAGAAAAATACGGAGATACAAAACTATACACACTCATGATATGGAGGACTTGCGCATCCACTATCTATATCTCAGCAAGTTTTACACCATGGATGCAACATTGAGCCATAATTCCAGCCAGATGTTAGCCGATAGTTATACATTGGACAAGTGTTCTGTTGCCTCAGCCATTAATCAATGCAACTGGGATGGGGCTGTCAAAAAATCAAAACAAGAAAAAGTAATCTATGGCTTTAAGCGTTAAACATCAAAAGCTTTGACTTAATTCTCACTTCTTCGCACCTGCTCTAGGTGCACATTGCAAGTTCGTTTTCTATGCCGATTATTGTTCCAATGATCACCTTTTTGCATAAACTCATGAGAAGGGTCAGAAAAATTTCTTTCTACGAACTTGACAGAAAATTAGAAGATCTATAAAAGTTCAAGACCCTAGCTTGATTATCACTTGTAAACTTGATTATCACTTGAGCTACCTGATTCATCCTGAACTGGTGCGCACTTTGATTTTTCTATCTTAGCCTGAGCTAAAGTTGCTCATGCAAGCCTTTGGCTTTTGGATCTAAAACTTGCATAAACTTGCATGGTCACGTCCGAAACAAATGCTCGGCAGAGTCTGGATTAAGAAGGGCTGCACAATGGGAGTATGTAGTATGGAATTCGGGATATGAAATGTGCAGTATACCTATATTCCAACATTAAGTTTAAGCAGAACTTTGGTATTGCTTTCAATATATACCCAAATGAATCTCTTTGCTGCCGATTTATGCCATGCAAATAGTTTTCCCATGGCTTCAGAAGATCTGGCACTAGCAACATAATACAATGTAGTTCTTGTGCTTCTATCTCCTGGCAATAAATTTCCAAATGGATTTAAAAGTCAATTTGAGATGCAACATGTTTCAAACATGTAAATTGAGAAGTTTTGAGAACTGTGATATGTTATATGTAAGCACCTGGAAGATTTAGACGCAGTACTTAGTGAAACCAAAGCTTCATTCTTTAGCATGTTTTGCCAGCGCTCTCCTTTCGTAGCTAGATGAAGTGATGTAACACTCTTGCAATATCTTATATTGTCCATCAATTTCGAAGTCAGATTTATTCGTTATTGAGCAAATCCATTAAAACAGGGCATCCAAATGGTCGCCTCTTGTTAACCTCCAAATAGTCATACCCATCACTATGAAAATTAAAAAGCCATAGAATCTAATCGATTACCTCTACAGAGCTCTCAATTTGCAGAGAAAATGGACGCTCACTGCTCTCCATGTTTGCTCATCTTACTTGCAGTTTTTTCTCCATTCTTAGCTTTGCCATTAGCCTCATCTGCTTAAGCCAAAGTTTGCAATGGCCTCTTTCCCTTGATTTAAAAACTGCTCTTCTTCCCCTTGTTGTGCCTCTGCCCATTATACATAATGATGCAGTATGGATTCGCTGAGCGATGCCCATCCTTCGGCATCAAATTATATACTTTCGTCCATTGAAGTCATGTGCATTAGAGACAAACTCCTTTGCCAATTCGATCGCATCTCCTTCTGTTTAACACCAGTTTCAAGATTGCATCAAGGGCTTACAAAACAAATTAGAGTTGCCATGCATTTCAGAAATTGCAGCTATTAAGAATCTTTATACTACTAAATAGCATAGGCTATGCTCAAGGCAATGCAGAAAAGCATGGGCTTGCAGGATCTCCGGCATGACATATCTTCTCCAAGGTATTGACCATGCCTTAAACCACAAGAAAAGGGCATGTTTGCTTGCACATAGGTCCATTTTACAAAGCTTAGCATATGTGAATCAAATCAAAACAAACATTAGGCTAAGAATCCTTGAAGAGAACATGACTGCAGATGGACTTGCAATCTTCAGATTAAAAATTGCCTGGAAATTAAAAGGCAATCTATACAAGAGAGTAAGCGAAGTTTATCCAAGATGGATATTATTTGCTTTAGTTGGTAGTGGCTCCCTCCCAAGGAGCGGCTATTACTGCTACTGGATAATAGAAAGCAAAATAAAATGGCTTTTACAAGTAGTATGTGAATGTAGTAGCCTGACCATTACAAACAACTCTCAGCCCTGATTCTACTAACAATTTTATGTTGCTCTACCTTGATAGAGAGATTAATGTACATTGTTTCTTATGGCAGGAGAACTATGCCGGACTGTAAATTTAAGAACTGGATGTAAGTAAATTTCAGAAAAATGAAGCGTACCAGATTCTAAAAATGGAACTGCTACCGACAGAATTTGATTTATAAAAATCAGGTCGATCGCACATTCTCTTCAACGCGGGCATAACTTCCGAAGCACCCATGAACACCTGGAATTTCGAGGAATTTTCCCAATCGTAGATCAAATCCAACGACTCCGAGGCTTTCCACATGCACAATAATCCCAGCTGGCTGCAACGTGGATGCCTTCAAATCGCTCCAAAGTCTCCACTCTCGTTTGTGCAAACGTGCTAAAAAAAATAACAAAAATTAAAAAAATCCCAAAATTCTTGCACGACCTTCTCGTTTCTTGCTCTTCAAGCAATTCGTGACGGCCGCCAGAACTCTGTGCCACTTCTCTGTGCCTTGCCACAAAAGAGGGCCGCGAACATCCAAGCTTCTTCAATGGAGCTTACTTTGGGGCTTATCCGCTCAAAAACTAGGAGTGTCGGGCTTTAGTTTAACAACATGAAGCCTATCCATAAAGAACTCTACAACAATAGCTCGATCCAATAAGTAATGCATCTATTTCTTGCTACATCTTTTCAAATAGATTTTATCAAAACCAATCTGCTGGAAGAATACATTCTCATCTTCTAGGCATTCTGCTTGGCATTACCCTAAAACTAATTTTTCGTGTCCAGTAGAGTTTCTTAAATTCTTAGGTTTTTTTGTGACTAAATTTAAGAAGCTCAGCTATGGCGACCATGGCCGGTCTTTAGCTTTCTTCTAACATCACTTTCAAATCCAGAAGCACGGCTCATGTCAGAGCATCTGGAACTATCCACGGCTCCTGTAAAGGTGCATATTTTCCTCCTTCCAAAATGTCATTTGATGCAAACATAAGATTAACTATTAGGGCAGCAGAAGAAAATACAGAGGATGAGGGTAGTGGCATATCTGAAACCTCTGAAGCAGATCTGGAAGCGTTGAAGCCAGATTAGGTGTAAGAAGAAGACAGGAAACGCATGTTTCTCAACTCTGGTCCTAAATGCGGAGATAAGCCTAGTTTGAAGGAGGAATAGAAATGTGGCAAAAACTATATGTGGAAGTTCTAAGCACTCACAAGTATATTGTATTGGGTCTTCATAAAAGACCATTAGGCCTACACATATCACAACATATATAAAGCACACACATTTTTTGTTTGAGGCTAATATTTCCGTCTAAAAAAAAACCTACGCACAACACATGTACTTAGAACTAGTCAAAAGCACGTTTGATTACTTTGCATAGCAAATTATAGGATGTGGTATGAGTACGGACAAGAGCTATCACAAGAAATCATGGAAAGACAACAGTTATCTCAATGTGGATTGCTGTCTTGAACAGGAAAATTAAAACAATATTAAAAGATTGAAAGAAATTTGAAAGGTCAATTTTCTTTGAACTTGTTCGCAACAGTGTTAAGTAAAAATACGCAAAAAGAACCTGCATTGATAAGTGTATATATAATAGATGTGCATAACAAGGTAGCATCAACGGTCTATACTCTTGGCTTTGTGGTTTACAGGTAGAAGTTTAAGATGCGGTTGCTTGGAAATATTTGCCATCTTTCTGTTGCAAGAAAGATCTTTGAAGTTGCACCATCTTTCTAAATTGTGGAATTCTGAAAGGCACGAAAAGAGTATGTGGAGTATAGGTCCTTCTACGGAAAGTTGTCTCAAGGTCTCAATGCCATATTCTTCTGATTGCATTTTTTGAAAACATTTCCATGAATCCTTATTGGATCCATTCTCAGCATATCTAGAAACTAATGTGTTCCAGGTCACAACACTACGAACGGATAGCTTGTCTAATACATGTTGTGCCTCTAGAAGTGAGCCACATTTGGCACACATATCAACTAGAGTGCTACCCATAAAAGGACCACCTTCCAAACCCAATTGAAATTATGCCATGAACGGTAGAAAAATCTCCAAATTTTCAAAATTACCAACAATTCAAGGGTGTGGCCCAGGTGGAAATGCCTGCTCCCAATGATCTCCAGAGCATGGAAAGATAGCTCTGTAGATGGTTTTGAGCTCAGAAGAAGCAGCGTCATATAGTCTTACCAATGCAGTTGCTAGTGGAGGAAGTTGCAATTGCTGTATATTAGGCTTCTTTAGTGGAATGGCATATGTCAATAAAATCGTAAATGTTCAATAGATTCATTTGTCGCCGCCATAAGTCATATTAAGCAACATTGCTCTGGACACACAAAACATACTCTACACTGGATGGCTATCATGCTAGTATAAGCTGTGCCTTGTTCCATTGTAACGGCTGCTAACTTACTAAGCTACAACCCTTATACAAAAATGAGAGTTCTTTTTTTTCTTTTTTTTATACTAGCATGCCTTGCCATAACAAGGTCTGCACATAGGTCAAACTGTAAGCATTAATTTGTCATTCTTGCATCGTTCTGACATTTCAACCTAAGTTATCTAATCTTGACGTGGAAGGGAACCTGCCATTCTTGTGCAAGTTATAACTAGATTTGTTAATTCAATGTTCAAGCATTGCTCGTGCATGTTACAAGCTTTCAATTCAGAAAATTTACACTTTAATAAACTTGTTCCAGGAACCATCATTTCAGTTCAACTGTGCGATTTCATGCTAACAACACAAGCATGTTACGGTCTACTTATCCGCCTTGACCGGATTGCCTTCCTCCGCCATCTCTACTTCTATCTTCTCATCTTGCAAGGGTTGTTTCTCCTCATCATTAGATGAGTCTGATATAACTATACTAGGTTTTGCCGTTCGACTGCTGATATAAGATGCCTCCAGCTATATATGTTAGCAGTCCCATAGTTCCAACTTCAGATGCGTGCCTTTTACACACAAAAAGATTTGTCACCACTGTAAGCAGCTTGTTCAGAACCCCAGGACAGTGAACCTGGTGGCAGAGATTGACCTTCTACATGCAAATCCAAAAAATGATATTGAAAGGTCAAACAGACAAGACAGCCCAACGGGCAGCCAAACTTTTTACGAATACCATGCATTTTGATGAATTTCTTTCCCTAAGTGAATGCCTTCACCAGTGACTAAAAGCTCAAGTGGGAAAAGAAGAAGTGCTTCAAAATTGTTGTACAGAACCAAACCCCATGTACTCAATCCAATGGTCATTACTATGTACTTGATGTACACAAAGTCTACTGTCGTGCTTGCTAAATATGCAAAAGCCCAGGTGTATGTTGTAAGAGAGAATAGCGAATCTGTCAGTACGTAAACCACGGATCCACCTAATATTACTAGAAGCGCGGACCATGTGTAACAAGATGGCCAAGGCTTTTTTAGGAAAAGTGTTTCTACAATGGAAAAGATTGGTACGGCTGAGCAAAATACAATAAATGTATGTACATTCGCATGGAGGAGCAGTTCGCTGTTTGTAAACAGGAAAACATAGAAGCAGAATGCCATTGGTAGAAACTTCCACAATGTTCCAAGAGGAAGATGATCATGATCTAAAATACCCATTCGTACAACTCCTCCAGCACTTACTGCATACTGCATTGCAGTTAAAGAGCCTGGAAAGGAAAATGCCATAATAGCCCATTTATTAATGCAAAAAGACAATATCCTATCACAATTCCATAGACAGTCACTTCATTAAATAATGTTGACAATCTCTCCATCCAAACACTTGTCTACACAGTTGTATAGAAGGATCAGCATATTCCGTCCTACCCAAGACCATGGCTGCAGTGAGTCATCTGCACAAGGAATACTTCTTCACATAAATACCTCAAGTATAGTTACAAAATTGGAAATGATTAGAGTTTACTTATACAATAAACAAGAAGGTCAGATAATCATTTGGAAAAACAAAATCATGAGAATTAATGCAAAGGATTTCCAAGGAGTCAGGTAGAATAAAAGTAGAAAGAACTACCTTTGGTTTTAACCATTATGAAACCGTTTTCTGCTTTCGGAGATATCATAAGCTTCTCCATGCTTCACTCAAATACCTGAACTTGCTCTAATGTAAATTATATACATCATCAAACTTCGGCCATAAAGGCTGCAAACTGTTGTCCCAGTCAGGACCTTATTGTCTTCAATAAACAATTAGTTCAGCACGTCAGCAGAATGCGCTTCATTGAAACTGGCATAGAATAATGGCACTAGCTACAGAAGTCAAGTGCTAAGAACTATCAAAAACATCAAATCTAGCAGCAACATTAAAATACTAATGTTTTTAAGTAGTCAAAAAAGTCAAAGAAAGAAAGAAAATTTCTACCAGTAGTTTGCAATTTACGATTTACCTGACTAAGACCACATCAACAAAACGCCCAAACCTCTATAGCTGGTATCAACTTGCAAAGTTTGGTAGCTTTTAATAAATGTTCGAAATGGAACTGCAAATCAGAAATATTATAGTACAGCACTTGCATATCAAAGTTTAACCAGTCTCTAACAGAGAAAGGAGATTAAATATTATTGTATACATCATCAAGTGCCAGCCCCATTGGTGACGCCCAGCATAAGTAAAAGTTGTAAGAGAGAGATCTAAAACCAAACAAAGGACCAATCTTACTCGATCTGAGCATTCTACCAGCATTGTAATGGGATATTGAATACAAGCATAGCTTATCCGCCGTCCATTTCTTTAGGAAAGCACTGTTGCGATCTGCTATCCCATCAACGGTAATTGGTTCTATTCAAAATTTAAGACCTAACAACACTTTGTGACTTGTCCAGAGATGCATATTCCTGAAAATCCAATATGTCCATTATTCTTGCATGTTCTGGTTGCTAAAATCCACCTGTTTCTTCATTTCTTCAGCCTAAACGCATCTAATATTGATCTACAATATCAATGAGGATAATGCAATGACTGTAAAAGAATCAGAGTTGTGTGAGTTCATCTTCTACAAATACGCCCTGTTTTAAGGGTCTGCAAAGAACGACAATTCCAATTCCAACAAAAACAGGACAAAGCACTAATACTAGCTTGGAAAGCGAGCCAAGGTACAGAAGCAAGGTGCCTCCATTCTTATTGTTGTTCATGACACTGACAAAATCTAATCTTTAACTTTCTTCCAATCGTGAAAATCTTGAAGAAGTCACAAACCCCTATTTCACCAGATTTGAAGAGCGCCTGACACCATGGTCTAAAACTGGCAATCCACAGCTTGTTATGTTCTGAATACTATACTTTAATTGACAGGATCCATGCTTCTCTAGGTCTTGGACTGACGGAGACTAAAATTCAGGGCATAAAAATGGGTTAAACTACAATACTATGCCTCATTATCATGCAGACACTTTGGTCCTTAGCAAACCTTACTCTGCACTTCGCTGCAGAAGCAAATGGAGGCCTGTTGACAGGAGCACAGTAGATCTTCAGGCAAATGCCTCAGTGCTACTTGGTGGCATGGACTACCTTGGTTACAGGATGTTGTCAACAGGGACAACTCGTATGCAATGCTGCTGTTTGAGCATATGCCTGATCATAATGTGGTCTCTTGGTCAGCAATTGCACTTGCAAGTCAACACTAGGATAAGGGCATGTAGATTCAGTTCAAGAATAGAATAGAATAAAGCGAAGTATCAAATCCTGGTAAATGGCAGCTGCAAAGAATTGACCATTCACGCTTGACGCAAAAGCATGAATGATACCTTCAAATAAAGTGTCGTTTCTATTCTTGCAATATACATGGTGACCTATATTGCACAACCTAGCTCAAATAGATAGAGTCAAATAGATCGCGCTTAGGGAATATTAAGCAATCAAGCGCACGATCGATTACTTCTCTTAGAGGCTGGGGATGTGGGATAAATCGCATGCTTCCACTGAATGCTTGATAATAATCCTCTAGGGTTGTAACAGTCTTTCGCATTTTTTGTAGTCCTAGGATGATGCCCTTGTCTTTCAAGCTCCTCGCAAACCATTCATTTTTCTGCGCAAGACCATTGGCAAATTCCACCGCATAGCGTCTCATCATGGGAAGCCCTTCTGCTGAAGGTGCCGGTTTTCTAATCAACTTCATGGCAAAATTGGTAAGTTCTTCTTTGTTTTTCTGAAATACTGCTATAAGCTCTGTTTCGGACATATATTCTATTACTTTAGCTGCCAGACCTAGCGCTGCTTCTTGCTCCATCTCCATCTCTGTTGCCCTGCGTTTCATGGCTGTCTCTAACTCTAGAGCCATATTATGCTGCATGGCTGTTTCTAATGCAGAAGGTAACGTTGCTGATATTTTTTTCTGTTGCAAATCAGTTGCATGTTCATATACGCGTCTTAAGATTTTTGCTGCAGGAATTCTCAATTTAGGCTTATTTAACCGCTTGATAATATCATCCAGAGATTCGTCATTATGTTCCTCCTGATAAGGTCCATGCCCTAAAATTTGCTTGCTGTTAGGGCTGCAAAGAGCAAGAAGATCAAGTGCTTCCCCAGCTTTAATGGCGACATCCAACTCTTCTTTTTCTGAACCTTGCAAGAACAGGTATTTGAGAACCGGTACTATTTCACCCAAGTTGCCAATCCGTTCCCTGATTTCATCATCCAGTGCCAAACTAGTTAGCAGGTCTATGGCAGAACTTTGTAGTTTTGGATGATGCTCTAGAATCGCTTGAAGATTCCTGCGAACAAAAGAAGTTTTACCAATATCCTTTCTTAGACAAACACCCGCATCTTCAGGTGTGGAAGCAATAGCTTTTAGTAGCTCTAAAGATTTCAGAATTATGTCACATTCCTGACAATTCTTTTGACAATCCCCTGGACAGTGCTCTTTTATGAAGGATACTAGTTGTACATTGAGGCCCCTTGATCGTCCAATGTTCAAACAGTTCTTAGGATCTTTTGAAAGTTGTAGAAGTATGTCGAGCCCCAAGACCTTAAGCTCAATGGCCACTGCCATGGAGGTTGGATCATTGCCAAAGCCATCATCTGAAAGCAAAGAAATAACACCCTCTACAGCCCCTGCTGTTGATGCAATTCTAAAGTAGTAATCACTGAAATGATCCGTAAGCTCCTTTACAATCCGGGCTGCAGCCCTTCTCACCTCCCTTCCCTTTTTATCCTTCCTAGTAATCATCACCAACAGGTTCTCCAGTGCACCAGGTGTGCTGCTTATTTTACTTAGACTTTTTGCATATAGTTTATCTTTCTCTTCCACAAATATTTTCAGAATAACCACACCTCCTTGCTGTTCTTTTGCATCATCAGATTGAAGCTTTTTTATGGAAAATTCAACTAGGTCCTTGTCCAGACCTGCAAACGTATTCCCATTAAGACAATCATTGTAAACTTCATAAAAGAACTCCTCCACCATTTTGAAGTGATTTGGTTTTAGTTTCCTTTCTGCAGTAACATCTTGGAACAGTTTTTGCCAAGAGATCATATATGTCCAGTAAGACCTCTCTATCAAAAAGATGGATGCTTCAACAAGGATCATTGCATAGAATAAATATGCAGCATTGGCCAGATTTTGCATCTTAACCTCACCATTAAAATTATGTTGAATCATTCTAAGCAAAGAGAATGCAATACTGACCAAAGCAGATAGCACCTCCAGATGGCGAAGAAGCAAGCGTATATCACCCCACAAGGATGACATCTGAGTTGTAGCATGCTTGAGCATGGCCTCTTTGCGTCTGCTAAAAATTCTTACGCCCTCTGTCAAAAGCAATCCATTGATGCCCCAGAAATCTATAAACTGTAAATCACCTCCCATTCCTCCTATCAGGACTACAGTGGCCCAAATGAAGGCTAATTTTCCAAAAGCACTTGCTATTTTTTGGAGAACCACCAGTCTGACTGCAAGCAAAGTGAGCTTTTGCCCAGGAGCTTGGTATTTTTTATCTTCAGGTTGCATGTTTTTGGAGGATGGATCCACTGCTTCAAATTGAGGGGCAGAACGAGTCTGGGGAGTTTGCGAGGTTACGAGCAGTGACTCATGCTGGAAAAGAGCAGGTATGTTTGCTTCAAGATCGACCTGCTGGGGATCAAAGCTCTTTCCCTCCATCGATGCCTCAGATTTGAGAAGAAAGCTATCAACTATGAACTGTGGACAATTCTTAGAATTGTCAACATTGAGGGCCCTTATTTTTGACATTCTTTTACTAGGCTGTACCATCAAACAGTTGTAGGTAAGCTGGCCTTGCTTCTAGAATATTGAGTCTATAACTTCAGCTTCAGTGCGCCAGAAGTTAAATGGAGATAAACTGTTTACCTTTGTCAGCTATGTGGGACACATCATGATATTTCACCATCAATCACGGCAGGACTTCAGACCAACATTATTATGTTGCGTTGATTCGTTTTGTCCTTTTTGTATCCCTGGTTGGACCTATAAAACATTTGTGCTAACATGTTTTCAAACTAATAGGCTTTTATATTCTGGTTGGTGTTTTAAAAAGAAACGTGACAATTGGTTATATTCTCACCATCATATATTTTATCATTTTCTTGAGTTGCATTACGTATATACAAGAAACTTATCGCGGCGGCCACGTTTCTCTTCCCTAACTTGTCTATACATGCTAGAACGTGCATAATTTGAACCTGCACTTTGTTGCCTTGTGTTCAGTGCCCAGTGCCCGCATGATAGAAGAACATTGACCATAACGACTCGTTACGAAAGATGTTTTGCATTAAATCAAAAGAATCTAAGTTCCCAACATACAAAAATTGAACTGTGTTTGAGCATGGAGAATTCTAACCTCTGTAGTTGCCAATATATCTATGCAAAATGGTTGCATATGAATAAAACATGAACCCATTAACCCAATAGCTTTCCATATGGTAAGAACAAATTTATGATATGCATCATGGAGATGGTCCGTCATGCAATATTGCCCAACATTATTATTTGCTCTGCTCAATGTATGGAAATGTTTCAAACGTGGTAGATCAAATTTGACCTCTGCTGAAACAAAATGTTAATGATGAGAACGATAATCTAAATGAGAACGATGTTTGGAAAAATGATGCATGCTTGACACAGTTTGAATATCAATCTGCAAATGTATGCAAATTTGGTGTACTAAGGCACATGCATTACATGCAACCAAAGTCCATTTCTATCCGTTCTTGCAACTTAAAGTTTGGTTGCAAGCATTTCAAGTGCATGAGCCAATTATGTCGTGCCACCTATGACAAATTCTCAAGATTGTTGCCAAAATTATCTTCCAAGAGTGTTGCCAGGAATATCTTAAGAGACCACGATTTTTATATTTATTTTTACATTGCATTGTTAATCAGTTATTTGACATTTTGCCATTCTACCTGATGTTGCTTGTAACTACACTTCATGGTGTGTCCACCGGGGTCAACTTGCCCTCTGTGCCCCTAGAATCAAGGGTGGAACGTGACATCGTTGTTATGCCATAAGAGGTCTAGGTCCTAGAATAAGAGGTCTAGGCCTCATAATATACAATAACTTGATTGTGATATCAACTTTCTTCTAGGTTGAGATATATATTTACACGTCTATGCCATTCTTCATTTTTCATAATTTAAACTTAGTACAAATCCAATCCACCCTTCTTCATTCTTCATAATTTAAAGCATGGCATAAATGCTCAGTAAATATGTTTCATCACATAGCACCATATAAGGTTAGCTTCAGATATGAAGTTATATATAGTAGAAGAATTCCTTGCGCAGAGATAGTTTCATATAGTATTCTATTCCATCTAAAGAACTTAGTGTCTACTATGGTGTAGGTGGCAATCCACCTTTTATGCTCATGGTAACCCGCAAAACGTATTGTGGTCGATAGGCTCCAGATTGGGTCACTTGCATGTGGTCCAAATTATGCTGAACAAACATATACACCCACTTTGTTAGGCAACTTCATAATTCGTAGTTTTTCTTGCTTCAATCCGAAGAATCTACATGATTCAAAGAGTTCAACAGAAATTTGTAGGTCTCTATAAACCTTCCTTCTATTTCATTGTAGATTTTCCTTCGATAAATGTAGAATTAGAGCTTGAAATTCGCGTGCTAATATCGAAAGCATTACAAAGACATATAAAAACTTAATGCATGTGAAAAAAATACATTATGATTACCAAATATTCTCAAGCCCACAATGCTCTCACATTTGCCATACACGTGAGCTAATGCTTCCTAAAATTGGATATTCTTGCTAATTAATTTAATTATGAATCAACCTTCTAGTTTTGGCACTAATGCACGTTTCAAAGCACTCAAAAAATGATTGCATGTGGATCTACACCTTGTTTACAGATTTTTCCTTAAAGATCAAGGCCATGAAGCCCTTGCCAAGGAAAGAATAAAGATAACAAAGCTATACATTGTTCGAGAAGACCAAGCATTCAACCGCCCATAACAAAATTTGTTGCAAACAAAAAAACCAAGTTCAAGAGCACATACACGGTGGTTTGACCCATTTATACTAAGCATTTGAAAAATGTATGCCTAGCAACATTTGTGGACCGTCCAATGATCTTTCCAGTACATGTTCTTGCACAGACAATAGAGCTTTCGTTTAGGAGTTATGGCCATATTTCTACCTAACAGTAAAACTGTGGCAGCAAGACGTTGCTTGATTTGGCACTGTTTTGGCCCACTTATGCTAAGAATTTGGAAAATGGATGCCTAGCATCAATTGAGGACCTTCCAGTGACCTTTCTGATGGATGTTCTTCCGCAGAAAACACAGCTTCCATTTAAGAGTTATCGCCATATTTCTACCCGAATGTAGAACTGTTTCGCAGCCATCCAGCAGGAAGGCTAAGCATAGTCCAAACTTGGCATTTTTTATACTTCTAACCTAAGTTCGTAAGATGTGCGCATCTTAAAATAAGATGCTTAGATGTAGATGTGTGCGCATCGACACCCGCATCTTACATAGATGCTTCACCTATTTTTTTCAAAAAAAAATTTTTTGCCAAAAACACTTGGATTATATTGCCTGGTACCGCTGACCCTAAAATAGGTGCAGTTTGTTGCCTCTTTTGCCTTTTCTAACCATTGTTTCTTCAAAGCTCTCTATTTGGCGATGGAGCAAGTAGCAATCCCAGTCTGTAAGGTCTATAAGGAGGTCTAGAGTTGGGCCAAAAGTTTGCATCAGGATTGGGAGGTTAGCAATAGAGAAAAAGGGTTTGCTGCAACAGGTCAGGAGACCTACAACAAGGCAAAAGAATCTGCACCAAGAAACTTGTAACAGTAAGATCTATAACGGTTTTCTCTTCTATTATTCATATATGTATTGTATTTTAGTTCTAAAAGTCTCTATAGGTCAAAGGTATTTAAGGCTGCAATGGAGTGAAGGTATTTCTCAATAATTTAATTTAATTTTTTTAACGCATCTTAACCGCATCTTAAAACTTAGATGCTTCGATGCTTTAGATGCTTTCGATGTGTCGCATCTAACGCATCTCTCTTAAGATGCTTTTGAACTTAGCTTCTAACAGACCAGAATTGTGCATATCATTCCCATCTACATAGGCCGTTCTATAATAGGTAGGCAGCAGACAAAAAGCCCACACCGCATGTTTAGGTATGACAACATAGTAAAACATACCAAATGATTACTTGTCTACATTCCAATACCAAAAAAATGTACCTAGAGAAGCAATACACGGTGTTCCAATGATCAGATAACATGCCAAAAAACACGGCAGGCGGTTCTGATGGGCAATTACCTCGTCATTACCGTGCTTTGTTGCTCCAAAGAACAAAGCTATACATTGTTCAGAAGACCAAGCATTCAACGCCCATAACAAAATTTGTTGCAGTTGTAAAAAACCAAGTTCAAGAGCACATACCGGTGGTTTGACCCATTTATACTAAGCATTTGAAAAATGTATGCCTAGCAACATTTGTGGACCGTCCAATGATCTTTCCAAAGACATGTTCTTGCACGCACAATAGAGCCTTCGTTTAGGAGTTATGGCCATATTTCTACCCAATCAGAAAAACCTGTGGCAGCAAGACATTGCTTGATTTGGCAATTTTTTTGGCCCACTTATGCTAAGAATTTGGAAAATGGATGCCTAGCATCAATTGAGGACCTTCCAAAGTGACCTTTCTCGATGGATGTTCTTCCTTAGAAAAACACGACTTCCATTTAAGAGTTATCGCCATATTTCTACCCGATCAGAAAAAGCGTTTCACCATCCATCCAGCAGAAGGCTAAGCATAGTCCAAACTTGGCATTCTTTATACTTCTAACGGACCAGAATTGTGCATATCATTCCCATCTACATAGGCCGTTCTATAATAGGTAGGCGTTGCAAAAAAAGCCCACACCGCATGTTTAGGTATGACAACATAGTAAAACATACCAAATGATTACTTGTCTACATTCCAATACCAAAAATGTACCTTGAGAAGCAATACATGTTGTTCCAATGATCTATATAACATGCCAAAAACACGAGGCGCTTCTGGATGGGCAATTACCTCGTCATTACCGAAGTGCTTTGTTGCTCCAAAGGATAAATACATGCACAACAAAACCGTCGAGGGTTTAATGGATGCCGCCATCGCGATGGCATCGAACCAAGCAAGCCCAAAAAGGGAGAAGTAAAGCCGCTGAAGCATTCCCCACAAAATCGAGAATCCTCTCTTTGTCGAAATAATGTTCACTTTATCAAATTAGAAACGTGGCTCGCTTTGGCAAAGAATGATCTCCAATCGATGCATTATCTGCAGGCAAGCACACAAACCCACATAACCCATTCTCGGACTCCCAAAAGACCCGCGGAGCTCGTTAAACTAGAGCCGAGAAAAATTACCAATGTCCAAAGTTGAGCCATAGATTGCATTCTCGAGCTCGGATGTGCAAATAGAGCGAGAATGCACATAATAAAAGAGCCGTCAAAATCCTCCTCAAGATTAGCCCGGAATAAGCTTGAGAAAAGCAAATCGCGGCAAAGACGGTCTGAAGGATTGTTGCAGAGGAAGGATTCCTTGGAGAGGAAGAATGTCGGATCCTTTTCCTGGGCTTTGTGGAAACAGAAGGATGGGCCTTCGAATGAGTCCATGCCATTGAGCAGGGCCGAATTGCAATCCTGCCGGATTGCTTGCAGACCAAGAAAGGGACGCAGCTTTTTTTAATTTAATTTTCATTTATTTTGTTTTAAGGACACATGTCGCCGCTTTAGAAACTCATCCACGTGTCGCCCCCAAACTTTTTCCTGGAGAAAAAATATTAGAATCAAACAAAAAAGGGTACTGCTTTATATATGTTAAGATAGGAAAGCCCACTAAATGGGCTTCCCTATAACGTGGAGGAGAGTTAGGTGATGTTCTGTGCGCCACGTGTCAACAATCTATTGGCTAGACCATAGAATTGCCACAAAAAGATTGAACATCTTGGCGGTGTACTTTCTGGAAATGAAAGTGTGCTAAAAATGGCCACGTGACGGCATACGGTTGGACGAGGGGGCAGAACAGCACCTAACTGTTCTTTACTTGCACATGACTAGAATAATATTATATCATGTTTCCCCCATCTGAGTGGTGGTTCAACTAGAAGTATTTCTAGCTGTTGTTTTGTTGGCTAGTGCATGAGGTGTATCCCTAGTATGCAATTGCAATAGAGGAAGTTCTAGAACCTTTCTTGTTTGCAAATTGCAGCACATGCATATCATTGTTGCAATAGAAGAAGCATCAATTTTTAAATCAATGGAGAATGTTCTTAACACTCCTCTCTTAGAAATCCTAACCATGTGTATTAAAAAAGTAGCATGCCTTTGTGGGTTCGCTATAGAATTCTAGAACGGGCTGGATCTTTCTTCAAGCCAGGTTGGATTTGGTCAGAAATTTGGTGAGAGACCCACGATCCCATACCTGGGGATTGTTGGTGACACATTGAGGTGCACTCTTCTCTA
This sequence comes from Isoetes taiwanensis, assembly GCA_021234155.1. Taxonomy (NCBI): domain Eukaryota; kingdom Viridiplantae; phylum Streptophyta; class Lycopodiopsida; order Isoetales; family Isoetaceae; genus Isoetes; species Isoetes taiwanensis. The sequence continues at coordinate 324,405 of JAJEKV010000265.1, read as the reverse complement.
AAAAGTTAAAACGAAGAATTGTGTGTGAATGACCATAATAAATCACATGTGATATTATATGGATGAGCAATGTAATGGGAACATCTTAGGAACTCGATGCTACCTTATCAAACCATATATAATCATACATCCAATTTTGAATTTTTATTTTTTCCGTAGATAATTTTTCTGGGTTCTGCCTCAGGCGAGCCCAACACGTGTGAATATTTTGGGTGTTACTCGGCTGCAAGGAAGCCCTGAATTATTATCACTCGTATATAATGGATGTTGCGTTTCTGTTTGAAATGAATTTGTTTGACGCCAAAATTTTCTTTGGTTGACACTTGGCCAATCTCTCCTTATGTCACGCGTGTATTCGAAAAAGCTAACCCCAGACTGCACTTACGGCAGATTAACCCGAAATTATCCTCTGCTGCCATGGCCTTTTTGTGAGATAGCTTTGATTTCATTCCCCTGGCATCCAAGAGCAGCAGCTGGATTCAGGCTGTCAATCCATCTTCCTTATTGCATCAATTCCGGCATCGCCTAAAGATACATAGATGATCCCTAACTCCAATCTAACTTCCAATTGGCGCAGTAGGCAAGGACGACAGTGCTTCTGCACCCAAATAAAATGCATCAGTATCTGGAAGATCCGGAAAAGCTCGGCCTTTCCCTGTATGGTCTTTCTTATGAAACATATGGCTTGGGTTGTGCGTGTTAGGAATATCCATATATGATCATATAGATCAAGATAGATGACATGGCAAATGGCAATCCTAGTCATGTGGAGAGTCATGACTTTAGATGAGTGGACGTATCCCATCCAATAGATTGTACATGCTACGTTTCCAATTTAGTTCAATCTATTCCACTATTCTATATTTTAAGATGGTATCAGAGCGCAGGCTCTACAAGTGATCCTACCAGAAAGACCTGTGGAGTAGTAGAAGAAACTCGAAAATGAGAGAAGAGGTAGGCGAGCTACCGCCGCAGAAGAATGCGCGATATTCAAGTCTTATCATTCCAAAAATATGCCAATGCATTCAGGTTTGCATGATCTTATTATTGACATGCATAACTGGTCTTATAATCTTATTCTTCCAAGTAAAAGAAATAATTAAGGAAGAATTTCTAAGATCCAGATCAAATGGTGAAATCCATTTGAATGGCCAAGTAAGGGCCAGAAGGAGGGCCAGAAGGAGAAGGATCCTGGCAGACATGTCTAAACAACAAAAGAATGACAGTCAATGTAAGAGAGGACTGTCAAATTGTAGCAGCAAAGATGGAATATGAATCTATTGTTCTATTCCATGATAAGCTAAGAAGGGGACGAGATTTGATGCGAGCAGATATCAATAATTTTGGCAGCGATGTAATGCTAGAAGAGGCATGGAGAAACGATCACTTCTTAGGCAACGTGGATATGGAAGAGATTCCATTATTCCAAGAAGAAGCACAAAATTGCTTACTGACAGATTGGTTTTGCAGATTGACAAAACCCTTAAAACCTTTGATGGAGGAGTCTGCCGTACTTGAAGGCTATGATGAGACACAGGGACCATAGGGACCCGGATATACTGATGGAGATATACCTGTGCATGTGGAAGAACTTATCACCAATAATTATGCCCAAATCAAGGCAGAAATATCTGATGAATAGACAAGCTTTGATGCTGATCAGCCAAATGCACAAAGGGAAGAAAAGGCTGAGAAAGATATCAAACAAGTCCAGATAAATCGGGATTGGAGCAGTTCTGATTATTGGGAGGACCTTGAAAGTGATCAAGATCTTGAAGAAAACAGTATAGAGGAAAACGATAGCAATATCTGTATTAACAAAATAAGGAAATGGAAAGGTTTCACAAAACAAGATGCAAGCAATGGAAGTTATGCTCTGGCAAAGCAGATGGAACTAAGCCCACTGGCAAAACAAAGGGAAAAGGAGGATATCCGAGATGTCTTAGATCTATTTGGAGATGATTCTTAGATATTGCATGCCCTAATTCAGGATAATGGTGCAGTAGCTGTATTGGATGAAATTTTGTTTAAAGCTAATCCATCTGATGGAAATCTGGAGACTGGGAGCACAGAAGCAAACCGCCGATGCCCAGACAGCAGCACCCTGTGCCCACGCACAATCCACCTGAGCCAAAGGCCCTCTCTGTTGGCCGAAATCACTAATGGCAGCCAAATTCTACCAGCCGAAAATCCTCATGGACCAACTGACTGAATCCTGCAGACAAATTTGCATTATTGGGATGACCTATTTGCTTTGAAAAATATTGCAAAAGAGAGAGCTGATACAAATAAAGAGAAAACTAAAGAATATTTTTAGATTAAACCCAATCAGAACCATTGTACCAATGCATTCGGTGAGGAGCAGAAAGCCGCAGATAGGATGATGGTTCCGGATAAGATCCCAACCAGAGAAGCCCATGGAAATTTGGCCCCAGATATTATTGACAATTCCAGAAAAGCACGAACCGAAATAGGGTCGATGCCAAGAGAGAAATTTCTGCCCTTTCTGCCCGTTCTTATTAATAGAAAGGACGCAGAAAAAGCCGTTATTCTTGGAGCTGTTGCAGAACTCTACATGCAGTAGATGCAGAAGGCCATTATTAGCAAGCTTCGCTGCCGAAAAAGGATGTGAAAATTTCTAAGAGAGATTCCGAAAATCTTCTAGAGTTGGAGAAATACAACCCGCCTATATGCAAAAGGTTTATAGTAGTAAGAAAAATCACACAAGGGATAAGGCAACATATAAGTTTCCACTGGAACACTATGAGGAGAAAATCTTAGTGTTCACTTTAGGAAATTCTATTCACGACGAAGGCCCATGTTTGTTGGAAAAAATACTATAAATAAAATATGTGAAGTAGTCTAGAGAGTCATTTAGATGTCCTATAATTGAGGTCCCATGTAATGGTTAAGGTTAATGGATGCTTGATCAAGGGGGAGAAATATGCCTACTATATGTGATCAAGGCATCCTCATAATAATAAGTCTAGAGTTTTGTCTAGAGGCAATTTTTTATAGTCTTTTTTATTAAGGGGGAGAGAGAATTCATAACTTAGAAGTTCTACTCATTCTTGATCTATTGATCAAGGAATAGAATAGAATAGAATAGAATAGAATAGAATAGAATAGAATAGAATAGTTTTTTAACGTCCACGGAGACCAATAGGTCATGGGGGAGTGTTAGGAATATCCATATATGATCATAAAGATCAAGATAGATGACATGGCAAGTGCCATGTGTACAGCTGATGTGGCAATCCTAGTCATGTAGAGAGTCATGACTTTAGATGAGTAGACGTGTCCCATCCAATATATTGTACATGCTACGTTTCCAATTCAGTTCAATCTATTCCACTATTCTATATTTTAAGAATGTGGCTCGCCCAAATCTTCACGAACAGGCTGAGCCTTTAGAGCACCAAACTGGGCCACTTAATGATGATAAGATCTTGATGGATCGTCGAAAGTTAGTACCTAGTTTTTTGTTCTCAGTTTCGCTCACAATAAACAGGATGATTTGTATCAAAAAAGAGAGAGCTGAGGCAGGCACTATTTGTTCCAATCCAATGGTCTAAAAGTTCTTAATTTTTCTGTCATGACAGCAAATGGGTTTAACCTGTAAAATCGGATCTGCTGCACCACAGATACACAACAGCAAGTCCGACAAAGAAAATTCGGCTCATTCGCCAAAAAAACTTTGGCCCATCCTATAAATTCTGAGGGTTATGTTATCACTAATAGGTTTTTTCCTGTAACAAATTTTTAAATCGCAGAAGCAGGGGGAGAAGGATAAATTTTATTCGTTCTTTACCGTTCTTGCATGCTTGCTCGACCAATCGCTTCTTGATGGGTATTCTGGAATCTATCATATCAACACTACGCTGCAGATCTCTGAGACTGATGTAGGCAGCACAGGTCTAATCAAATGAAATGGCTAGTCACTTGAATCGTATGAATTTGCCAGCTAAATCTTACATTTGATCAAAGGCTTCATAAATTCAAACAAAGGGGAAAAGAGAGCGTACTTGTAAAGGCTTAGCTGGTGCCAGCTGTCCACCGTCACACACATATTACGGGATTTCTTAAGTTGGCCTGTAAATTTGTTGATGCATAGTACCTTTGTAGACTTCTTAAATAGCAAATTGTACCAAAGCAATGAACTCCCAAAGTATTACATAACCTTTATAATTCAAGAATTGGAGACTAAATTACTATCAACATTAGCAATCTTTAAATAATGGACACTTAATTTTCACAACCTTAGAGAATATGGACAGCGAGCAACGAGAAGGTTTAGTTGGGGAAATTATGAAAGACACCATGCCTTTTGCTAAAGGGAACAAAAAACAGCAATATAGCCAGGACCCTATTAACACAATTAAAAATGCTATCTCCAAAACAAAACTTACATGTTTTACACTTGGGAAACACATTTCACACTGCCTCCTCGAAAGTCAATGCATCTGTAAGGGCAATTGCACTCACCCAGGAAGGAAGCTTGCTACATAACATTTTAGATAAGAACTTAAAGCCAAACCATATATGAGCCAAAATAATAGTAGTTTTGAGATCGATGCAGGATGCAAGAGCAGTACTTCCACTCACCCAAGAAGGAACCTTGCTACAAAACATTCTAAACAAGGAACAAAGCATATACGAGCCAATATAATAAAAGTTTTGAGAAACAAAAACTATGTAAGTTCCACCATTCGACCTTCCAGTCACAGGGGAAGTGATAAGAGCGATAATCTTATGATGTATTATATGGGCAAATTAACGCAAGGCAGTAGCGCGGGTTCAAATCCCGTATGTTCTCAAACTAATATATAGCCCGAGTAGGATTTTAGCATGTAAGCGGGCAAAGACAAGAAGGTTTGGGAAAGAGGAATGTTCACGGGGACCGCCGCAATAAATTTCTTGTATATATTATAATATTGTTATAGCGTATGTAATGGACCACACATTCAAAGGCCGGGATTTATTGCACGACTTCCCACCATCGTGATGGGTCATGCTTTGATCTCTTAATAGGAAAAGAAAGGACGGAAGGGGAAAAGTGAAGGGCAAAAATGCACAAGGAAAAGCGAAAGAGGAAAAGGGAAAAAGGGCAATGGGAAAAGCGGAAGAGGGAAAGGGTGGAAAAAGAAGGAAAATGAAAGGGAAAAAGGGGAATAAGAAAACGATGGAGAGAAGGGAAGGGAAAAGGCATGGGAAAAGAGAACGGGAAGGGGAAAAGAAAAAGGAAGATGGAAAGGCAGGAAGAAAAGGGAAAAGAGGCACAAGGAAAATGAAGAGGAAAATGGAAAGACACGGGAAAAAGAGAAAGAAGGAAAAGGGCGAGGAAAATGGAACAAATAAGGGAAAAAAAGCATAGAAAAGGGGGAAAAAAAGAAGAAGGAGAAGGGGAATGAGCATATGGAAAAAGAGAAGAGGGCGGGGAAAGGAGGAAAATGGCACATGAAAAAGGTGGAGAAAAAGGGAATGGATAAAAGGCATAGGAAAAAAGAATGGAAAAGGAAAGAGAAAAGGAAAAGGAAAAAGGGCAACGAAAAAAGGAGAAGGGTGGAAAAAATATGAAAAGGAAAGCGAAAGGAAAAGGAGAAAGGAAAAAAAGGCACAAGGAAATAGAAGAGGGAAATTGGAAAAGAGAAGTAGAAAAGGCACGGAAAAAATGGATAGAGAGAAAGGGTGAGAAAAGGGGAAAAGGAAGGGAAAAATAGAGGAACTAGTGAAAAGCATGTTTGGTTACTTTTTATAGAAATTATTGATAGTGTTCTTTTGCCTACATGTCATCAAAGCCGTCTAACTTTCCCTACATCAATGTCATCAAAAGCAGCGCTAATGTCTAGTTACAAAAAATTAAAAAAAAAATATAGTTTTCGTCTTTGAAATGCTTGGCAAAGACATTGGAATATCCTGAAACATGGACTCTCTAGTACGACACAACAACACTTTGAAGTAGATTGTCTAAAATTTCCATCCTCTGAGAAAGCATGATTATGTTGCAATAATATATTATCTATATTATAATATCATATGATGATTATGTTGAACTGATCAGAGCGAGGTGTAAGTTTCCATACTCATGATATGATTATTTGCTCATCTCTAGTCCATCTACCCGATCAAGAAATTTGAATGTGCACATTACTTAACATTTTGAACATGCACTTTTCTTAACAGGATTTACACATAGGAAGCCTGTTGCCATTTAAGATTTCACATGCCTTATTACTAGAAATACCATGTTTCTATAAGAACTGCCCTTCCATCACATCCTCCACAATTGCATTTTTGTAAGAAGCATTGGGGGAACATCAAATCCGGTGGGAATTAAAAAACCGCAGGCCAAATCCACCAATGGAGGGAAGAAATAAAATTAGGCAAAAAAGGGGATAAAATGGGCAGTAAAAGGGACCCAGAAGGTGAAATGGATATGGCAGAAAGGATGGAAAAAACCCACGTTAGGGTTCTGAAAAAAAAAAAGGGCATGATTTTTGGTACTCCAAAACCGACATCAGGGTCGACAAATCCCTGTTTTGGAGCGAAAGGTCATGTTTTCATGCGCAAAACCCTGTTTCTAGATATTTCATCCCAATCCTTTCGGAACGAAGAATCGGTCCAAATCAGTGTCCTTTCGGCCGTGGATCAACAGATTTCTCGTGTATAAATTAATTCAGTTTAATGAAACAAATGTGCCATTTTATACTTTGAAGAAGCAAGAGCAGAACCATAAGAAATCCGAACCATTTCTTTGATTTCATTTGCCTGCGCTTAATTGTTGCAGATTCGATTAGGCCGAACTTCTAAGACCATACCTGCACATGATCTAGAAAGGTGCAGATGGCAGGAGATAGAGGCGAGCGAGGAGATAGAGGCGGGAGACAGAAACGCACAAGCAAGATAAACAAAGAAATTATAACATCTTCATTAAGCTTGAATCCTTACCAAAGACCTCTGGACTTTGCGCAACACTACTACAAACTCCTGCCAACATGATTATTTACAGAAATGCCTTCGGATGCTTCACAATGTCTTTCTTAGTTGATGTTTCGATGTTGTTGGAACAAGACTACATGCCTAGAATAAACTAGCAAAGCCACAACCCTTCCCAAAGCAGGTCATAAAAAATAAGAAGGGGAAACAAAACCCATAACGAATTATAGGCTCAATCTCTTGAAAACCTTAGAACATAGCTCTCAAGGATAACGTTTCAAAACTCCACTTGAGTCAAACTCTCAAAGCAAAAGTTATAAGCAATATGGGCAAGACAATCCCTACATAAAGTCAATTGGTTGACCAACACATTCCAAATAGCAACGGGTGTCCAATAGTATCCATGCAAGTGACATCGTAGATCACTATAGAACAATGCTCGTATATCTAGTAGGAAAACATTGCCTTTGAAGTTTTACTAGCAACTCTCGCTCGAATTGTAAATGACAACTTCTACCATCCAAATTTAAAGATCAACCAAAACTTCTGCTAGCATGTAATTGCTTTCACACTAAACAAGAAAGCAAGGAATGATCAAAATTCTGGGGAACTGAATTAATGGGATAAATATACAGAAAATTTATACGACCTTTCTTGGAGAAATGGCGCATAATCTAGATCGGGTGGTATAATGGGCCTACTTCTGTCTGTTTCAGTTGGCAAAAAACAAGCAAAACAATGCCACCATGCGTGCTAAAATCCCTTATGCTATGAGAATTCCGACGCACCTGCCAAAACGATGGATATCATAGCCCAGTTGAAGTAGCAGGCCACAATGACTTATCAACCATACTCCAGAATATCTGCATACTTTATCATTCAAACACTACGCGTCCTTAATAATTTAACACAAGAAACAGGGTATTTTTTAGTGGCCCCGGCGGGCCAGTTGGCCACACATTCACATATTTCGTAAAATAGTTGGCCACGCCTGAGTAGGATGCATTTTCACCATGACCAAAGGGTGGTGGCCAGTTCAAAGTACCATTTAATTAAATTTACTTCATAAGTGGCCAATTTGATATTTGCCAAATCTTCAAACCCCTATGGCGTGGCCATTCCAAAATGTTATGTGCACTAGCAACTTGTTGTGGTGGCCATTTAAACCATGGAATAATTTTATATTTTAAGGGCTATGGCCAAGCTCTATATTGACCAAGTATAGGGACTTAATTTTGCCACTTGTAGGGGGTTGAAATCTATTTGAGTTTATCCCTAAAATTCTAAAAGCATATCTAATAATATAGTGTTTCATTCTTCTTCGGGATCCCCCCCCCCCAATTTGCAATTTGCATCCCAGATTTGTTCTTCGTCATCTAGCCCGAATATGCTCTTCATCACCCCAATTCAAATCAAGACTAGTTTCCATTTACCAAGTACCTGCATTATGGCTTTGGGTGAGATCTGTCCTACCAAATCCATTTGCACTTCTGCCTAAATTCAACATGTTTAGAACATTCAAATGATCTTATAGTAATCTCAGTTAGAGAAGTGTAGCAATCTTAATTAGAGAAGTGTAGCATGTATTTGTATAGAACGTCGTAGAAACTAGATATCATCTTAGTGACGTGGCTATCATCTTTACATTTTTGATGTATGGATGTGGCCAATTCAAATTCTTGAAAAAAAAAATAGTTTCATGATTTTGCCATTTAAGTTACAACCTTTTGCTATAATGATTTGGAAAAGGGCCAGGCCAAACTACGCTTAGCAAATTATCTAAGGTAAGTAGTGGCCAATATTTTACGCCCCATCAAATATGTAGGGAGGTTAAAAAATACCCTGACAAGAAATGGTCTTACCGTTCTACATTCATGATCACATAGGCTTGATGTGGCCCATTTAACATAGCTAAGATCAAACAAATACTTCAAATTACCCTTTAGTTTTTGACCCTATAAGTGTTGTTGCCACAAAGAAAAGGACTGCCATCTGCAAGACATACATGAAATATCCCTTTGTTCACTAGGAAATAGACATATTATCAAACTCGATTCAAGAATCGCTATAGAATCAATTCATAGACATTGTTAATTTGGAAAACATTTATGAAAAGCTTTGATTTTGCACCTACCAACTGAGCTGCCGACTGCTCCAAGGTAATTGCAAATATGTAAGCAATGCCAATAACACAGTACACCAATGCTAAAGTGACGATGAGGTTTGACAAATAAGTTGATCTTGGTTTGTTAAGAAAAATAGAACATTGAAAAAATAAACAAAAGGCATAGCAAAAAAATATGCAATTCTGTTCATTCCTGATGCACTTTCCCTCCAAAGCTGCATAATACCACAAAAATAACATCAATAAGATTTAAGGTTCTTATAGCATAAAACCAAAACTCATAACCATAAAAGCTAGCTCTTTGGCACTCTCGCCTACTTCTGGTAAAATAAGACATGTAAAACTTCCGATTAAGTGACAAGACTAGTCAATGCAGAACATGGCTTTCAATGTAAATTTATTGCAGACATTATATATCAGTACCCATTGTTGATTTAGAATATGCATATCCTGTTGCTTAATTATTGTGTGACACCAATGCTCCATACACGACCACTATCAATTGAATGGGATAGCCAAAATTAAACTAACTGAATAAACAATTGCTGATTTGGAACTACATGCAGGTCCACGTCCAACAATCAGGTTTTCCTGTTGCAGACTGTATGCAGGAGTTTTGGTAGCATGTCCTTTTCCATCGAAGTAGATTAGTGCCTAAACATTAATTTGTACTCCATACCCTAAAGAACCATGCATGCAGACTCCAAAAAAGACTAAGAAGCTGGAACGTGCCTACCCCTAGGAGAAGGTGCTTTACCTCTACAACTAAATGAACTGACGTTATTAATGAAGTACTTCTGGAATCTGATAAATGTCTGCCATATTGCCACAAGCTTTTAAAACATAACAAAATGTGTAGCATTGGGAGAAATACCTTCAATTTGCATTTATCAGCAGAACCGATAACTTCTCGAACTGGGAGCGTTTTATGCACATTGCCTTGAAAATGTCTGAAAACACTGAGAGAGCATTTGGTGGTGCAAAATTTGTATGCTGAATATGCTGAATATACCAACGTGCTAAGTTGTGGCACAACCTTGATGTCCAGCAGCCACAATCATTGAAACAGTTCTATGACCTCTTATTAGAGCTCTTGTAATTATCTCTATTGATTAGTAATCAAGAGCACCAAGCAATCTAGTGTTGGGAAAAGCCAAAAGACGGTCTCAATCATTTAACATCTCTCGGATACCTGCCTACTACTGTAACTAAATCTTGACAGAAAAAACAACAGGCCATTACATGAAGTACCAAGTTACAAAGTACCAGAGATATGAGATATGATGTGCAAGTGGATTTCTTGAAGATGCAACTAGAAAGCATCATCTTGAAGCTTGGGATCCCATCATCTATTCTTAAATGAACTGCATATTTGGAACAGGGATATGCTTCTAAGATGCTTAAAAAGGTAAGAATTAGAATAGCCAAACTTTTGACAATAAAAATAACATGTCATTGCATACCTTGATATCCTTTATATGTGTCAATTCTTGTAAGGCCCTCTGCCTGTACAAAACTTACTATGCAGAGCTCCATGATCTTCTTCTTTTTTTTCGAGCTACCTACATCCTTCTCAGCGTTGAGTATTTCAGCTCAGTTGGTATGCGTCTCTCCTTCTAGAGCACTTGCCAAACTCTTCAACTTACCTTCTGGAAGCTGTTCAACCACTTGCTGATCCAATAGATTTATATCCTCATCTACACTAGTAGAACATCGCGCATTGGCTTCCCCAACATTGCTATTTTGCAATTCTATATAGCTATATGACATATTAATCAAAGGCTGTGAAGCTTCTCCATTACCATTAACGCCTCCTGCAACTGTGTGAGAAAAACTACTAATTGAAGCAGCAAATGCCATAGGTTCTGCGCCACCAGTAACAGCTTCATTACACAGACCAATACATTGCACAGACTTCAATACGCCGTTGCTAAGACACCCACCATGGATTCCTTTAAACAGACTGCACCAGATAGATGGAGACTTGTGAAGGCACATGGACCTTGGGTTGGCTTAGCAACGGCGATCGCATTGTATTCATCAGCTATTTGCTCATCCCAGCCATCATTAGGGTGGATTTGGGATCTCAAAATGGCCTCCTATCAGCCATTCCACGTCATATTTCCGCTCCTTTTTTCCCATGCCACCTAGGATACCAAACTCTCATAATTACAGATTTGCTTGGAATATTCTCCCGGAATAAGAGGGATCGCATATTTATGGCGCCATATGTATTTAATTCTGTTGGTTGTCAGACAGACTGATGCAACATGTGGCGCTTCTAAAAAGCCATTTGCATTATAGCATACCAGCAACTCATGACGGTGTCTCTTGGTTTGTCAGATACCAAGCATGCGCGTCACCGATTCTTGTCTTGCGCTATTTTCATTTAGAGGCCATGGCCATACAAGCTTCCTGCCTTCTACATTTCAAAATTTGAATGTGTAGGTTGAAGCTTTGTATCAGACTTTCATTTCGAGGCAATCTGCGATTGCTTAAAAGTTAAATGAAACGGGATCTTTACTTCATCCCAATACAGGCTTCCCACCCCCCTATAATTCGAATTTTGAATTTGCTTAATGTATAAAAGCATGGATTATAGGAGAATGGACTTTTCGATTTCCATATGCACGTTGCAAATTTCAAAAAAACGAGGTTAGTACGGACATTAGGCTCACCGCACGGCGAATTGTCTTTGGGCCATACAAATTGTACACCTTCATTTCGCCCGGTCACGATCCACGCAAGATGGAAGCTCCAAATGATGTGTGGATAAGGATCCAACCCGACTCATGAATATGCTCCAGTCTTCAATCGCAAAAAGGAGGTCTAAAAATAAGAACTTAGACCTCGGCGTGTTGCGCCTTGCGTGCTCAAAAGTGTCGACATCCGGCGGATGGCGGTTTATATCCATTGGATCCGTTGAGTGGCAAAAACCGCCATTTCGGGACGTTTCAAGTTTAGTCCAATTTTGTGGTGACCGGTAACTCCGCCTCCTCGGGATATTGTGAGAGATTGAGAGAGGATGAAGGCATTCGAATCGAATCTGCCCTTGAGATGAGCCGCTTCCGATTGTCACAAGAGAATTATAACTTAAACCAAAGGCTGACTCTTTTTCTCTCGCTTCATTACTCCAATCAGAATGAAGGAAAGGAATGACGGCTTGGGGAGGGAAACTTCTTTGAGATATGAAGTGGACAAGTCCAAATTGGTGATAGGGCAGCTGCAAGAAAAGATCCAAGAGCTCGAAAGAGCAAACTTATGGCTTCAATGTAGGTTAAAGAATTTGAAGAAAACACCCCTTGGCTTGCGAGAAAGGAAGAAGCACTTTCGACCGATAGAGGAACTGAAGTTTGGATCAGGTGCATTCAGACGCAGGGTCACGGCCACAAGGTCCGTTTACAACACTAGCAAAGGCCAATTAAGATCTGAGAAAACTAGACGCAATCTTGGTTACGTAGTGAAGAACCTAGCGACAAACAGGGAGATAGTGGACATGATTTGTCAGCCCTACAACTCTTCTCTCAAGAAGATGGTATTAGAAATGGTACTAGGAGAGATCTACAAGAAGCTAGAAGCGACAGATGTACAGACTGTTTGTCATGATGTAGGCATCAGTAGGCTTGGTTACCGTTCTCTATTCAAGCCATTCCACGAAGCGTTGAAAAGAATGGGCACAAAAAAAGTATTCGCTCCACGTCCACAAATTGTCGAGAATACAAGGGTTACTAGGACAAAGATGGTGTATGCCATATTAGGAAAGATGCACCACGTTGAATGTTCTGGTCCTGCCATAGCCATAAAAGATAAGAATGGCAAGGATTGTTGTGATATAGTTGGAATGAATGAACGCAATAATCTTTGGGTTGACTCGTTACTCTCTTACAATTCCTTGTCAAATATTATGACTTAACATTCTTGAGTAAACTAATGGTGAGATTGAAGTTTGCATAAAATTGGATGAAATAGAACCGACCAAGTTTGAGAAGTATGAGAGGGTTCCGTTGTCATCATGAATAGAGCAATTGAGAATGCAATTGCACATGCTAAATCAAAGAGCAACAAGAATATTAAAAAGATGTAGAGGTGACGGACGAGGAGAAGAAGCGTGCCGAAAAATGGTTCTCATGTCAATCTGAAGATGACACCTGGTGGTTAGGTTTCTTTAAAGTTTGGAAAGAAACCCACGAGGTATTGAAATGGGTGTTCAATCAAACTGACATCCCGAGTCTAATATCTAGATTCAAGGGAGGGGAAAAATTGCAAGTAGATCACTATGGATCTTACAAAGTAATTTTTCACTTGGCGTCTGATTTAAAAACTGAGAAAGCAATGTACAACATAAGTGGAGGAGGACAAGGAACATGCAAAAGTTGTCTGTACTGCAATCATGCAAGGAAGTCAAGTACTGGAAAGGCTGTTTCAACCTTGTCCCTTAACCAAGCAAATGCTTCTAATAGAGGAGAAGAAGATCTCAAGTTCCATGGCATTTTCCCCATTTCATTAGAGAGGGTTTATATCTGCACTTTGCACGGCTTTGTGAGAATCATCGACAAGATGATATTTTTGAGCTGCGGATTCGTGTGGAACATTTCAGACAAGACGAGAAGAGAGGAAGGAATTCGTAGAGTTGAACATGTTCTATCAGAAGCAGGTTTGCATGGTGGCAATGTAAGATTAGAGCTCGATGAGAAACAGGCAGGAAGAACAAGTGTGCCTCGTAAGGTGTCAATTGAAGGGGTGAAAGCTCGACGCTTCATAAAGAATCATAGAGAATAGAGAGGCTCTGAACGGAAACCAGATGGGAGAAAAGGTCTATGAATTTGGAAAATTGCTGGTTGATGCGGAGCAGGACTGCACAGATGGCGTGTGTTCGGCATTGAGGAAAAAAAAGGCATGGGATGCATTGTCTGAATTGTTCCCATACATTCAGAGAATGGACCTCACAAGAGAAGATGCAGAAATGTTCGTGCAAGCGAATAACAAATTTATTAGAGCTTTCATAGACGCATGGGGAGAGAGTGAAATCATGCACTACTTGCACATCTTTTGGGCTTATGCACCTTGGTTTTTTAGGAAGTATGGAAGCCTAGCAGTGTGGAGTGCACAAGGCATGGAGAAGTCGCATAAACAAGCTAAAATAGCCTTTCATCGTAACAACTCAAAGAGGGGGTGGAAATGTGGGAACCAACCCTCTAAGACAGATGATAGAGTGGTTTTATAGAAGAGCGATGGCTAAATACGACAAGGTCGCTTTAAGGAGCAACCCAGAAGTCGTAAACACCATTGGCATAATGCTGAAGAGAAAACGGAAAGTTGCTTGGCAAAATTCTAGGCCCCCACTAGCATCGCAACAGTGGAGGTCTAAGAGACAAAGAATCGGTAAAGTATACTTGTAATGTGTAGCATGTTCACATGACGCGAAGTACTTGCCTCCAACCTTGTTTGCACAACTGTAGATTCGCGTCGTGTGATCTTATTTGTATCATACGGCGCGAACAGTGGAGTTCGCTATTGCTTGCATTTATGTGGCTTCGCGTCGTGTGAAGCTTTTTGATTAAAGTTGTGAAAAATGTTACATTGAAAAACAAAATACAACGACTCATTGTTGCTCCAGTGCGAGCTCTTCTTTATTATCTTCATCATCATCATCAGCTCCGTCCTCGTCCATGTCTTCATCTCTTCTCCTCAAGCGAGCAATCACCCTATCCAAACGTTCCTCCAATCTGTCCACCATCTCTTTGTACATGTCCCGCTCCTGTCCCAATAGCACAACGTGTTCTTCTGCCTGAATTAGCAACCTCGTTGCCGTCATAACCACCTCAGTGCAGCTGTTGGGGCATCCCCTCCTGTCCAGCCTTCTATTCAACCGCCTGATTTGCCTCTCCTGGCTACGAAGCATGAGAAGGTTGAATTCATTCTCTTCTTCTTTCTGCTGAATTGTAACGGCGTTTTCCTTTAGAAGATCATCTTGTTCCTTCAACCTCTTCATTAGAACACCCAACACTATGTCAGAAGGGAGTTCTATCCTCTGGCGTTTTCCCTTATCAGCGGTTGAGGATGTGGAGGCCATAGATGACAAATGGGAGGGACGTTAAGATTATAGAAGTGAGGAGCAAAGACTCTAACTGGCGGAAGGAGCACAATGCAAGGACCTCAATTTATATATATTAGTGCTTGAACAAAACACAGTCGGTTGTTGTCGCACGTGTCGAGCGGATTCTGTCGGTTGTCCGCTAGAACACATTAATGGTACTGTCCGCTAGAACACATTAATAACTGTTTCTAACTACACTGTATCACACCACGCGAAATCTGCACATGCGCTTTAAATCGCTTCGTGTGATCTGTCTTGTCATTCTCTCTACCACGGATATTGAAAACTAAAAATAGGAAACGTAATATTCGGCACATTTTTCAAAAACTTTTCCCATTGAGAAACAAAATAATTACAAACATTAAAAAAAGGGGCCCCTCTAGGAGGAGCCCGATGCCTATGATCGCCGGGCAAGCTCTTCCTGGAGGGCAGTGATAATCTTTTTCTGCTCCTCCAACATGATTGCCTGCCCCGCAACCACGTTCTCATACTCTGCAACCTTATCTTCCCGCTCATCGAGTTGAGCTCGGGCAGCCTCGCCCGCTTCGATTGCGGCCCTAAGCCTCTCTTGGAGGTTAGATCTCGTGGCGCGCAATTCACGGTCTATGGCAGCCCGTTGATTGTCGCGCACTAAAATCACCTCCCTATAGAAGGCGGCCTTGTCCTCTGCCGCAACCAGCTTGGCGACGTCTTCATCATTCTTTTCTTTCAGAAGGCGGATCTGTTCCTCCGCCAAAGCCTGAATGTTCTTAATTTCCTTCACCGAACTTGAGACAAGATCTCGGCGGGGATGGAACCGAGCCGGAGGCCATTGAAAGTGATGGGAGAACAGAGAGATGGGCTGAGGGCGGATGTGGTAGAACAGAGATGGCGGATAGGAGAAGACAAAGGCCTCCGACGTTTTATATAGAAACTAGAGATACGTTGGAATCTACGGTTATGAAAATGCAGATAAAGTTGTGTAATAATCCTACGAGGCGAAATTATAGCATGCAATCGTGCAACGGTAGCCTATGTTTGCATCATGGGATCCGTCATATCCCAACCGCATCGTATGCGCCGCATAAAAACACGATGTTATTGTGGCGGCAAGATGCCACGTCCTTGGCATGACGTTGTCATCCACATGCCACGTATGTAAGTAAACGTTGTCATCCACATGCCACGTGCTTTGAGTGTTGGCGCTTGCTAAACCTAGATATGACTAATTTGCATTTACCTGCAAGTTATTAATCTAGCTAGATTATTTGTATTACATATAGTTTTCCATTAATAAATTAGGAATTTGTACATACAACGAGGTGTACGTTATGGAGATCATACGACACGAAATCCATTGATTGCTACCTAATTGCAAGCATGGCATTTCTCGTCGTGTGATCTTTTAATAAAACAAAACAAGAGAACGGATAGAAGCAAAAAATAGAGAAAACTTTTCTTTGAAACAAAAAATATATAGATACAATGGCTAGGGATCTTCATGATCATGTATAGCTGATTTTGATGATCCTGTAGCTGAAGCCATAAAGCTGCGTTCTCATCCTCCGCAGCTCGGAGCTTCTTCTCCATATCTCCTGCGAAATATTGTGGGCAGTTAAAACTGCCTCGGCCCTACGGATTGGCCTCTCGGTACCTGGTGAATGTTGCCGCGAGCTCAATGTCTCGCTCATCGCAAAGACCCCCTCGTGAATTCTAATCATCGTCCGCGCCTCGATCTTCTACGACGAGGGCGGGTTGTTTTAAATCGTGAATCTCCTTGAATCTCTTCATCACCACTGGAGCAGGGTGATGTCCACGGGCAGCTCTGGGCGCGTCGCTTGCTAGAGGAAGATGAAGATGCCATCGGAGCAGAAGGCAGAAGGCGAAAGTAGAAGATGAGCAGAAGGCGGAAGGCGGAAGAGGATCGGAGGTCGAAGGCAAGATGGAAGGTCTTCTATTTATAACATAGATTTCGTAGTAGCTTGAGTCACACGACGCGAAGGATGTTGTCGGTTAGGAAAATGGACCGTTACTTCTCGCGTCATGTGAGGAAAAAGGACCGTTACTTCTTCTCGCGTCTTTTCTTCCAGAGAAATATCACACGACGCGAAAGCTCGTGTGATAATTTTGATTGATAATTTCAGTGATACAATCTATACATAAGTAATTTTACTGATACATAACTAAAGATAGAACTTCTAATTGAAGCAAAATAGAACGACATGGAGATCACACGACGCGAAATCCATTGATTGCTACCTAATTGCAAGCAAGGCATTTCGCGTCGTGTGATCTTTTAATAAAACAGAACATACATTGGAACAAGAGGATAGATAGAAGCAAAAAATAGAGAAAACTTTTCTTTGAAGCAAAAAATAGATAGATACAACGGCTAGGGATCTTCATGATCCTCTAGCTGATTTTCATGGTTCTGCAGTTGAAGCCGTAAGGCTGCGTTCTCATCCTCCGCAGCTCGGAGCTTCTTCTCCATATCTTCTAAGGCTGCGAAATATCGCGGAGCGGTTTCAACTACCTCGCCCCGTGGCTAGTCGCCTCTTGGTACATGGCGAATGTTTCCGCTGAGCTCAATGTCTCGGCTCATGCGGCCAGCCCTCTCGTGAAGGTTAATCATCGCCGCCTCCATATTCTCGGCGACAAGACGGCTGTTTTCATCGTGGATCTCCTTGAATCTCTTCATCACCACTGCAAGGGTGATGTCCACGGGCAGCTCTGGGCGCTGGGGAGTGCTATCTTGGCGTGGTCGCTTGCTAGAGGAAGATGAAGATGCCATCGGAGCAGAAGGTGGAAGGCGGAAGCTGGAAGTAGAAGATGAGCAGAAGGCGGAAGGCGATCGGAGGTCAAAGTGGATATAGGTCTTCCATTTATCACATAGATTTCGTAGTAGCTTGAGTCACACGACGCGAAGGATGCCGTCGGTCAGGAAAATGGACCGTTGCTTCTCGCGTCGTATGAGGAATAAATAAATAAATAAATTGTTTTTTTCCAATAATATTTCATTTCTTCGAGAGAAATATCACATGACACGAAAACCTAGATATGACAGAAAATCAGACTGATGTATTTTACGTGGTGTGAATAAATACAAATAAAATAATTTTTATTAGTAATTTCGGTAATACAATCTATACATAAATAATTTTACCGATACATGTTGGAAAATATATAACTTCCAATTTTTCAAGCTTCGTCGTCAATTTCATGCTCTTTCAATCCCCTGCTGCACTTATCCAACAAGGCAATGACTTCCATGTTATCGACCCCAGCTTCCAACCTTGGGTGAGTCAAGCCAGCAGCTAAAAAATTTAACATATTGCTCGCCCGCAGACCGGCTTGGTCGTCAAAATATTGTAACATAACATCCCGCCGAATTGCTATCATCCTTTCAGTGTTTGATGCCAATTGGGAATGGTTCCAGAACATGCATAATGCACGGATGTAATAGACAAACTCTGCACCTTTTGGACTGAAAGTTCTGCTGAAGACGACTATCTCCCCATTAACGAATCTTGAGATATATCGTAACAATGTGGAGTCCTTCAATCTTTCCTGTCCCCCGCGTGCATGTCGGCAAGAAAAATCATCTACTTCCCACAAATAAGAACCCTCAAGCTTATCTTCTTCACATTTCTCCTCATCTATGAGGCTTATGCTGCCGCGATTGACTGAAGGGCCTGCGAAACCTGTAGATCCTGTTGGCAGCTTTGCACGGAGACGCTGGAATTCTTCTGGTAGATTCGCCTCCTCTTGAGCAAATCGAGACTCCAGCCTCTCATAGGCTTCTTTAAGCTTTATAGCATTGCCGGTATAAGAAGACACTTCAAACATCTCTTTGTCCAAATCCTCTTCAAAATCTAGGCCTAAGTTTACCCATTCGGCCAAGATACTGATAAACTCGTCTTCCCTAGCACACATTTGTAACAAAGACGGGTTCCTCAGTATATCACTTAGCAATAAGTATTCTTTGCCTTCCACTAAAATTGGCGTTATGTCAGACAACTTCTTTTCATCCTCATCCTCATCACCTTCA
This sequence comes from Isoetes taiwanensis, assembly GCA_021234155.1. Taxonomy (NCBI): domain Eukaryota; kingdom Viridiplantae; phylum Streptophyta; class Lycopodiopsida; order Isoetales; family Isoetaceae; genus Isoetes; species Isoetes taiwanensis. Next base: position 305,220 of record JAJEKV010000265.1, on the reverse strand, counting down.
GAATCATCTTCCTCCTCTGGTTCACCCAAGGCCAGTGCGTCGAAGCTAAAACTCCTACATTCTTGCTCTTCTTCTTGTAGATCTATCTCCATTTCTACGTCATAGTCAGCATCATCACACATAACTGACCCCCCTTGGCTTAAAGATTTCATTGTTTCCAGTGTATCTTCGGTTTGGCTGAGCAGAATGCAATAACTAGCAAATGCAAACGGCAAAGAGAAATAAGTTACCTTCTTAAGTACAAGGACGCAGCCAGGAGGAGCCCGTTGCGCAGCATTCTTGAAAAACATCTTCGCTGCTTGCAAATGGGAAGCCGCTTCCTCTAGAGCTAGTTTTGGAATCCACGAGCCAGGGACATCTGCAAAGGACGTGCGCTGAGACCAAGCGGTCCGGCTGAAAGCTAAAGCAACCTCGCGATAGCATCCAAGCTTGCTACTGTTTGCCATGATGTCCAACTCCTTGCAATAGAACAGATAAATCGTAGTCGGCGCAACTTCCTCGTTGTCATGTGGGGCAGATGCATACCATTCCAGGAACTTCACATAACAATCCATGGCGAAGCAGACGACGAAAGCAAAAAGATGTGTAGGAGCGGTAAGGCGCTGTCACTTCTGAACTCAAGTAGCCATTGTCGATTATGAAAGGGGACACAGCCGTTGTGGGGAGATTTGTCCGTACATTTTAGGGTTAGGGTTGGATCACACGATGCGAAAACTACTATGTGCAAAAGAAAAGCACAATGCTTTCTGCGCGTCGTGTGATCCTCATGTATAACATTAAAAAAAACAAATACAAAGTGCGAACCTAGGCTTCTAAGAAAGAAATGGACTAAGAGATTAAGTTTATGCCATTACATTAAAGAATATTATACATATGAAAAAACACAAAGGCACTTCACGGCCTTTTTTCTGGGGGGCCTTTCTTCTTGTGGTATTCAGCCATAAAATTTTGACCATAGTACTCGGGATCCCTTATGCGTAAGACCAGGCGCATGTTCTTGGGCATGACAGTCACCCGCTTGGCATGTATTGCTGCAAGCTTCGAGTCCTCGAACAGACCGACACCAACTGCTTCCGAAGCCATTTGAAGAGCATTTAAGGCAGTTGCTTGAATTTTGTAACTGGTATGATGTATCGCACCACACTCTTGCGGGAATCTCTTTCACAAGCCCGCAAATGGGAGACGGAATGACCATCTCGGTGCTCTTCGATACTTCTTAATCTCGCGAGAATGCCGCTTTAATGCCTTCCGCCGTCTTAAAACTACCCCTCACCCTCACCCACCCGGATTTGCGTGTGCTCGGCCCACTGTTGCTCTACCGACTCTTCCGCCGCCGTCTCCTCACATTTCTGGTCGCCTTCCCCTTTCCGGCGTTGGGCCTCCTCCTTTGATTTGAAGGTCCCCCGTGCATCCACGGGAGGAGCAGGGAAGAGCAAGAAAGAGGCGGCTGCCCAATAATTAATCCGGGCCATATATTACGCTTTCGCCCGGTCTCTCACATTTTCATCCTCCGTCTGCGGCTGGAGTGCACCTCCCTACTTACTCCCCGAAGCCGCTTCTCCCACCGCGATCATCATGCGGTTTTTTCCTGGATCTTACATTAGGCATGGTCGGAGGAGGAGAATCTCTATCAGAGACTTCAGATTCAGATGTGGATGAAGGAGGCGGACCAATGTAATCACCTGGCCTTACACCCCCTGGATGGGTCCTTGCGGTTTGCTTAGTTGTTGCCATGGCTTCTTAGCGGATGGCGCTTTATACTACGAGCACTGACAAAAATAGACAACTGGCAAGAGATAAATAGTAAAAAACAGAAGTTAAAGTAAAATATGATGGTAACTTTTTTAAATAATTGTACGGAACCCTAAAAAAATATCGGACAAAATACGGAATCCTAAAAAAACACAAAATAAAAAACCGAGATTCAAAGCGCTAGGCGATAGACAATTTCTTGTTGATCGCGAACTCACTAAACTTTACATTTCCCTCTTGCCTGTAACCAACCCTAATGCCATCAATGAAATAATGGAAGTCGTTAGCAATCTCCTCTGTCTCCATTAGCACTCTTAGCTCTGATAATGGCAATTCGATTTCCATGGTGGCTGTATAAATGACTTCCTCCCCTCGCCATACTCGAATATCCATCGCATCGGAGTGTCTGTTATGGTCCTCAAACGGTTCCCAAAAAGTTGTGCAGCCTCTCTTTTTCTGTTTCCTTCATTCTAGTTGACAATTAACGTATAAATATTGTTTTGGAAGAAAGTATCTGAACTTAAAGGAGGACTTAACTACGCGGCACTCTGTTAGTTGACTGGATGATTCGTGTAATCGAACATCCCAGGTCGGAACCAAAAATAAGCCATCCACAAAATCGGCAGGGGGGAGAAAGTTGGAGCTTTTCGAGCTTCCTGCGCCATCTGGAATATGTTAGCAAATACCTCAAACGGTGTGAAGATTTTGAAACTCATCCTCATGCCTCCGTTTTCAGACATTCCCGCTTGCACCTCGTCAGCCAGGCATTTCTTCATTGCAATTACATTGTTCTCATTAGTCTGTGGCTTACAAAGTTCACTTAAAGGGGGCAATTCAACCGGCCTCAAGCTCGGTTTCTTGACCTTTACGTTATAATCATGTCCGTAAAACCAGATGCCTATACCCTGCAAGGTCACGACATCCATACCTTGGAAAAGGACAATTCCGATGTCTATGTGATACACGACAAGTACACTACTAATACTTTCGGCCGGAGTGACATCCACGACGTCTGATAAACATAAACCTGCACAATAAATTTGTTTGTAAACATGTATCAACGAAAGAAATGAAAAGATAAAAGATCACCGCGCCAAAACTATCTCTAGGCGCTTAAGTAGTCGGATGATAGCTTCACGTGTGATCCGATTAAGGTGGTTACCATTTGCGGGCAATTTTGGGAAGCTGTTTTTGGTGGAGATTAGCTCTTTGGCCATATCAGAAGGGCTATATGCATGTCGTATTGTTATATTTTCCACTTTCCGGCCGCTAGAATTCAACTTGAACTCTTTTATCCTACCTATCCAATGTGTCCGCATGTCTGATCGCCTTTGTCGCTTAACTCTATGCTCGCCCCTCGTTGATGGCAGCATACTCACCCACGAACCTATTGAGACAAAACCTCCCACTTCTTCACCTTGGGAGTTCTGTAAATGAGGCAAGAACACAGAAATTATAGGAGACATGGATTGCAGATGAGGAGTGAAGGCGGAGAGGATGCACGTAGAGGCGCCGGAGTGACAGTACAGAAGTTTGGCGCCAAAATTTGACAAGGGAGTTGGTGACGCTGATAGTAGGCGGTCAAAGTCACCATTATTTTGGGCGGCGAAGTGACTCCCGAAAAATATGGGCCATTAAAATGGTTGCAACAAAAGCGCAGGCATCCCCTATGAAAATACGCCATGTGGATGCCAAGTAAGCCTGCTCATCCTTCTACCTGCCAACTAATACTGACTTTCGTAAAAAAGGCGCAAACCTGATTGGTCGTGGCGAATCTGACGTGGAAATCTTTAACCCAAGATATGGGCCATTTTGAGACCCCAAATCCACCCTAATGCAAGAACAATAACGGCGAGCTTTTTACCCTTGGCAATCTGAGGATGGGGATTCAACTTGAGATTTGCAGACGGGGCCATGACTCGGCTCTTACCACAGCAATTGAAAAACATGATTCCGGCAGCAGATTCGAAGAACCCAGATTTTTTTGAAGGAAGAAATAGGTTTAATGCGGCTATGACGGCAGGCACGACATGCCTGCCACTACGGCGAAGCCCAAAAGTTGGAGCTACCATGATCTTCTCTCCATGAATTGCCGGACTCTCTCTAAATTGCCGGAATGCAGAACCTAGATGCTTTAGAATATAAAGATATGCAGCATGGGCTGCCGCAAATTCTCTAGCTCCTGGACTGACGGAGAAATTTTTTTATGCTGAACAGAAACAAGGATCGGAGAAGCGGTAGATCCTCAAGCACTCCTAATAAGCGCTCCTAACTACCCTGAACATGTGGAATTTCCATGAATTTTCACACCCGTAGATGAAATCCAACGCTTTTAAGTGTATCCACGTGGACAAAAGTCCTAGTTGGCAGCTACGTGGACACTCTAAAATTGCTTTAAAGTGTCAACTTGTGTTTGTGCAAACGTGCGAAAAAAGGAAAAGGGAAAAGAAAAATATAGGGGGAACATGCACGAGGAATAGAGAAAGATGATGGGGAAAGGAGGAAAAGGGGCACATGAAAAAAAATGCAGAAAAGAAAGCGGAGAAAAGTGCATGGGAAAAGGGAAAGATAAAAGAAAAAGTAAGGGGAAGGGAAAAATGAAAGAGAAAAAAACACGGGAAAAAGGGAGAAGAGTAAGGAAAGAATGAAAAGGGAAGGTAAAAAGTCCGTCAAAAAAAGAAGAAGGGAAAAGTGGAAAGGAGAAAGGGAAGGGGAAAGGAAGGTAAAAAAAAAGAAATAATAGAAAAGGGAAGAGGAAAAAAGAAAACATGTAGGGAAAATGAGAAAAAAAAAGAAAAAAAAAAAGAAAAAAGAAAAAAGCAAAATGTGTAGGAAAAAGAGAAAAAAGGAAAACGCGGGATAGAGGAAAAAAGGGAAAAGGAAGGAGAAAGGGTGTTGAATGCACAAAAACCTCTTATATCCCAACAACGTTGGCCTTCGTTTCTATTATATTACATTTATGAAAACGAGTCTGAGCTGAACAGTTTCCGTCCAGACATATTCCCAACTTATGCCCAGCAACGCTGACCACCATTATTAGTACTTAATTCAAATGCATGATTATATGGGCCACACTAATAAATTACTCTAATGGATGTTGGAAATCTAAGATCAAATACTTCTTTGTAAATTTTTTATTTTATAATGGATAGAGTTGCCCTCATGGAAATAGAAATAGAAATAGAACAACATTAATTAACAGCTATGCATAGATGGAGAAGAGAAATGAATATATAGAAATAGAAGAAAATTAGTTAATAGCTAAGCATAGATGGAGAAGAGAAATGAATGTGTACACCGTTTTAGCAGCACCCTCTGCCCTATCTGCTAAACGAGTATTTGAAACACCTCTCACAAGCCCTAATCTGAAGGCTATAGAAACAAGCTCCTCTACAAAAACCTTGGGACCAAATTGAGAAACAAAACTCTTAGCTAGGTCTAATAACCTTGAGCGGCATTGTACCAAGTGCTTGATTGTTAAAAGCAACATGAAATTGGGTCCCTTCAAGATGCACGGCAAGCTTCATAAAACACCATAGCTCTAAGCTCTATCTAATTTCTACTTGTCGAACTGAATGCCAAAGTATTGCTAACTGGATTGTGGCTGGTGACTTCAATAATACTCCTTCTTGGGATCTAAAATTAGGGAATAAGATGAATATGACAAGAACTGAAAAAAGTAACTAGAATGCTCTAATTTGTGATACCAATCTTATTCATATTCCCTCTTCTACTTCAACCTACACTTGGTCTAATAAGCAGAAGGACAATGCAAGGGTTTAGTTTATTGTACTTTAGATAGATTCTATATCTCCAATCCTTCTTCTGCAATGTGGGATAACAGTTTTGTTACTAGTGATGAAGGTACTTCTATTTCAGATGATCAGCCTCAATTCCTTCATACCTCTCAGATCACTCAGATTCAAAGAACAGGTAATATTTCTTTCAAATTTAATGCTTCCCTTCTTTCCAATGATAAGTTATGTTCTCCGTTTAGGAGATTTCACAATGTTCTTGAGGAGAATAATGGTATGGATAATGATTCTGTATCCATGAAAAACTTCTATTTTAGGATCAAGAAAATCAAAGATTGGATCAAGAATTGGTCTAAGTCCAAGCATGATGAAAGCCGTATCACTAAAGACCGTATTCAGGTACATGAAAGAAGTTAGATCTCTGCTTCAAAATGATCCCTATAACTCAAATTTGCAGCTGAGGGAAGATATCTTAGAGGGGCAAATTAGAAACATTGAAGAGTTGGAAGCTAAAAGTGCTGCTATCAGATGCAAAGTCAAGTATACTAATGAAATGGGTTATGGAAGTACAAAGTTCTTTTTCAAAGTGGCAAAAAGTAGGCTGCTGAGAAATTCTATATCTGAGATTAAGGATGAGTCTGGTCTAATTCATACCAGTCAGGGAGATATTGCTAATACTTTTCATTCCAAGTATAAGGACCTTTTTGAATGCAAACCTATTCCCTCTAATGATCTTGAGAATGCAAATATTTTTAAGTCTCTCATTGACTCTATTTTTCCTTTTGCCTCCGATAATAGAGATTGTTCTATAGTTTCTCTGCCTTCTCAGGAGGAAATTTTGAAAATTCTTAACAGTTTCAGCCTTGGGAAATCCCCTGGTCCAGATGGGTTTCCTGCCGAGTTCTATGTTAAATTTTGGGATATCTTGAAGAATGATCTTACATCTCTTGTTCATGGTTTCTGGAAGGCAAAACATTTGCATCTGTCCATTTCTAGTGGTGTCATCTCTTTGGTCCCTAAAGTTGATCATCCTATCAATCTTTATGATTGGAGGCCTATCTCTTTAACCAATACTTTCTATAATCTTTGTGCCAAGATCATTGCTTCTAGACTTAAAAATTTTCTGCAGAGAAACATCAACCTCAATTAGTCTGCCTTTCTGTCTAAAAGATACATTGTGGATAATTATGTGGCTGCTATGGGGGTCTCCATTGGGACAAGATTTTTAATCAGAATTATATTCTGCTAAAATTGGACTTCAAGCGTGTTTGTGATTCTGTGAGATAGGATTTCCTTGACTTTGCTATGTATAAGCTTGGACTCCTTCCTATATTTAAAAGTTTTATTCATGGTTTAAACTCTCGCTCTAATTCAGTTGTTCTTATGGTTTGCCTTCTGGCTTCTTTCCTCTTACTCAAGGTGTCAGACAAGGTTGCCCTCTTGCCCCTTATCTTTTCCTAGTTGCAGCTGAGTTGTTACTAAAGCTATTTCTCATTATCAAAGCACTGGTATGATTAAAGGCCTTCAACTTCCTAATTCCAGTGAATCCCTTAGTATAATTCAATATGTTGATGATTCTTTCTCCTTGATGCTGAGGTTTCAAACATTGAGTTTTTTCTTAAAATTCTCAAGCAATTCTCTAGTGCTTCTGGTATCCATCTTAACATTGATAAAAGTTTGATTATGGAAGACTCTACTCATAGTCTGGCAGGTATTATGGTTCTTTCTCCTCTTCGAGCTACTAAGTTGCTCGGTATACCTTTATCTTTGAATCACAGCATTAAAGGCTTGTGGGATCCAATTTTATCTAGAATCAAGAAGAAGCTTAACAGGACTACTCTCCCTTGCTGGCAGAACTATAATTGCAAATTCAGTCTTGCCAAATCCTCATGTTTATTTTTCCACTGCTTTGGTGGCTCCTAAGAAACTACGATTCCGTTATTTTGAAATTATTCCACCATTTTGAAATTTACAAATAGAATTTCAACAATGTGGAATTGCATGTAAATACTTTTTATTATCAGCCTTAATTCTAACAGGTCTCAAATTACAATTAACACTTATCACAAGCCAGTATTCTACATTCAAGTAGATGTAACTCAAGTAGATAATCACAAGCCAGTATTTCACATTCAAGTAGAGTAAGATACTCATATACTAAAAGTAAAATTACAATGAAAGCACGAATACAATGAAAATGCACTGAATGTAGGATTACAATGAAAGTAAGATTCACATCATAAGACACTCATGGACTCTCGTACTTTATTTTGCTTGTTCAGCTATCTTCTCTAGTGGCTTCAGAACTTTATCCTTCACAGAGATTGGAATCTTCATGCACCCCTTTCTCGGTTCCACCTTGCCCTTTCTGGGGTTCCATGACATCAACACGGATTTTATTTCTACCCATTGGGTCGGATCACTTGCATCATACTTCCATTGCTTATTAAAACAATCTTTGTAGCGCTCTTTTTCAGTAATGACTCATTTTCCACTTACTGGACGCCACCACTCCACATGCATCTTGTTTCTGTTCGTGTTATTAGCTTCCCTACAAACACTCGAGATGGTATACACTAACCAAATAGAATAAGTATCTTCATCTGATGGCCTGACGATCAAATATTGGCCATCCTTCAAATCCATCTTAGGATCATATGGAGCAAGTCCATAATACTTGGGACGCGCTTTTCTAGGTCCAACATAGTGCTCTTCATCCTCTTCCACCTCCACTTCAGACTCCTCTATCATCAAGTGGATCGGCTGCTGATCAGATTGGAATTGACCATTGTTGAGCCTCCATCGACTTTGAGATAGCCAATCCTCTCGAAGGGCGCGACTACTTATGTCCAAACTCCCTAAAAGTATATGAACTTCATTCCAATAATTTACAAGTGCTTCATTGCATGCTCTTCTCTCTGGTGCTATGTATTTATCTGCTAAGGATTTCTCTAAGTACTTTATATACTCCATTATCCCTTCCATAGTCCGTTCATAGTTCTTCACTTCTTTTAATGGTTTCATAGCTTTAGGCTCTCCCGTCGGCACCATTGGTTCCCCTGCCACATCCTCTTTCCAAATTAATATATCTTTATCTTCCAGTTTTTACACAGAATCTCCAGCCCTCATCTTGTATTGCATTATTGGCTTTCCATTCTTCACCCAAAACCTAAATTGCCATGGAGCACTATGCCCAATAAGGTCTTCACGAGCATAACCCTCTATGAACTCTTTCTAGTCGGTGACTTCTTGTATCAATGAACTAATAGGAGGAGGTGAAGAACACTGCTTAAATAGCTTTAAAAGCCTTAGATGGGTGGTGACATCACTTTTCTGCAATTTGATCCTATAATGCCCAAACATTGCATCAATGTCTTTGTGAGTGTGGCCGGCATCAAATAACCAACATAGACCATTTCAAACACTCCAACCCATGTATGATACGATAAATATGCAAACAAGTATCTATTTTTATTCTGGCCAGCACAAATCTCAAGTTGCAACAGTAGCTTCTTGGGTAGTCGGCGCCCCGATATTGGGTTCACATGAATTGAAGGTGCTGGCCCATTCATCCTTCCTATGGTCAAATCCTCTAGTTTCATGGGACCAGTGTCATGCAATGCCTTGAAGAGATGTTGCGATGGCTTACAAAAATGAACATCTCCATTAAAACCATGTTTCAGATCGCGCAATACTTTTGCAATGCTACCAACATGGAAGTTTGGACCATTACCCCATAATTCTAATGTAAAATGACCGTGATGCACTGCTCCCTGGCCATGAGTTATGAATCTAACTAGTGATATTTGCAATGGGAAAGACCTTGCAACAGACTTTGGTATAGCCCTAAACTGGGGCAAACAGGTTTTTTGCTGATCCATCTTGTCATGAATGACGCATAGAAAATTCTCTGGTTCCATTGTAGACAAGCATCTCCACATCCAGTATGTTGATCGACATGACATTTGCTCCATCTTGTGAATTCTCATTTCCTTCCAAACCGCTGATCTTTCCACCTCAAGCTTCGACTTCTCGAGCTTATCTAACAAATCCACGCATATATTGCACTTTGAGAAGTTGTTATATTGCATTCTTTTGACAATGCTTACTCCAGAGCTTGCTGAAGGCTAATTATTAAATCTTGTCCACACCCATTTCCTTGATCATTTGTAAAATCACTTTTTGTGTGAAATATACAGGCAATATTCGAACTACTTTCCTGCATCCCTCTTCATCAACCGCACTTTTGTGAGGCATACTCTCAGCATGATAGTTAACAAACTTCTCGAATAAACTCTGAGCGGCAAGCACCCTGGGGGTTGTCATCGCCTTTCCCCGATTACCATGCCAACCTATTTGAGCCCCCCTTCTTTAGTTCCGCCTTAATCTCCACCATGTAGAGGCTGAAATACTTAATATGGTTGTCACTGCACCGCTGCATATCCATTTCCCACCAATAAAAAATCCCCTGTTCCTGACATCAAGGACGGCCCAAATGCATGTTCTATGATATTGTAAATATAAGTTTTTCTAGCGCCATGAGTTTTCTCCTTGTAGGTTGATCGGGCTTCCACAAGTTCTTTCACTGTGAATCTACCAAAGCAGTTATTGGGGCAGCCACAATCCCCCCCTCTGACGGCTTGCAGTTGTTAGTATCTTTCACAGTCTGCACCTTTTCCTTCCTCGTCTTCCTCTTCAAGAAGTTGTAGGCCCTTCTTTCTGCTATGGATACATCCAAAAGAGGTATGGAAAGAATGTCATTTTCATCCACCACCACATTATTCTCTCCAACATGCTCAATTCTTTGAAGCATCCCTTTTCCTATTATCGCAATGGAGTCCACTGGCCAGAGCTACAAGGCTGGCAACTCTAAACCACTGTTGATATTATTGCAAGCATAGCAGTGTTTGTCCTTCAGCTCAACACTAAAGTTATGAAGCTGTATTGAAGAAACGGAAACTCCCACAAAGTCATCACCAATAGCCTGTCCATTATAGCAGTGCATAGGATCCCATAGTGTAAGCACACCTTCACCAACGATTCCTCTATTGCACTGATGATGTAAAATCACTTTCTCATCCTTCCATGTTAATCTAGAAACTACTATTCTTCTTTCCTCATTAGCTCCAGCTGGGTTTTTAATATTTTCTGCATTTGCTTCAGGTGGCTGTTCATTCTTTTTTATATTAATCTCTTTCACATCCATGTAATCAGCATCATTCTTCTCTGCTCGAGGTTCTTGGTCACAGGGTTCCCCAACATTAGCTTCATGAGAAATCTGAAAATTAGAAGGAAGGTTGAGGAAAATATAGCATTGTATGCAATAACAATAAATGAAATATTTATACAATGCCTACATCGCGCTATGCGCGATAGTGCGCGACACACATATGGACCATAATTTTGTAAAATACATAAGAAAGTTATATTAATTTATCAAATACAGATATGTCGCGCTGGGGCGACTCATATAAAAGTATCCAATATTTCTGTTTGTGACATAACAGGTTTAGACACGTCAGCAGATATCCCATTCCGTAGCACATTTCCAATTTCGTATTTGCTGAATCAGTACAAATATCATTTTGCCATTCCAATCTCGGCAGTTTTTTTTTTTGCTCAATGGGTTATCAAACCGGTTTGGTGCTCTTGCCTGGATGTAGGCGATTTTTTATTCAACAAGGAAAAACCATGGCAGTTACAAAAGAAGAGGACAATTCCTTTACCAACTAGGCTCATCATGAGCAGGTGGCACAGTCACTTTCTTAGCTTCATAAACACCATGCTCTGGAACCATGCCCGCGATGAAATTCCATGGCCAAATGTAGCACCAAAAGAGTCAACAAGAACAGCAGCCTCAGGAACAGCAATCATACTGCTAGCATCGACACTGGTATCAAGCAAAGGACAAGCCTTACCACGACCAACATGGTCAAGCTGATCAACTTTTTGAAGTTCTTTATTACAAACTTGATCAAACATTCTTCTCTCCATTATTTCTTTCTTTCTTTCTCTCCATTTTTATCAGATGTCTTGCTTAGAACATCCATTGTGCATTTTGCTTGCCCATTTAAGTTCTTGTCATACCTAGACATATAAAAGAAGATATCAAAAAGGGGGGGGCTGAACTAAGAAGACGAGAATGAATTGACCTATTATAAGCTTCACTTCTTCTTTGTCCCGTGATGCACATCCCAACAAGCATTGGAATCCCTGCTCGAATCATTTTAAAAATGACAATGGTACATCCAGACTTACCAGAATGCTTCCCATCAACCTCCACAGTAGATAACATGTATTTTACCCATGAAGCAAGTGTCCTTTCTTCGAATTATACAATTGAACAGACTTGTGATTTTGGATAGGCTGCATGAAATAGAATTTCACAATAGTACCATCTTTATCCGATTTTTCTTTTGTCAAATGTTCTCCAACTGCTTATATGTTAGCAAAACATAAGAATCAAAACACTTGCATGGCAATCTAAATTGTTCTTCTTGATAATGCATCATATCCACATCATAATTCTTACTCAAGCGCTCATTGTACTCCACATACTCACTTCAGCAACTAAGAATACCTTATGAGCGAATGATATAACTCATTCTGACTACGGACGACAAAGTAAGCAATACAATAACAATGAAAACGTCGTTATAGACCTTTTACATGATGAATTTGATGATCTAAGTCTGCTAACAGTGCTCACACATCAGCAAAAGAAATTTCATCTATCTTCTTATGCTTTTGGCAAACTCCAGATGTTCTCCTGGACCTCCTCATTGATGCAACGCACGCCAAATGAGCCCTCTCAAATATTGGAGACGTCCTGATATCAAAAGTTTGCTCCTCTATTCCAGTATTCACAATCCTGATTTTCCTATGCCTTATAATCATATTATCAAACTTACAAAACATATCATGCAACCAAATAGATTAATTAGCAACTGAAGAAACTAAAATAAACTTAAACTTAGAAAAAGGCACTCAATTTTTCGATGGATAAAACTCACCATTCTTCTTAGTAATCTGAAGCATGAACCCCTCTAGCAAACTCGAGCAAGTCCATTTCTTCAATTTTCTGGCGCATAGGAAGACCATAGAACTATCTCCAAAGATCGAATTGTTTTCTGGCCCATAGAACTTTTGCTGTAGACCTGGAAATTCCACCAGCCTCAAATTCCCTCTGCAGCTCCTCAACAAGCTCTACAAAGGGCACTTTGGCCCTATTACACAAGATAGTAGGGTTTGCATGCACTGGAAAAGTCTCAAGCATAGGTGATATGTCAAGATCACTCAAATACTTGGTAATGCCACCCTCATCAAACTCAGCGCAGGATCTAGTTTCTTGAACTCTAGGGTATTCAATTGGATTGCATAGAGGGAGCCAATGGTTCTCTACTATTTCTTTTCCAATGAATTTTGGCATTCTGGGCTCAAACAATTAATAGGGTATTTCGATTTGCTTCGAAAATTGAATTGTTTAGAAAAAGTTATCTTTAGGTGCCTTTTACGGCGATAAAGGTGAGAAAGGAAAGAGCGGTTGCTAAATAAATTCCTCACCTGCTGGATAAATTTGACGTCCCAACTTACCATTGTAATCCACCCTTCTTGCACGCTTTTATATGAGGTATATCTACATTCTGGAGCAGCTTTACATCCAATCCGCTTTTAAAGATTAGTAAGCCTGCATCCTAATTCTACTGCTAAAGTGAAAGAGGTAACTATTACTATGATACTAAATGAGTTATCTTCTACATTGGAGTTTCAGGCTAAGAAGCTATCGGAGTTTGATATGGAGTCATAGCACGGGGGAGTGGTCCACGGCGCCAGGGTTATGGGGGCGTGGCAAAGTATGGCAAACATTTGATGGCAAGGTATAACCATTGGAAATTGGAAGGGGAGATGACATCACTAGGGACCTTTACTCTTAGAGAAAATACAAGGTAAAGGTGGTTGCAATCCAATAGATTGGGGTCGTGGAGGAAAAGGGCAATCTATTAATATGCCTTAAGGTAAATTGCTAAAAGATGGTCCTACGCTTATTTCGAAGGCAATATCTTATCTTAATAGAAAAAGGGACAACGAGATATTTATGTGGGACAAAGGTTGGGTATTTTTAAAGGGATGAGCCTTTATTATTAAAAAGGCAAAAACGTGAGCACAACTATAGAAGGGGTCGAGATTGTAACAGGAGCTTGCTAGTTAACGGGAAAGGGTCAGCGCAACTCAAAAAGGGGAGATTGGATCGAGCTAAATCTGGCAACGCCTATTTCTGATACAAAGGGCCGATTCCAGCTAAAAAGGAGGCATTGATCTGATAAGAGTTACAGATGGGGCATCGGTTTGTGGCAGATCGCAGATGGGCAACCAAAAAGCGATATTTCGGGCCATGAACGAGTGTCTTGGCGCCAGCAGGTTGCGGTGGGTGATCTTTTGGTATCCGGATCACATGGATGAGCAGGCCAGCTGCCAAGCTGTAGCTGCAGGGATTGAAGTGGATCAATGACAAGCGGAGATCTGCCTTCTGAGATAGTGAAGCAGTCAGCCAATCCGAGATGATGCAGGTGCAGGCCGACCTCTGCTCGGAGTTGCAGAAACTTGATTTGGGGCTGAGTTCTAAGTGGATTCTTTTTAACTGATAAGTGGATTTTCAGTTCTTGTTTAAGAGCTACGCGGAGTAGCGAGAGAATGTTTGTAGTGATCGTTTGCCATACCAGTTGCCATTGCAGTGCCATAACCTGTGGACCCGGTTGGGTGGTTAAGCGTGCTTAGCAACGTATTTGTCAGGACATATGTGATGTAACCGGATCATGATATACAATAAAGATACTGTTGAGTAGTCTCTGTTTTCCCATAAATCATTGAATTGTATCAAATGGTATCAGAGCGGAAGTTACGATTCTTTGGAATCTATGGGCTATGGGAACATCAAGGTTGCGAACACCGAGAACCTTGCAAGCTTGTGCTGCAAGTAAAGATGGGTTTCACTTCATCAAAGAAGTGTTGGGGGCAAAGTACATAGCTAAACAGGTGAATCTTGGAGCGAGGCGTCCAAGGTGGAAATTCTAGAGCCCCAAGAATTTGTATAATTCTGGGACAAGGATTTTTTGTGCCTGATGAATAAGCCTATTATTCTAATACATTGGATTTGGTGATTACTGAATGAGGCTGAAGCATCAGTAGCAGTAGAAGAGAAAAAGTTCGGTGCTTTCGTGGAGAATGCTCGAGGCATATAGGGAACCGACTTGTGAAGAACGAGTTCGGATTATTGGGGAAATTCCTAAGATCTTTTGAGGATTATGGAATAAATAAAAGCATCTTGCTTTGGATTGCAGAGTCAGATCACGATCTGAGAGGCCGGTTGGCCTGGTGTAAATATTTGACTTGGGAAGTCATTTATATTAACACTTGACCTTATTTGCAGGTTTGCTTAGTGTTAAGCCTTGGGAAGGAACTTTACGGACAAAACTGTCAAGGATATGGATGCTAAAATTTGGATGCGGAATCTCAAATTGCTTCCTATGGGACAGACTATGGGTAAAAGTTCGTAAGTTGATTTGATTTTCTTTATGCGGAATAGAGAATAAGAATTTTATTTCTTGTGTGTAACCATTGTGGTTTGGTATCGTGGAGATACTGTATCATGGAGATGCAATTAAGTAGTACCGCAGAGGTACGAAAAATATTAACGTATCGTGGAGATACAATAGTTTAGTATCGTGGAGATACTATCAATAAGTACCGTGGAGGTACGAACGATAGCGAAGTGTGCCATGGAGGTACAAGGATATATCGTACTATGGAAGTACGCGCATATCCGTAACTATTTTCCTGAATTTGCAGAACCTTCAGACGTGTGGGGCAATCGCCTTGAGAAGGGATGGGGCCCACTGGAGCGTCTCTGGAAGATCGCGGACGATCTTCCTTAAGAAGGGATGGATTGATACGGAGTCATAGCACGGGGGAGTGGTCCACGGCGCCAGGGTTATGGGGGCGTGGCAAAGTATGGCAAACATTTGATGGCAAGGTATAACCATTGGAAATTGGAAGGGGAGATGACATCACTAGGGACCTTTACTCTTAGAGAAAATACAAGGTAAAGGTGGTTGCAATCCAATAGATTGGGGTCGTGGAGGAAAAGGGCAATCTATTAATATGCCTTAAGGGAAATTGCTAAAAGATGGTCCTACGCTTATTTCGAAGGCAATATCTTATCTTAATAGAAAAAGGGACAACGAGATATTTATGTGGGACAAAGGTTGGGTATTTTTAAAGGGATGAGCCTTTATTATTAACAAGGCAAAAACGTGAGCACAACTATAGAAGGGGTCGAGATTGTAACAGGAGCTTGCTAGTTAACGGGAAAGGGTCAGCGCAACTCAAAAAGGGGAGATTGGATCGAGCTAAATCTGGCAACGCCTATTTCTGATACAAAGGGCCGATTCCAGCTAAAAAGGAGGCATTGATCTGATAAGAGTTACAGATGGGGCATCGGTTTGTGGCAGATCGCAGATGGGCAACCAAAAGCAGTATTTCCGGGCCATGAACAGAGTGTCTTGGCGCAGCAGAAGCCGGTGGGTGATCTTTTGGCATCCGGATCACATGGATGAGCAGGCCAGCTGCCAAGCTGTAGCTGCAGGGATTGAAGTGGATCAATGACAAGCTGAGATCTGCCTTCTGAGATAGTGAAGCAGTCAGCCAATCCGAGATGATGCAGGTGCAGGCCGACCTCTGCTCGGAGTTGCAGAATCTTGATTTGGGGCTGAGTTCTAAGTGGATTCTTTTTAACTGATAAGTGGATTTTCAGTTCTTGTTTAAGAGCTACGCGGAGTAGCGAGAGAATGTTTGTAGTGATCGTTTGCCATACCAGTTGCCATTGCAGTGCCATAACCTGTGGACCCGGTTGGGTGGTTAAGCGTGCTTAGCAAGGTATTTGTCAGGACATATGTGATGTAACCGGATCATGATATACAATAAAGATACTGTTGAGTAGTCTCTGGTTTCCCATAAACTAATGAATTGTATCAGAGTTGAATGTGCAAGTCACCCTTTGCCCTTTTGCAACTAACTCGTAATTGTTTTTGCATACAGGAATGTCCCCACAGCTTAAATTCTGTGGGAGAAACATTTGCTGACGCGCGACAGCACGGAGGCAAGTGTTGACTCCATCGCGCGAAGTGTCGCGTGGAGGCAAGTGTTGACTCCATCGTGCGAAGGCAAATGTTGATTCCACGGAATATAAGCCGTAGGGGCATTCGTAAAATGTGAATACCATGTGGCAATTTTTTTTGTACATGGCATCTACGTGACAAAAATCTTTTTGTCTGCGTGGATTCCCATTTTCCTTCCTCCCTTCGCACCGTGGCCTTGTTCCGACGTAGACTATGGCATTGTGAAGGTGTTGTTGCATATTTGTGCCTAAGGTGAAGTGTCAGACTGTTTTTCTTACCGGAATGCCAATTTATTTTTGAAAAATCGGCAAGCTAACCTTGTTTTCGTATGTATTTTGGCAGCAGCACCGTGCTATATGCCAAGGACGTGTCTTTGGGCCTTTGGTCCAAAGAGGGCCTTTTGGTCCAAAGAGGGCTTTTGGGTCCAAAGAGGGCCTTTGGTCCAAAGAAGGACTAAAGGGGGCGTGCATGCTATATAGTAGCTCGGGGGAGAGCTCTAGGGGGTATAAGCACGCTAGGGTGATAAAAAAAAGGGCCATTCGAATACATTACATATAACGTTATGTATTTTAATTATAGCAAGTTTTTGATTGCCATCATTAAAAAAAATGTCATTATTCGAGTGTACCAAAAATTCCCTCCATTTTGTTCCCCCTGTTTCTTGGCTAACCGAGTGGAGCAAGAATTGGTTTGTTTTCCGAAAATTGGCACTGCTAAGAACGTTTGAACCGGCTCGGAACACTGCATATCCGTGTGATCTGCCCTGTAAGTTTTGTTTTCTTTATTTTGTAGTTTTAATTTTCTGTGATTTCAGTCCGAAAATGAATTCAAGAAGTAACAGAACTAGTTCTATGGGTTAAAAATCGAAAAGCGGTATTTTTCAAGCTAAATCGATGTAGGTTTAACATGAATATAAACAATGCGTTTGGTTTACGGTCTGATCTTCAAATATTTCGGGCAAATTTATCTTATGAAATCAAATTTGTTGCTTTGTTCATTTTGCGTGTAATCAGAAACATGGCAAAGACCCCAAAGAAGACACCAATCAAGGGTTCAAGAAAGTCTCCAAGGACCGGAAAGCCTCCAGCAAATAAGAAAGCTTCAAGTTCGCATGCCAAAAGGGAAATTTTACCTCCTGATGATACCAGGTTTTCTGTAAGACAGCTCAGACAACTGAATTTTTGTGATGTTTACGAGCAGTATGATGCTATGGTAAGAGAGATATGGGGTGATTAAGGATGACAGAATTGATATAAAGTGGACAGAAGAATTCTGCAAATGGTATGAGTTTGCTTTTGGAAGAAAAGATGTTATGAATCACTATGTCCCTCTGTACTTTGCAAGGGCATTTGCATTGCATCCGAAAGGTGCGTATGGACTGGGAAGATGTCAAAGCATGGGCCAGATCGAAGCAAAAGGATTCTGATCTATCTAGTGAGGTGGTGACAGTGAAATCTAGCAATGCAAATGCAAAAGCCCCAAGAACTTCAGCTAAGAGTTACACAAAGGAGCAATTAGAAATTTTCAGTAACTTCTTAGACAGCAGATCTATTGTGAAAACATCTTTAAGCAAGAAATTAACTGAGTTAAAGGAAAGAAGGCAAGAGATCCTTGATACATTGAAGCACAAGGAAGGGGAGAGAGCAAATTTATATTAGGTTGGTCCAGAAGCGTAGAGGAATGTTGAAGCAAAATGGCAGCATTGGAGGATCAACAATCAAAACCGGGCCAAACATCCGAAAGTGCCATAAGATTTTAGCACCTAAAATGGAAAGTTGAGGATGCTATCGAGCAAAAGGAATCAAGAATGCAGATCAGCCGAGCTCCGAAACATATTGACATGAATCTTACCGAATTGAAACATGTAGATGCAAAGATTGAAGCTACATCTGTTGATATGAGCTCAGCTGAGGCAGGAGACAAAAAAATTATGGAACTCAGGGAATTTTTAGAACATTCCTCAATCCTTACTTTACAGCCCCCTCCTCTCCAGTCTACAATTCTTGCAGATCAGATTATTGTTCAGCCTTTTTCTTCATGTACATATTGTGAGCAATCTTTTGGTGTGAATCCAATTGGTTACGGCAATACCGGGCAGACACTTTATTGTCTCGCATTGTATATCCTATCTTGCTAGCACAAAGATTTCATGTGTTGATCCTGACTGCTCATGGAATAGCAATTTGCCTGTAGCACTTGGACTGCTTGCAACAAAAGGTTAGTAGATGTACATTTAATTTACAATTTCTTTTCTTATTTTAATAGTTAGATTCTTTTTTGCATGAAGGTTTTACGCTTGCATTTACATTGAGTATTTAGATACATAGTTTTTGTAGTTGGATAATGTGGGTTCAGTCATGTATAATCTGCCAAATAGGCTACTTATTTTTAAAGATGAGAGTTTTTAATTTCATGTGCTCATCAGCTCAGTAATGTAGGTAGCTAATTACTTGTTATTGAGAACTGTATAGTGTAGCAATTGACAGATACATTGCTATTGTTGCTGTCAAAATTACATTTTGAGTTATTATTGAATACTTCATGACTCATCGATTAGGCGTAGTACAATACCGGCTAGCTTTGTTTACATTGATTGTACTTCGTAACAATGCTTTTCGAGTACATTCAAGACATTTCAACAAAGACATTGGGTACATTTACATGATAAATCGAGTACATTATCGATGGATACATTGGAGTACATTGTCGGTTAATTTTTTCATTGATCAGGCTTGTAGAGTACATTGAGAATACATTTCTTAGTGATGATCCGATATACTCAATGTTTGACTGATGCAGTGATTTTGGTAGCATAAGGAAACCGAAAAGGGTATGATATTGTAGTCTTGTTAATCATGCATATTCCTTTTCTTATCTCAAGTCTTTTTCTACTCTTTATTGTAGATGACAAAGAAGAAGCCAAATGCCAAGGTATTGGATTTGACAAAAAGGTCGAGGATTTGGGAAATACTTCTACATGGGCATCCACCAGTAAACCTTGTAAAGTCTTTTGAGGAAGAGCTTGAGGTACCAATGAAGTCCTCTGGATACATGTAAGTAAATATCACATTTGATTGATTTACAATCCACGGAATTTAATTTTCATGTCATATGAGCTTGATATGTCACTTGAATTCCATATAGCCACGAGCATACCGATTCGAACATTTGTGGATTATGCAGCCAGAGGTTGAAAAGTTAAAGCGAGAATGCAGGTGGTTTATCTTGCGGTATGTTGCATCTTCTTTTTGCTTGTGTGTACCTGCAATTATTAAACACCATTTTTGTAGGTTCTTCAAGTTTTTCTTCACAAAGATAAAGTTTGAGTCCATGTGTCTTTCTTCACAATACAAATTTCTAGAGAAACCAATTTGGAAACCTATTAAGCCAATGCCATCATTTCAGCAGAAATTCAAATGTTTGTTGAGTGATGATTCAACAGTATACCATTAACTTAAAATTAGGATTCACAATCTTGATTAACTTTGGTGACTAATTTATACGTAAGTGTTGGAAATTGGTGAATCTTACTGCGGCCTTTGTTTGTTCAGCAACCATTGAAAAGATAGAGGATAGTAGCCATATTAAGGGAGAGGAAGAGATGGTGGAGGTACAAGAGATCCAAAAGGATGATGTGGCAATGGAGGAAACCAGGGTTGAGGAAACAAAGGTTGAGGAAACAAAGGTTGAGGCCACTAAGGTTGATGACATAGAGGAAACCAAGGTTGAGGAGACCAAGGTTGTTAAATAGGAGAAGCAGACAAGAAAAAGGAAGGAGTGTATGCAAAATACAACTTCAACCAAAAGGTGAATATTTATTATGTTAATTGAAGCTTTTAAAGTGTAATATCTGAACAATTTTATGATGACTTCTGCAGGACTAGAAGCCAAACATCATCTGAAAGTGCTCGATCTGGAGATGACAGCACAGGAGAGTAAGTAAGATTCTGTTGTAGTTGCAATTCATTTGTCTCTCAATAATGCAAGTTTGCTTTACAGAGACATGGAGAGCTTGTTGAAAATAGTTCCATGCTACCCTTTCCAGCAAAAGCCTCTAATCAAGGTGACTAAATATTGTGTGGAAGGTCTTTGCAGAGACAGGCACATGTCCAACAGGCATATAGATATATTTGGAAGGTAACTTGATCAGATTCTTTTTTTTGCATTATGGTTAACTACTGAACATCTAACCTCGGTATCTGATTAGCATTATGCCTGACAAATGGCGTGATGCATTTTTTTTCTTCCCTTCAGAGAATTTCTTAGCCTACAGAACAACCTTTAACAAACTGTCATCTGATGCAACTTCGATGGTACAGTCTGGATTGGCTGTAGTTCAAAAAGGGCTTCAGGGAATCATATTGAGCAAATGCCAGTACATTATGATTCCAATCCAGATTGAGGATCCTATGCACCATGCACTGGTCATCATTGTTTTAGATAAGGCCAAGAACTGTAGCAGCACCCATTTGTCTTCTCCAGCTATCCTTATTCTGAACTCGCTAAAGAATGTGCAGGTTGACACGAGGATGGTTATGATGTAAGTGCACTCACTATTAATTCAGTGTAATGCTTCATAATTTTGATGTTATTTTCTATTGCGAGGCTTCATAAAGATATCATTACAAAGATTGACTAATTCCAGTTCTCGTAAGACCGATATTTATGTAAAAAGAATTCAGTCAGTGTAAAAAGAAATTAGACACGAGGTTCCACAACAAGGTGACCTGGCCTCCTGTGGTCTTTATGTCATGGCTTATATGCAAGCCTTTGTGGATGCCCAGTGAGATAACAGGCTAAGAGCATGGTGAGATAACATATACACAATTGCTTTTTATATAATATTTAATTCTGAAAACTATTTGTTTTCATTCTTTAAGTTCTCTTCAGATTGGTTTGATGCGGAGTATGCACAGTCCAGGAGACATGTGCTCATTAAGGCTATGATTAATTATAAGAGCCATCTCATTTGAAACAGGCACTACCAAAGCACCTCGCAAGAGAAGCATGGTAGTGCTTAACTTCTTTCATAACTCTTTATCAAATGAGGCCAATTGGCTTTTTTCTTATTGGAAACAACACTAAGCCATTTGGCTTTATATAATCTTGATAATGTAATCAATGAATGGTTGCAATCCTAGTGCTACTGTATGTTAATTATATTTTGCTTCCTTACAGGACTCTAATATTTGAGATCCAAGGTGTTCGGGTTACTTTTATAGAACTCCGTGAATCAATATTTCCTCTTACAAGCCCATAACTACGTAACATGGAGTTTTCTCTCAAGAGACCAACAATGAAAGCAATGCTTCAATATGCCTCCTTTCATTGGGATTTGGCCATATGGTCAACTCTTACCTTAGATATCATAACATCAATTTTGCACAAGCTCTATGAAGATGGCATCCCAAAATTTAAACATGTTTATGGAAAAGAGATGTTGGGGACTTCCTTACACAAATTCATTGGTGTAACCCCTCAAGTAGTACCTATGGATAGTATTGTCATTGAATATCCTAAATACAATGGTCGACTGTGGTGTGTTTGAGTCTAAGCACAAAGCTCTTTTCAACAAAGAAAGTTATGTTTGTGTGCCACTATGGACACCTTTGATAGAACGCGACAACCATCATCCTTCTTATTTGATTGGTTGGTAGGGTTGAAATATGCACCAGATTTTACCAATTACATAAAGGAGCAT
The DNA here is from genome assembly GCA_021234155.1 of Isoetes taiwanensis. Lineage (NCBI taxonomy): Eukaryota > Viridiplantae > Streptophyta > Lycopodiopsida > Isoetales > Isoetaceae > Isoetes > Isoetes taiwanensis. The sequence goes on along the minus strand of JAJEKV010000265.1, from coordinate 282,838 downwards.
AAGTTGGATGACTCTTGGGACATATATGATGACATTATCATCAAGACTATAATGGATGAATACGGGCGAAGATATGAAATGAATAAAGGCCCTATGTACAATGCCTTTGATAAACCGAATCGCTTTTTTCAGAACTTTTCTTGATATTGATTTGCTTTTCATAACTCTTTTGAGTACTTGTTAAATTATATCTATTATTAATATTTAAGGTTGAGGAAGTTTTAGATTTAATACTTTATAAATGCTAATAATTTTTAACTTTTGTTATTGGATTAGAAGTTGAGGAAAATGAAATTGAAGAGGAATTTATACATGGAGCGGGTTGAACCAGAACAAAAGGAACTTGTACATGTACATGGAGCGTAGGTTGAACCAGGATGAACCACCTTCTACTTTAGGGACCCAAGGTAATATGTTCCATGTACCATTCTCTTGTGGCTTAATGTATGAAGCAAGATTCCTTACCACCGCCTGGATTATGGGAACAGTCGAACAGTCGAAGATGTAAGCACCGGGGATGAGATGCTAACAATACTTTGGGCAATTCACAAGATCTATAATCATGATCCTTGGGGAAGGAATCGAACCAAGCCAAGTGCATGCGAGTCAATCAAGGGCTGGCGTGAGGGCCGGAGTGGGCTTCCAATTGCAAGAAGTAGCGGTGGCCTCTGCCCCACGACTAGTCCTAACATTATATGGCTCCCCGAAATCTTAGGAGAATGGATGCAATACCTATGAGATTTCAGCCACCACAGGGATGTAATAGTTAGGCATAGAAGAAGTTGATATATTCTCAGAAAGTTATCAATAACAAGAAACATGTTTTGAAATAAGTTGATGTACTCAATTACAATGTAATATAAATCATGTTACACCTGCACTTTTCTCTTTTTTCATTTCTCTCCAACATATAATCATCCAACATATAATCTGCTCAAGCTATTCCGGATCATGTAGCATTTCAGTGCGGACTTTCCAAAGAGCATCTCATGCACATCAAGAGACAATGCATAAGTACTTTGAAGCACCCTTCACCTTATGATTTACTTTTGGCATTGCAAACTTTGCTCCAATAACAGACTCTGCAGGTACAAGAACTTCTTTGTCATCCAATAACTTATACTTGTGGTGACAACCAGGCAATTTTTGATAGTAATACGCGGATATGACTGTTTCACCTGTATGATGATAATTTTTGTAATCGTCAATAACATTTTCTTGCAAAACAAATTTTGTTTTCTTGCAAAGAAGGATATAGTATGGCACATTTTCTTCATTTCCTGGTGCAGCAAAAGAAGCAAACATATCACCTACCTGTACTAGATCTTCTAGCTCTTCATTTTTTTTTTATTTTTTTTTTTTTTGAAGGCAAGGTGGGTTTTATATTCATAATTATAAGAGATACATCAAAATATAATAGGACTCCAAAGGAGACCTATTAATATCAAAAAGAAACTCCTCCATATCAGTAGAGGGACAGTCTAAGTTTGAAATAGATAGTTTTTTAGCAAGGATAGACTGCCAGATCCTAGTTTGCTGATACAGCATCAAGTTCTGATCCGATAACAGTTCAAAAAACTTTGCTATTCCTAGAATAGCTGAATACTAAATACTAAAGCTTAGTTGTTGGCGTCGATAAGGTCCTGTAAGGTCAGATCCGCTACTTTGGAATTACCAAAGATCATGAGCATCTCGTCCAGCTCCTCAGTAGTGAATGAGGTGAAGTCCATGAACATGAGTACTCGAGCTTCCCTCCTTTGCTGCCAATGATGAAATAAGGACTCAAACATTGGTTTTAGATTGTTGTGAGTCCAAACAGCCTGATTTTTTAGCAGCTTCTTGATTGCCCTGGCATGAGTAACTTCTTGCTTGAGCAGAATCATGTTTTCAGCCACCATATGTCTTGTCAATTCTTCAATTACCACCAGGTGATCCGAGCCTCTCGGCGGAGCTCCCATTTTCAGCATCCTCTTCTGATGATCTGTGGAGAAGACCATTAACATCAGTTAGAACCAAAATAAAAAAGTGGTATAGACCATGGAATTTTCCTATCCGGTCCCAATCTTTGTCATATTTGGCTCCCTTAAGTGTTTTATGAGCAGTGGCTGTGTCTTGCAGCAGATTCAAGAACTGAACTTTGATCCAATGCAGATTGATAGGTTTCTTTTCTATGGCCACCAAATTCCTGTGCTTCCAGATAACCCAGCAGGTTAAAATTCTGCTAGTATTTACTACCCTGGAGCTATTATTCAGGAATTCAAGAAGGTTTGCAGGTGCTCCAAGATTAAGCTGTGAGGTCCAAGTCCAGACTTCTGCAACTTTGGAGCATAGGAAGACATGGTTTGAATCTTCTATCAAGCCACATCCAAGGGGACACAGACTGGATATGTTGCTGTCATATTTAGATCTGGGAAGGTTGGTCTGTAGACTTTGATGCAACAGGAGCCATCTAAAGGTATTAATCTTTGGTGCTCCATAATTTTTCCAGCCTTTGGCACACACTAAAGCTAGAGTATCTTCATCACAAGGCCATAAGGTGCATGCCCTTGACTGTGTGCATCCCAGAAGTGCATTGTAAATCTCCCTAACTGAATAGTGTTCTTTATTGTTGAGAGTCCAGGTATTGGAGGCAGCTGCCAGGTCTTCATGGTTATTTACCATTCCAATAATCTTTGTGAAAATCACTTTGTCTAAAGCTGAGCCCTTTGTATTCTGTTGTAATTCCTCCCATGTAATCCACCTGCTATCATCATCACATCTCATATCCCCAAAACTATGGTATCCTGCCATAAACCACTGCATATATTTCTGTGGATGTTGGAGAGCCAGACATCCAATTCCTTGTGGGGCTAAGTCGGGGTGCCAAAATATTTTGATGTCTCTACATCTGGCATCCACTGTAGGCGGCCTATAGCAAAGAGATGCCAAGTTCCAGGCTTGTAACATTCTCCTAATAGTAGATGAGGTATTGGAGCAAGGTTCAAGTTGGAAAAAAGCAAAATCTGGGAGGTTATGTTTAAGGGTCTTGCTGCCAATGGGATGGGATTCCTCCACCCAATATCTTATTAGCTTCAAGGCTGGAGAGGGGGAGGTTGCATATATGGCTCTATATATGACTTTTGCAGCCAGGGCTTGAGCCTGGAGAAAAAGATCCTTACACCCAAGGCCACCTAGTTTTCTTGGCTTGATGAGGTCAGCCCAAGCCACTTTATGCTTCCCCTGTCATATAAACTTTCTGATTGCAACTTCTATTTGCTTATAAGAGTTCTTATCTGCCACAATAGCTGAAGAGAAGTAAACATGTGTGCTGGCAATCACAGAGTTAGCTATCTCAATTCTTCCAGCCAAAGACTCTTCATTTTCATTTGCAAAAGCAACAGTTTCCTCATTCTCTACTTCACAATGAGTACTTACTCGGGGTACTAGCTTCTTTAATTGCCACTTCCCACAGAATGAAATGGACTCACAAGCATCCCATTCAAAGTTAATGCAAGCATTGCAGAAGCAAGATAATGGTCTCACCATTACTAAGGTGGGGTCAGTTGGACTTATAGAAGCTATAGCATGCAATTTCTGAATACCAGGAAGAGGTTGCACATCCAATGCATTGGTTCTATCAATATCTGACTCCTTCACTTCCCAAAGATACTCGTTAACATTAGATTGCTTGCTCCTCAAGACAACACAAGCATCATGTGCACCTCTAATCTCTGTTCCATGTTCTCGCAAATCGCGTTTTGGCCGCAAGTACCTACTTGGCCTTGGCGGACTCTCCATCATGTTCACCTTTTCCATGCCCGGAACCAAAGTAGTTCCATTGTAAACGAATGCCATATTCAACATAGTACACGGTAATGAAATATGAATTTCTTCTCGGACTTGTATTGTGCAAAGACAAACCATCGAGACCACACAATATGATAATCGTACATGAGATCCACCATTCTCTTTCCCATTTTAGATGAAGCTTAAATGCATGTTGTACAAAATGTGTATCATGATTTACGTCATCGAAAATATACAAGTGAACAAAACCTTCTTCAAGATGTCATTTACCTTTAGCATGGTAATTTGTACCATTATAGTAACTTGGTCTCGCATTCCAATGTTACGATTGAACCTCTTTGAAAGGCTTCAATGTATAATTTTCGCAAAGTCAACCAATCGATATCAATCAATCATCTCTCGGGTTTTGAACACATCTTCTCAATTCTTTGCTTTGCCGCTGAGCTGCAAAGTTGTGATGGATAAATGTCTTCATGTGACCAAACATGGCATCCAAAGATTACAGTGCATTTGTTGTCTTCTCCACCAATCTCGAGCCTTCTTGAGACTCCTTTTTAGACTTCTCATCCACATAAGAGTATATTTGCCAATTGACTTTACTTTCAATGTCATTTTCGGTTTCTTTTTGGACACAAGCTAATGTTACGCTTTACCACGCTTCTTGCAATCACTTGTAATACAATTTAATTTGTGCCACTTTCGTCACTATCCTGCTTTTGGACAAACCATACTCCTCCATAGAGTGCTTGACATTACAGTATGTATGCTTGTGAGCCTGACAAATTCCATCATTTTTGTTAGCAGCACAAACTTCACAATTGCGGCTACAATTGATGTGAAGCTTAGCCCTCATAGAATTAAATGCCTTCCGAAGTTCTCTTCTTTGCTCATGCTTGACACAACAACATGTGTTTCTTTCCTTTAGCTTCCTTACACAATCGGGTTTGAGGTATTCGAACAATCGATGCCAATGTCTGCCTACGGGTGTTGCTCCACAAAGTTCGCAGTACCAGCTCAACCCATAGTTAAGGCATTCAAATCATCATAGTTAATAAAAGATTTTCTATGTGCAATTGAGTACATGCGGAGTCAAAATGTACTAACATGTACTCATAATGTACTAACATGTACTCATAATGTACTAATATGTACATAGATGTACTCATATGCACTCATATGTACTCATATGTACTTACAATATACATAAGGACAACAGAATACACATTACACATGTACATTAAATACGTGTGTAAGGATAAAAGTAGCGATGGGGTACATTACTGTACCCTAGAGCATATTAATGTTCTAGAGTAAATTCTTGAAGTCCATAGGCACTATTCGAAAGTCTAATAAAGTACAAGATATGTACTCTATAGACATGTATAACATACAATATTATGCAAATATATAATCTGTACATTGCTTAAGAATTTTGGAGTCACTGCATAAATAAGAAAGGAAGATTTAGTGTAATATACATGGTCAATAAATGTAAGCAAACCAACAAAGGTGATTGCATATGTAAAAGTAAGTAAAAGTGAATATATAAATAATAGATCAGTCATTAGAAAGCATTCATACATCAAAACAAAGAAGATACTATAAATTCCAATAAAAATGAACATATACATGAGGGAGCAGAAGCATTTCACACAGTAAAGAATGAAATACTTGTGGTATATCAAGAAACTGGATTGCCTGATGCCTTTTCTTTCTTACATCCCTGTATTTAGGTGAAACCTTGGTGTTGTTTAACCAAAATTGGATGACTAATTGCTTTGTGTCTTCGTCCAAACAATCAGATCTTCTCTTTCTGCCTGCTAATGCCCATATACTTGGACCTGCAATTTTCATTCTCTTTCTTACTCACTGCGGCAGATGACAAATTTCGAGGATGGCAGTTCAACATTTTTGAAGCAACTCCTTTTTGCTTCAATTCCCCATTTTTCCCAACAATTATGGATAAAACAGAGTGCTTGGCTGCCAACTTGTCACTGCTATTAGAAGATTTAACCTCTTCTAATCCATCTTTGAGATTTTGTAACAATGAATGTTTCACCACCGCTTCTGAAGGTAGCCCAATCACAGGTTTAAACAACCCCAAGAGCAGGGTTGCCCTTAAGGCCAAATTTGTCTAAGCATAATTTAGAAGGTCGGGCGAATAATAGAGTTGCAAGATTAGTTATGCTGGCGAATGTTTTCTAGACATGAATGTTTTTTATAGAAATCTACGCGAATCATGGCCAATATTCTTTTGCCAAGATTTAAGTGTCTTTATTTTCCAAGTGCAATTTCTATGGTGAAATTTTATTCACCGGCATCCATATTTAATCAAGGACACAAACACATTATAACTATACTTGCATGATGCAATACCACAACTTAACCTTTGCAAATCCCGGGGGGTTCACCTCTTTTTTCCGTATAAAACATGTGCGTGGGCGATGAAGGGGTTTTTTTTAGTTTTTGAAGTACGTATACCTAAGGTGTCTCCCACGTTTTGGCGCCGGAGGAGCTGTATTTCCACGGTTTGAGGAGCGGTTTTCCTGCAGGGGTATGCACTTAGAAATACGTTCAAGGCGGTTAGATGCTTTGCTGGTTGCCGGGCAGATACGTTTAAGGGTCCTTGGATTTCCGGAGGTATGTTTTTAATTTTTTTTTCCCTGCACAGTTTTTGCCTCAGAAAACTTGTTTTATAGTTTTTTATGAACGGATTAGTTTCTTATCAGGAGATGCATGATTCGCAATGCTACTATGAAAGCAAATGTTGCCGCTACCAGTGATGCTCTCATCTATAACAATCCGGAAGCTACAAATCTAGAGCATGGAATGGAGCCGGATTACACTAGAGACGCTTCTGTTGAGGTTTTTTTGCCACTTTTTGCTTCTTATTTGTCAGGCATTCGATCTGCTACACATGAATCTGGAACATGAGAACTTGAATTAGAACAGATATTTTGTCTGGTTTTATGATCTTAGGGTTGTTCTTATTCTTCATAACATGTCTGCATAAGGATTTCGGCCTTTAGAACAAAGATGTGCAGGTTTTACTTCATACTTTGTAATTCCTGCTTCAAGCTTTTCCAGAACTGTTTTTCCATGAATGTTTATCTATCTGGTTAGTATTTATGAGGAAAACTTTGTGTCCATATGCTTTAATCTTCCAGGATACAAGCACATGCATCCACTAGTCTTCATGTACTTGGCTGCATAAGGATTTTATAAATCGTGCTTGATGCTTTTCCAAACTGTTTTTCCATGTCTTCTAATCTCTCCAGCCATTATTTATGAGGGAAACTCTGTCCAGGTAATTGAATCTTGTAAGGAACATGCACATGCATCTACTAGTCTGATGTACATGCAGCTTGGTCTCTTTATTGTCATTTATGAATACGTCTTCTTAAAAATGCAGATGTGGACGTATGCAGGTTAACCCACAACCAGGATTATCTGTCTATGCTTATGATAAAAATTGGAAGTGACTAACCAGTCTTGCTAACATATCCATTATCCATATTCATAAATGCTTTGTGCAAGTTTAGGTACAGTTAGGAAACGGATAAAAACAGTGTTTCTCTTTGCTTACCTGCTAGTTGCTCCATGCTTACCCTTATCAGGCTATAACGCATGTCTGGTTTGACTGCAGGTAACATGCGGAACTCACCTTTCTGTGTTTGAAATGTTTAAGTGCAAGATCTACTTTGGTTCTACGAAGTTTTTCTGAAACTTTACTATGTTGCTGTATTTTGAAACATAATGTGACAATTGTGCTTTATCTTGGAAATTTTGGGTATCGTTCTGGCTTTATCTAGATAGCAGACCCCACTCTGGATGGTTTTTCCAAGCCGATGTCTATTTTGAGATCTTAAAAGGCTGCCTATAATAATGTCATAAAAACTGCTGGCTATATGACAGGAAATATATGTTTTTTAGAAAAGATCAAGTGCTTATCTGCATCTTTTTAGCATTTGTGTTCTATAGACATTTCACAGCTTATTTGCCTTTCAAAACTGGTCTGTAACTTGCCTTTGGATCTTAGGAGCTTGTGACACTTGTCCTTATATTTGCCAAGTGATTTAACAACATAAGGTTCCCAGCAGGCTAGGAAGGGGAAAGGTATGCTTGGTGTGAATTTTCTACTTAAGCATGAGGTTGCATTCTGCCAGCAGAGTTGGAAGCATCGTATTGGACACAAATTCCTCTTATCTGTGCTTGCTATTGTTACATTTCAAATTTTTAATGTCTTCAGAAGTTGTTGCCGGTGCAAAGATGGTCTGCCTATGTCTTTGTTCTACTGTGCTAAGAATAGGAAAAACAAACCTGAAATCAAGGGTGCCATGACCATGAAATTGCCTCTATAAGTTGATTTCGTTGTGCAAAGCTCTCCCCTGATTCAAATGGGATCCAATGTCAAATGTAGTGCTAATCGCCTGTTCTATTGTTCTTTGCGGAGGAGACGGGTTGATTTGGATTCAAATATGGGCAACCCCTGCCTCAAGTGCAGCAGAAACCAGGTTTGTGGTTGTTGGGGTCGGCCTTGTGACATTACATGCAGATGGACATGTTATGAGTAGCCAGAAGCTATATTGCATGCCCATATATTGTGTGAGATAGACATAGATTGTGTGTTGGATATGTGAAGAAGTTTGAAGTAAATCCATTATTCTAGCTCGTCTTGACATCAATGCCTTGAGATACATCATATCTGTAAAGTAAGTGTGAATGTGCTAGGTGCTTGTTTGCTGGTTGTTATTGCATGGAAATATATGTTACATAGATTTCGATTCAAATGTAGGTAGCCCATGCCTTAGCCGCAATGTGAAGGTAGCTTTGTGGTTACGCCCAAGTCACGAGTCCTTATTTCTTGCAATGGATTGGATGCAATTGTAGGTTTTTGTTACCATGTCATGTGTATGTTCAGTTGCAGCCAAACTTTATGTGAGGCAAATCAGCCATTTGAAACAGTTGAAAAACGGAGTCCTTACACATGGACTCCAATTATTCCAGCAAGTGCGCAGCTTGGAGAAGGTATGGAGAAGGTAGATCTGACTTCTACACTTGTAGTTATAGGGATTTCATATTCTATGGAGTAAATCTCACATTTAATGTGCTTAAGGGACTCATTATACAAAGAGGCTGTCTGAATTTACAGTTGTTTTGTTCTTTTACAAACGTGGTATATCATGTGGAATGTGATTTTGGGAAACACTGGCTGTGCTTATCATGGCAGGGGGTTCAAATCCCCTTAATTCCATCTAGGTTGACCTGCATGTTGACTTCTTACTGTGGCTCCCAAATCTTATGCTGAGGTGGAAATGCAGGTTTGACCCCATCAGGGATTTGCTGGACGGTTTGGAATGCCCCGTAGGGAATATATTGGAGAATGTGCAGCAATGGATGAAAACATGCGATAAGGGAAAACAAGCGATAAGGAAGACTCATTATACGACACAAATGATAAAATGATATCTACCTGGCTATCTGGAACATAATGTGATGTCATAAAGGTGTATGCATTATGGATTTGCACACTCATAGTAAAGAGGTCACTTGGCTTTAATAATGAATATGGCTGATTTTGAATGGCCATATAAGTAAGACTGAGTGGAAAGTTTGACTGTAAATAAGTACGAATGTTGACCTCTGCCTAAAGTTTGTACATAGCCACACCATAATGGTTGTTTGTGAAAATAGATCGAGTGTATTGAATCTAAAAACTGGACATTTATAGAGATGTCTTTTCACATGACTTTAATCACATTGCTATCTATTTCTATTCGTCTCTTAGTTGCTGCATAAACTTAGAAGTATTTAACTACTACATGGTGCTCGTTTCATGAACGTGGAGGCGTTTGGACAAGTGTATCTTTGCTTGGGACTGAACATTCAATCTCTTCATTGATTGCTTGGTTTTATAACTCCATGTTAAAATCTTAAAATCTTGTTTTAGCTCTTGCACTCCTTCTCTAGGTAGTAAAGTCTATTTGGGCGTAATGATTTAGTCCCCTTCATTCTTTGCTATTCTTGTAGAACCCAAGAGTACATAGTCATACGGTGTAATAAAATATGCACTTAACCTTTCTAAGTTTTCTTGAAGCTGTTTGGTCTGTTTGGGTCTATTATCGTAGTCCCCTTCATTCTTTGCTGCCTTTGAAGAATCCAGGAAGGAACCTACATTTGCATTCACTAGGATTAAGGGTGGGGCCCGGGTAACGCCGGGGGTAGACTCATTCTCAAGCTCTAACGAGGTTTAGTGTTTGGAGTAAAGGTTTTGCTAGATAAGACCCTAGTAAACAGGGGGCAGAACTATGGTTTTAGCACTGGACCTTAGTTCAACTAATATGAATTTAGCATTGGTATGCAACCAACCTTGTGGAGCTTGCAAAATTTGGAGGTTGAATGTAAATATAAGGTAGAGGGTAGGCTACATTAGTGATATACTTGACGTAAAAATACGGTTAAGGGTAGGGTCAATGGGGATTGGACTAGGCGTAAAAGTATGGAATCAGGTATTATTTTTCACCAACACCAGACTGTATACATAGGGGTTTCTATGGGGGCGAGCCAGATACCTGAGGGGTTTCTCCCCCGCCAACGCATGCCATATCCCCTTTACATAGAGGTGAACCCCCCGGGTTGCAAATGAGAACATGGCTTATCCTTGTAGATAAAACAAATTTATTAAAAGGGAGGTCTGTAAAAAAAAATGCTCTCCAATGCATCCTTAGAAGTATTTGAAACACAATAGCTACAAAAATAACTCTTAAAATTGTCATATGTACCTGGATGGATATGGAGAATAGATTAGGTTATGAAGAAAGCCTAGAATATTAGGCGGCCTTAACAAATCTTCGAAAGGAGGGTAGAGGATAAGGCAAATCCATAGTTATGACGCTTAGTGGATGTGGCGAATTTTTCAGTGGAGTGAGATTTGTTTGTAGAAAAGTTGGCTAATTTTATTTTTCTCATCTATAACGGGCCCTACTAAACCATAGCGTCAAAACTTCTCGATACCCTTAAAAAATAGCCTTTTGGCGAACTTTCACCCTTAAGGGCTACCCTGCCCAAGAGCCTGTTATCTTGCAAGATCCTGGAAACCAATAGCTCTCTTTCACCAGGAGATAGAGAACTGGCTTCATTTCTAAAGCATTCAACAACCTTTTCTGCTCTTTTCCTGATTTTTTTGGTGAAGTACCTGGAATATGATCTGCCATTCTCACTGTTGACAGTATCACTCTCTGTCACTTCATTCAGCATTTCATTTAGAGTATCTTGTTCAACCATTTTCTGCTTCCCTTTGTCGATTTCGGTATCACCGTCCTCATTTTAGACATCAGCCTGAGTAATTCTGTTCATAGTTTGATTTTCTTGTGCCATGCCACTACTACTACTATGAAAACTGATATGCATGCAAAGATCCGGCAAGAATTTGAAATTCTTTTCTTTGTTTTAGATTCTTAGACCGTAAATTGGAGGGAATTTGCTTGCTTCGGATGGATTGGAGGGAATTTGCTTGGATCGGAGGGAATCCAGTGATTGTGCCCAAAATGTTGCAACAACCGTCGGCCACTTCATGTTATGATGACAAACAATCAAATATATTCCTTTTTTAAATATATAACGACAAGCACGTGGCCTCCTACCATACATTCAAAATTACATAAAAAACGGGTTTCTAGTGCAAAATAGTACATGAATTTAGAACTAATGTATGACACCCTAGCATGCTTTTACCCTAGGGCAGCTGTGTCTTGGCTGAGGGCTCGTGGTTGGGTGGTGAGATAGCGTGCCACGTCAAGAGTCCATTTTACAGCGGCAGGTTGAACGTACAACAACAATTCTAAGCCTAAGGTAACGCACTATAGCTTGTTTTATTGGAATCTCGACTTTACATACAAGGTGATTGGAGAACCCAACCTCTGTTTTTTCTGTGCTTTGGCATTCTGCCTTTGGCATTAGGGATGGTGACGATTCAATGGCCTTCGTGTTGAGTTTTCTTGAAATTTTGGGCACGACCTTAGTATTTCTTGGCATATCTGCTATATTTTGTGCTAATACTGTCTTTTGTTTGTTTGCAAGTTGTTTCTATACAGGCGGAGGTGTGGAATGGCTCTTAATCGTCGTGAAGCTTTTTTCTAGTATTTAGCTTAAATGCTTCGTCTGTCCTACAAGACCTAAATTTTGGTCTGAAGTTTTTAGGAATGGATGCGTCATCATTTGCCCTGATTGTTGGTGAACCTCCAAGTCTGTTTTGGAGGATATTATAAATACTCCAATAGACCTATGTAAATTCTGCTACAACAGATGTTATTTACCTTATAAGTGATGAGGTTATGGACATGCAGGAGTACACAGATTCTGAGAATGTAGATTCTGCACTAAAAGTTGGAGAAGAATCAATGGATACAAAAGATGTAAAGAAATGTAAGGCGTCTACTAAACGTGAGTCTGCTTTTTTGATAGTTAAGCCTGATATTCTTACCCCTGATAGAAAAAACTTTGCAAGCTTTCTGAGTTCTGATTCTCAAGCCGAGGTCCTGATGAATTTGAGGAAGATTTTGCAAAGCTTGCTTGCAACTGACAATTTAGAATCCCCCAACATCTATCATATGGTTATCGCGGCTATGGCGTGGATTCAGAGGATCTGCCTCGCTTGCATCTATCAATGGCTACAATATTCCCTTCAATAGAAAGAAAAAACAGGGTCAATTTTTCTTAAAGAAACATAATTTTTCAGGGCTAGTTTTTCCTAGAGACAAAATAAACCCATCTATTTTTTTTGAAACAACTCTCCGTATGACGACGTGTAAAAGAGAGAATGAATGAAGCTGAATTATATATGTGTAGATTGTGCCTTAGACCTAATGGTCATTTAACCCACCTATCCTTTTTTTAGTGGTCTTTTAATCCACCTATTTTTTGTAAACCAGTCTCCCATTTTTTTCCTAATGGTCTTTTGACCAACTCATTTTTCCGAAACAATTGGTGCCCTAGACCTAATGGTCTTTTAGGCTGCCTCTCTATATGATTGTATGACGACACTTAAGAGAGTGAATGTATTTTTCTGAAACAACTCTCCGTATGATGACACTGAAGAGAGAGAATGAATCAAATGGAATTGTATATGTGTAGATTATGCCTTAGACCTAATGGTCTTTTAAGACCCAATACTAATTATATATACAAGAAATTTATCGCGACGGCCAGGGCCACCGCGAACATTTCTCTTTGCCACACAGCTCCATCATTCTACCATGCCAAGCTTGAAAAATTTCCCCATTGGGCAAAATATGAATTCATAATTCTGAAAGAGTGTAAAAGGTTTTCTTTCGAGTATTGATGCTTGGATCCTTACTAGTTGTCAATAATATGAGGAGAGAATTTTATGTTGTTGTATCAGGGGTTGTTTCTACATTGTCTAACCATATCATGTTCGCCTTCAAAAGACAAATTATAGACAAATACTAAAGAACATCGCATGCTCTTTTAATCAAATGCAATGGCCTAGCACCAATACAAAACCAAGAATTACAAAATGTTCTGATGATGTGTGGTGGCAAAAACCATTAACAAAGATCAAGACATATGCCATACCTATATAATTGTATATCTTTTGTAGCTTGCAAATGGGTTCTTGCACTAATACATAATCTTGCACGACAACCTCTTATGCAGTTCAAAAAGCGGAACTATGTCTCTATGCTCACTTAATATGCTCTTCATATGCACTGGGCATTATCTGCTCATGGATGAGTCTTTTCTGCTCTAAAATTGTCAAGACGAACCAGGGATATAGATGAGAATTGAGTATACTTTCCTGATGTTGGCGAAGCCAAAGAAAAGAGGACCAAGTTAAGTAAAGGAAGGAAGGAAGGAAGGAAGGAAGGAAGGAAGGAAGGAAGGAAGGAAGGAAGGAAGTTTATTTTAACGTCCACGGAGGCCAGAGGCCTATGAGACGGTACATGCAGAGAACAGGCAAAAAAGCCAAAAACCCCAACACCAAAAACAAACAATGTAACTGTACAGTAGAACCCTCCTACCGGGATGAAAAAACCCCCACTTGGGAGGAAAAACCCTAACAGTAGGCTCTCAAATACCATGCCCCTGAAGAGCAAGTCTGACGGCCGAAATCTGCAGGATGTAAGCTCCCAGTCGCGCTACCATAGGTGATGCGAGTAACTGATGTAGCGGTGTGTCAGAGCATCTAAGATCGATGCGCGATTTTCGGACATGGGCATATCTTTGGCAATCACCGGAGGGCATGGTGCTCATCCTCTATCACACGTGCATCTCACAACACTGACATATCCTCTCCTCCCTGGGGATCCCTTGCCCGCCATTCACCCCCCAGCGACCTGTTTCAATTCTGAGGTAATGGGAACCCGTCCTTATGGCAGCAATAGCTCTCCGTTTCTTCACAAAGATGTGTGCTTTCAAGTACCGATGGGGTCCATGCTCAAGGCCGGGATTAATCTGAGCGTGATAGTGCTCTGTCTTGGGCTTTGCAAGAGTAGAGGCATCCCACGGGTGGGTGGCGATAGCTGCATCCAATTGCCCATTCTCACATCGAATGCCGGTTACCACCATCCGTTGGTAATCCATAGACCACCTCCTAAACCATCCCTTACAGTGCTCATGCCATATCCTCTTCAGCCGCTGGGGGCCCTGCGTTAACAACACGGCCTGTGGGGGCAAGCGATGCTCATCCATCCCATCCACCTTATGGAAGCAAATAAGATGCCTGCGCATAGCAGAATGCTGTAAAGGCCAGAACCCCGTCTCATACAACAAAAATCGATACGATGCGGTGTCCTTCACTCCCAAGCTATATGTCAAGAAAGCTTTACGCACCCTTTCCAACCTATCCCACGTGTTTTTTTGCTAACTCTTTGGGCCCCAAACCTCCACCCCATATAGCAGCAAAGCCCGACCAAAGCCCTAAACAAGTGTGCTCTCCTCGCCGATCCACAGAGATCTATCCTAGGCAACACGCGTTTTTGCCTTTGCATATAAAGCCTTCCAACTGCACTTTGGCTCTCCTCTTCACACACTCATCCCACAAATGTTAGTAGTGAAATCAATTCCCCGTGATACTTGAAGCTCGCACCATCTCCACTTCCCCGGTCCCCGTAATATAACTCCGGGATAGGGTGTTGCGAGGACAGGATCGTGAGAAGCTTAGTTTTGTGCAAGTTCACTGTCATTCCCGTTGCCCCACAGAACCCACTGAGGGCATCCAAATGCTGCTGCATACTGCTGGCTGTGTGGGCTAGCAAAGCTACATCATCCGCATATAGTAACATGTGCAACACACATATAATAGATGTATCTGCAACCACTAACGAAGGTCCAAAAAAAGGTTCAGATAAAGTGCGGTTGGACATATAACATTTGAAAATTTTGGCTTATAGATTTTATCGTCATAAGCTTTTTGGATGGCAAAACAATGGCTTTTCTTGATCATCCAACAATGCAAAAGCTTTGGGCAATGTAGTGCTTATCCAAAGACAAATTTTCAATGAAAACAATACAGGAAAATACAGAGATATAAAACTATACACACTCATGACATGGAGGAGTTGCGCATCCACTATCTATATCTCAGCAAGTTCTACACCATGGATGTAGCATTGAGCCATCGTTCCAGCCAGATGTTAGCCGATTGTTATACATTGGACAGGTGTTATGTTGCCTCAGCCATTGATCAATGCAACTGGGATGGGGCTGTCAAAAAATAAAAAATAAAAAGAAAAAGTAATCCATGGCTTTAAGTGTTAAACATCGAAAGCTTTGAATTAATTCTCACTTATTCGCATCTGCTCTAGGTGCACATTGCAAGTTCGTTTTCTATGCCTGTTATTGTTCCAATGAGGCATAAACTCATGAGAAGGGTCAGAATTTTTTTTTTCTACAAATTTGGCAGAAAATCAGAAGATCTATAAAATTTCAAGACCCTAAACTTGATTATCACTTGAGCTGCCTGATTTGCCCTGCACTGGTGCCCACTTTGATTTTTTTTGTCTTAGCCTGAGCTAAAACTGCTTCATGCAAGCCTTTGGCTTTTGGATCTAAAACTTGCATAAACTTGCATGGCCACGTCCGAAACAAATGCTCGGCAGAGTCTGGATTAAGAAGGACTACACAATGGGAGCATGTAATATGGAATCCGGGATATGAAATGTGCAGTATAACTGTATTCCAACATTAAGTTTAAGCAGAACTTTGGTATTGCTTTAATGAAAAATAGAGATCTCGACATATACCCAAATGAATCTCTTTGCTGCCGATTTACGCCATGCAAGCAGTTTCCCCATGGCTTCAGAAGATCTGGCACTAGCAACATAATGCAATGTAGTTCTTGTGCTTCTATCTCCTGGCAATAAATTTCCAACTGGATTTAAAAGTCAATTTGAGATGCAACATGTTTCAAACATGTAAATTGAGAAACTTTGAGAACTGTGATATGTTATATGTAAGCACCTGTAGGATTTAGACGCAGTACTTGGTGAAACCAAAGCTCCATTCGTTAGCATGTTTTGCCAGCGCTCTCCTTTCATAGCTAGATGAAGTGATGTAACACTCTTGCAATCTCTTATATTGTCCATCAATTTTGAAGTCAGATTTGTTCGTTATTAAGCAAATCCATCAAAACAGGGCATCCAAACGCTCGCCTCTTGTTAACCTCCAAATAGTCATACCCATCACTATGAAGATTAAAAAGCCATAGAATCCAATCAATTACCTCTACAGAGCTCTCAATTTGCAGAGCAAATGCTGTAGAGAAAATGGACGCTCACTGCTCTCCACGTTTGCTCAACTTACTTGCAGTTTTTTTTCCATCCTTGGCTTTGCCGTTAGCCTCATCTGCTTAAGCCAAAGTTCGCAATAGCCTCTTTCCCTTGATTCAAAAACTGCTCTTCTTCCCCTTGTTGTGCCTCTGCCCATCATACATAATGATGCAGTATGGATTCGTCGAGCGATGCCCATCCTTCGGCATCAAACTGTGAGTGCTTAGAACTTCCACATATAGTTTTTGCCACATTTCTATTCCTCCTTCAAACTAGGCTTATCTCCGCATTTAGAACCAAATTTTGAGAAACACGCGTTTCCTGTCTTCTTCCTACACCTAATCTGGCTTCTAAAGCTTCCAGATCTGCTTCAGAGGTTTCAGATATGCCACTATCCTCATCCTCTGTATTTTCTTCTGCTACCCTAATAGTTAATCTTCTTTTTGCATCAAATGACATTTTGGAAAGAGGAAAATATGCACCTTTACAGGAGTTGTGGATAGTTTCAAATGCTCTGACATGACCCATGCTTCTGGATTTGAAAGTGATGTTAGAAGATTGTTAAAGACCGGCCATGGTCGCCATAGATGAGCTCCTTAAATTAAGTCCCAAGAAAACCTAAGAATTTAAGAAACTCTACTGGACACTAAGTAAAAACTTAGTTTTAGGGTAATGCCAAGCAGAATGCCTAGAAGATGAGAATGTATTCTTCCGGCGGATTGGCTTTGATAAAATCTATTCGAAAAGATGTAGCAGAAATAGATGCATTACTTACCCGATCGAGCTATTGTTGTAGATTTCTTTATGGATAGGCTTCATGTTGTTAAACTAAAGCCCGACACTCCTAGTTTTTGAGCGGATAAGCCCCAAAGTAAGCTCCATTGAAGAAGCTTGGATGCTCGAGGCCCTCTTTTGTGGCAAGGCACAGAGAAGTGGCACAGAGATCTGGCGGCGGCCACGGATTGCTTGAAGAGCAAGAAAGGGGAAGGTCGTGCAAGAATTTTGGTATTTTTTTAATTTTTGTTACACGTGTTGTGCTCAGGTTTTTTTTTGAGACGGAAATATTAGCCTCAAACAAAAAATGTGTTTGCTTTATATATGTTGTGATATGTGTAGATTGTGCCTTAGGCCTAATGGTCTTTTATGAAGACCCAATACGATATGACCCAATACGATATACATGGTGACCTATATTGTGCAAGCTAGCACAAATAGATAGAGTCAAATAGATCGTGGTGACCTATATTGTGCAAGCTAGCACAAATAGATAGAGTCAAATAGATCGCGCTTAGGGAATATTAAGCAATCAAGCAAAGTAATCAAACGTGTTTTTGACTAGCTCTAAGTACATGTGTTGTGCGTAGGTTTTTTTTAGACGGAAATATTAGCCTCAAACAAAAAATGTGTGTGCTTTATATATGTTGTGATATGTGTAGGCCTAATGGTCTTTTATGAAGACCCCAATACAATATACAATACATGGTGACCTATATTGCACAACCTAGCTCAAATAGATAGAGTCAAATAGATCGCGCTTAGGGAATATTAAGCAATCAAGCGCACGATCGATTACTTCTCTTAGAGGCTGGGGATGTGGGATAAATCGCATGCTTCCACTGAATGCTTGATAATAATCCTCTAGGGTTGTAACAGTCTTTAGCATTTTTTGTAGTCCTAGGATGATGCCCTTGTCTTTCAAGCTCCTCGCAAACCATTCATTTTTCTGCGCAAGACCATTGGCAAATTCCACCGCATAGCGTCTCATCATGGGAAGCCCTTCTGCCGAAGGTGCCGGTTTGCTAATCAACTTCATGGCAAAATTAGTAAGTTCTTCTTTGTTTTTCTGAAATACTGCTTCAAACTCTGTTTCGGACATATATTCTATTACTTTAGCTGCCAGACCTAGCGCTGCTTCTTGCTCCATCTCCATCTCTGTTGCCATATTATGCTGCATGGCTGTTTCTAATGCAGAAGGTAACGTTGCTGATATTTTTTTCTGTTGCAAATCAGTTGCATGTTCATATACTCTTCTTAAGATTTTTGCTGCAGGAATTCTCAATTTAGGCGTATTTAACTGCTTGATAATATCATCCAGAGATTCGTCATTATGTTCCTCCTGATAAGGTCCATGCCCTAAAATTTGCTTGCTGTTAGGGCTGCAAAGAGCAAGAAGATCAAGTGCTTCCCCAGCTTTAATGGCAACATCCAACTCTTCTTTTTCTGAACCTTGCAAGAACAGATATTTGAGAACCGGTACTATTTCACCCAAGTTGCCAATCCGTTCCCTGATTTCATCATCCAGTGCCAAACTAGTTAGCAGGTCTATGGCATAACTTTGTAGTTTTGGATGATGCTCTAGAATCGCTTGAAGATTCCTGCGAATCTGAAGTTTTACCAATATCCTTTCTTAGACAAACACCCGCATCTTCAGGTGTGGAAGCAATAGCTTTAGTAGCTCTAAAGATTTCAGAATTATGTCACATTCCTGACAATCCTCTCGACAATCCCCTGGACAGTGCTCTTTTATGAAGGATACTAGTTGTACATTGAGGCCCCTTGATCTTCCAATGTTCAAACAGTTCTTAGGATCTTTTGAAAGTTGTAGAAGTATGTCGAGCCCCAAGACCTTAAGCTCAATGGCCACTGCCATGGAGGTTGGATCATTGTCAAAGCCATCATCGGAAAGCAAAGAAATAACACCCTCTACAGCCCCTGCTGTTGATGCAATTCTAAAGTAGTAATCACTGAAATGATCTGTAAGCTCCTTTACAATCCGGGCTGCAGCCCTTCTCACCTCCCTTCCCTTTTTATCCTTCCTAGTAATCATCGCCAACAGGCTCTCCAGTGCACCAGGTGTGCTGCTTATTTTACTTAGACTTTTTGCATATAGTCTATCTTTCTCTTCCACAAATATTTTCAGAATAACCACACCTCCTTGCTGTTCTTTTGCATCATCAGACTGAAGCTTTTTTATGGAAAATTCAACTAGGTCCTTGTCCAGACCTGCAAACGTATTCCCATTAAGACAATCATTGTAAACTTCATAAAAGAACTCCTCCACCATTTTGAAGTGATTTGGTTTTAGTTTCCTCTCTGCAGTAACATCTTGGAACAGTTTTTGCCAAGAGATCATATATGTCCAGTAAGACCTCTCTATCAAAAAGATGGATGCTTCAACAAGGATCATTGCATAGAATAAATATGCAGCATTGGCTAGATTTTGCATCTTAACCTCACCATTAAAATTATGTTGAATCAGTCTAAGCAGAGAGAATGCAATACTGACCAAAGCAGATAGCACCTCCAGATGGCGAAGAAGCAAGCGTATATCGCCCCACAAGGATGACATCTGAGTTTTAGCATGCTTGAGCATGGCCTCTTTATGCCTGCTAAAATTCTTATGCCCTCTGTCAAAAGCAATCCATTGATGCCCCAGAAATCTATAAACTGTAAATCACCTCCCATTCCTCCTATCAGGACTACAGTGGCCCAAATGAAGGCTAATTTTCCAAAAGCACTTGCTATTTTTTGGAGAACCACCAGTCTGACTGCAAGCAAAGTGAGCTTTTGCCCAGGAGCTTGGTATTTTTTATCTTCAGGTTGCATGTTTTTGGAGGATGGATCCACTGCTTCAAATTGAGGGGCAGAAGGACTCTGGGGAGTTTGCAAGGTTACGAGCAGTGACTCATGCTGAAAAAGAGCAGGTATGTTTGCTTCAAGGTCGACCTGCTGGGGATCGAAGCTCTTTCCCTCCATCGATGCCTCAGATTTGAGAAGAAAGCTATCAACTATGAACTATGGACAATTCCTAGAATTGTCAACATTGAGGGCCCTTATTTTTCACATTCTTTTACTAGGCTGTACCATCAAACAGTTGTAGGTAAGCTGGCCTTGCTTCTAGAATATTGAGTCTATAAATTCAGCTTCAGTGCGCCAGAAGTTAAATGGAGATAAACTGTTTACCTTTGTCAGCTATGTGGGACACATCATGATATTTTACCATCAATCACGGCAAGACTTCAGACCAACATTATTATGTTGCGTTGATTCGTTTTGTCTTTTTGTATCCCTGGTTGGACCTATAAAACATTTGTGCTAACATGTTTTCAAACTAATAGGCTTTTATATTACAAGAAATTTATCGCGGCGGCCCCGCCGCGAACATTTCTCTTTTCCAACCCTGTCACCTTCAACCCAAGACCGCCCGTATGCCCGTGTCATGACATTTAACCTAGTGGCCGCAAAAACATTTCTCTTTCCCGACCTGGTGTCACCTTCGAACCCAAGTAATCTGACCATGTCATGTCTTTGTCATGACATGAAGCTATGAAAATTTTCCAACATACAGTTCATTGATGTTAGTGTTAGGATATTATTGAATGTCGAAGAGAAATATTTATGCTTGAGTTCTCTCAAGAGTTTTCAAGAGCTATTGTGTAATCACGTTGGTTTTGCTTCTAATCCTTCTCAACAATTTTGCTGGTTGATAGCAATGTGTAGAGTCAACTAGCTATGGCAATGGCTAACGAGATGAAACGTGCCATGTCGCAATAGCCCCAAGCTCCAATCGAGACAGTTTAAACAATTTAAATGTAGGGCTGAATTTAAATTGCAGATATTTATTTCCAGAGTTGGACGAAATTTAGAAGAAATTGTGAAGATAGTAAGATTATAGGGAAACTGCCGAGAACATTTCTCTCAAACCAAATATTGTTAAGTTCAATGCCAGTTCTAGGTTAATATTTTGCATAATTGTGCTCACATTTTTTGTATCCATAAATTGATTCTAAACTGAGATGCTTGGTTGTGAATACATGAATGTTGCTGTCTTTGTCATTGCTAATGCTGTTGTCTTACTTTCTTGTTAAGTGGATGAACTTTGTAGTAAGAACTTACTCTAGTAAGACCTTAATTTGGGGGAATGGTTCTTTGTTGATACTTTGGTTAGGTTGGCCTGTGAACCTGAGCACACAAGGCTGATACCGTTCTAGCTAGAAAAGAACTTAAATGGTTTAGCAAGCCATCTCTGACTTTGGGTCAGTTTTGATGCGAGACAGAGGTGGGTTATGTTGCCGAAAGCCTGGCGAGCGCCGGACTTGGGTGCCCAATAGGAAAATCCTGCCATAACATACATAGGTCCACACGGATTGAAGTAGCTCCAGCTTTATCAGATCGATCTATATTATTGCCAGAGTTGCTTATACAGAGAGAAAATAGAACCCTTATTCCAATCTTTGAAAATTTTATTCTGCTTTTTTAGCCTGCTTTATGTAACGCACCATTGCATAAGTGCGAAGATCTTCATTTAGAAGCCTGATGTAGGAAATTGAAGATTAACGTCGAGGAAGGGAACAAACGGATGCAAAAACTGCTTGTAATGCAATATAGCAAATACACAAGCATTGAAAGCAACATAAGACATTCCCATAATTCAATTGTGTTTTCTTAAGAACTTGAATGGCTTGACGCCATGAAGCATGAACGCAAAATAAATCAAATAAATTATGTACACGCAGCAGCAGGCCATCTATGTAGACCACATCTGAGAATACGCAGGATTCACTATATTTGAGTTCTGCCATATTGGGAAATTGCATCCTCCAAAAGGAAAACCTTGTGAAGGTGGATTTGTGCTAAATGACCCTACATTGTTCTGCCCTTGAAAAACTGATTGAGCTGGATAAATTCCTGAATTGTTCTGGGCTGGAAAAATCCCTGAATTATCCTGTCCTTGATGAACGGCTTGAGCTGGAAAAAAACCTGGATGGTTCTGGCTTGGAAAAGCCTGTAAACTGTTTCGCTCTTGATTGACATAAGAAGAAAAGCATGGCCCTGTAAAGGAAGATTGAGGCATGGCCTCTTCTTCTACTTCCATGCCTTCCATTTCTTCATCATTTTGGTTTTGATCTTCAGCTAGACTATCTGTTATATCTTCAATCACTAATTTACCTCCATTCTCATAATGAGCAGTTTCTGCACCCCTTGATCCTTCAGAAACAGAAGTAGGAGGTACCCAAGGCACCAGAGCTAGATTGTTGTCCCCATCCACACTGACACTGTACTCAGAAGGAGGATCTAATAGTCCCCAGTTCATATACCTTCTTGAAAACCTTCCCACTGTAAAACCGAGTACGACCGTCATAAAATCCTCCTTTAATTGCATATGAAACAGATTGAATAAACACGCACAAAGCAGATACCTTTTGAGAAGGAAAAAAAATCGTCATTCACTTGAAAGGCAGGAACAGAAGATTCTTCTGAATTTCTATGGTTGTATAACACTATCGCCTTAGTATCATCCTGCGAAACCTCTGCAACCAATGATTTTGGCCCATCTAAATCAGACGAAACCTCTGGTATTTTAGAAGCATTGCCGCTGCTGACCTCTTCATGATCCTGTGTAGTTCCCATCCAGGTTGAACATTAAAAAACGAAACCCTATCGTAAGTCTGGCCTGTGCTCAGGGTTACAGGCTCCCGCATACGCCGAGCTGGAAAAGAGAATCGAAACGGAGGGATTGAAACAGAAAACTGGATGATGGGTTATATTCATAAGAGAATCAAACGGAGTAGTTGAAGCTAGAGGTTAATTCGCCATAGCCAAGGCTCGAATTGGATGGAATTGGAAGAAAGAAAAAGAAGAGCGTGGAGAGAGTGTTCTTGCCAGCGTAACTAGGTCCTAACAGCTTGTCCCGAGGCAGAAAAGCAAGGAACGAAGAAAGGGCCTTTATGCATAGGCGGTCATTTCTCGAAGCCCTTTGAGAGCAGGATGCTCGCAAGGATACATACTGGTCTTCAAGATATACTACAGAATTGAAAAGCCATAGCTGAGGCGAACTAAAGAAAATGCAAGAAACGGCAGATCTAGGGCAAACCTTGTAGAAATCGTCACCTTTCAGCAAGGTTTTGTGGCCGACCTGCTGGTGCTTCCGGGGAGCGGGAACATCTTGAGAAGCCGGAGCTGGAAGGACGCCGTGGCTGCCCTGGCCGCCATAGCCACAAAAACTAGAAAAATGCAAGAATGCAAAATTGCAAAAATGTTCCCCGAAAATTTTTTTTTGACATTTGGCACGCATGCAATGGAGCATCAAGGAATCTTGGAGAATAGAATCAAAGTGAATGCTTTATATATGTTTTGATGATGGTTGTTTTAAAAAGAAACGTTACAATTGGTTATATTCTCACCATCATATATTTTATCATTTTCTTCGGTTGCCAAAAAAAGAAGGGAGCATCCCTTCTTATCCACGCCCTAAAAAAAAGGCCTCCAAATTTTTTTCCATTCCTCTTAACCTTTCAAAAGAAAAGCTATCTAAAAACCCAAAAAAGCTATCTAAAAACCCAAAAAAAGCAACATGACCTCTAAATGACATTAAGCTCCTCAAATATGGCAATATATAATGTTTTCTATACAATACGCCACAGGAATCTTAGCCCAACCATGCGAGAAAACCCCTTCACAAATACCAAACTCAAACGTAGTTTATGCAAATGACTCAGCGGAGCAGAGGCAGAGAGTGCGGCTTGATGCAGCAAATGCATCAACGGAGGCAGAGAGAGCGGCTTGATGCAATAAATGTTTGAATGGAGGCTTGTGGCGAAATCGGCTCTCTGCTTTTGTTACCGTCAACGGATTTTTTTTTAGAACACTGGCCTTTCAAGATTTTCCAGGTGTATCAATCTACAAGATACCATGTTTGGGCGCCTACGATTTTGACATGCAAAACCACCTTTTGTTCTGATCTTAGACGCTGTGGATGCGATTCCGTAGAAAGGCCAGCTTACTGTGGTTCAATAATTTGAGCTTGTCCTATAGAAGGAGATTCCAAATGCACTTCCATTTATTTGCGCTGCTACAGGTTATTGTTGTGGAAGTCTGTGGTTGCAGACCAGCCAGCTTTTTGTGGTTCATTAATTTGTGCATGGTAAATGGTCATGTGCAAATGAAAGGTTTTGTGTAATGAATAAACAGTCGATTTCCAGGGATCGCTGGCCGAATTTCAGATGCCTCAGTTCTGGTTAATTGTAAGTTGGCCTTGATCTTCTGAAATCGGGATGCTAGGAACCAATTCCGGCAGCTAATCCGGCGGCTCCTCTGATTCATGGTTTCCTTGACCAAATCGGCCATGTTGTTTGAATTTCGGTCTGATTCTCTGGATCCATACCTCGTTTTCTTGCTTGGATCTCTGCTCTGTTGTGATGTTTTCATTTTTAATGGTCATATGGAAAGGTTTTGAATGTGACCTTAGAAAGTGGTAGAGGATTTTTTTGTGAAAAAAATATTGGCCATTGATTTGGCATGATGCCTGGCATATGCTGGAGATCAATGGTCCGCGTGCAATCCTAAAAACAAAACCCATAATACAATGGAAAAAGAGAATAATGGAATGTACGTCGTGGTCATGAGTGTGTATACTTGCACATGACTAGAATAATATTATATCATGTTTCGCCCATCTAATGGTGGTTCAACTAGAAGTATTTCTAGCTGTTGTTTTGTTGGCTAGTGCAGGAGGTGTATCCATAGTATGCAATTGTAATAGAGGAAGTTCTAGAACCTTTCTTGTGTGCAAATTGCAGCACATGCATATTATTGTTGCAATAGAAGAAGCATCAATTTTTAAATCAATGGAGAAAGTTCGTAACACTCCTCTCTTCTATTCTATTCTATTCTTAGAAATCCTAACCATGTGTATTAAAAAAGTAGTATGCCTTTGTGGGTTCGCTATAGAATTCTAGAATGGGCTGGATCTTTCTTCAAGCCAGGTTGGATTTGGTCAGAAATTTGGTAAGAGACCCACGATCCCATACCTGGGGATTGTTGGTGACACATGGAAACGAAGAATTGTGTGTGAATGCCCATAATAAATCACATGTGATAGATGAGCAATGTAAAAACGGGAACATCTTAGAGACTCGTTGCTATCTTATCAAACTATATATAATCATACATTCAATTTTGAATTTTTTTTTTTTCGTACCTAATTTTTCTGGTTTTGCCTTAGGCGAGCCTAACACGTATGAATATTTTGGGTGTCACTTTCTTCGGCTGCAAGCAAGCCCTGAATTATTATCACTCATATATAATGGATGTTGCTTTTCTGTTTGATATACATTTGTTTGACGCCAAAATTTTCTTTAGTTGACAAATGGCCAATCTCTCCTTATGTCGACGCATGTATTCTAAAAAGCTAACCCCAGATCACACTTACGACGGATTAACCCGAAATTATCCTCTACTGCCATGGCCTTTCTGTGAGATAGCTTTGATTTCATTCCCTTGGCATCCAAGGGCAGCTGGATTCAGACTGTCAATCCATCTTCCTTATTGCATCAATTCCGGCATCGCCTAATCCCTTACTCCAATCTAACTTCCAATTGGCGCAGTAGGCAACTTCTGCACCCAAATAAAATTCATCAGTATCTGGAAGATCCGGAAAAGCTCGGCCTTTCCCTGTATGGACTTTCTTATGCAACACATGGCTTGAGTTATTCTGAGGGTTATATTATCACTAATGGGTTTTTTCCTGTAACAAATTTTTTAAAGGACGGTCCCACCCTAGCTTGGAACTCTGTCATGACTTCCCTATAGGCTAGGGTTGCCTGCAGAGTGGCTTGGACATCTATCTCCTTCTGGAAGACCTGGAAAATGGCATTGACATCAGCCTCAGCTACATGGGCACTGGCGCTGTACCATCGCCTAAAGTCTGAACTTGCCATGGATCTTGAGTGAATTGGACTAACAAACAGCTACTGAAGTGCCTAAGGGAGCTGGAAGATCGCCTAAAAGTCAGGAGCAAATCTGTAGGATGCTAAGTGAGAAATGGGGGCCCATTTATAGACAAGATGAAAACCCTAATTTTGGGATGACTTGGAAAAATCTTGGGGTTGGGCAATTCTCACCTATTTTGAGGTCGAAATGGGGATTGGAAAGCTAATTTAAGGATTTGAGCATGAATAAGACTATCTAATGAACCTATTGCAACAAGTTTGAGGTCAATTGGAGGTGGCATGCTAGAGATAATGGTGAAAGGACTCATGGTGTGCGCTGGGGGCTCAACCTAAAGTTTAGGTTGGGGTCCTGGCGCATACCGTGAGACATTTGGCCCTAATTGGTCAAAACTTATCCAAACAAGATGAACTAAGGGTCAAAACATGATGATCTCTCCGAGATATGCAAGATTGACCTCTTACTTGGCCGATTTGGAGATGTTTGGGACTAGTTTGGGTGTGAAAGACTCACGGTGTGCGCTAGGAGGCTGACCTAAAGTTTAGGTTTGAGTCCTGGCGCATACCGTGAGACATTCCTCATTAATTGACCTTAAAATGTCCGATTTGACTAAAATAAAAGGCAATTATTGCTAATTCCATCTAATTAACAACAATTATACACTTATAATTTACTCAAAACAACTTTGTATTCACAAAATTTGTCATTTACAAAATTAATGAGGTTCCCCTTTAATGTGACTGGCTAGGTGCATGTCCTTCTTCATTATGGTCACCCTCTTGGCGTGTACCGTGCATGCTGTGGAGTTCAAAATGTTGCACTAGTTTCTGCTCCGCTGCTTCTTGCAAGGCTAGCAGCATCTCGCCCGTTACCCTCATGCTGGTGTCGAATTCTTGCACGACTTCTTTCACGAGCCAGCCGAAGGGTGCATGTGGAATTAGAAAGCCATAGCTTCTCTGGAAGTGTCGGATCTCGCTAATTGATCGATTCAGCTTCGAATTGGCTTTCCTGGCTTTTGGCTTCTTTGGGGGAATGGGCTTCTCAGGAGGCGGCTTGAGAGTCTGCTTCTTTGACGGCCGTCCTCCTGCAACAAAAGTGACCTTATTCGCCTAGTAGTAGGAGTTATAGGCCTCCCGCTTCTTCATGTACTCCTAGTGCGCCTTCAACTTCTTCTGGTAGACCCTGATGTGGTCTACCACGTATGATTCTCGTGCAGGCCGAGGTGGCTTCTTCGGGTCCTTGTCCTTCTCCCATGTGGGATAGGGTGGGGGTACCTGCGCCTGTTCATTCTGGTCCGCCTGCTCTTGGTCTGCCTGATCCTCCTCTGTTGGCTTGGAGGAGCTCCCACCTTCTTGATTAAGGTTGAAATCTTCGTCGTCTGAGTCGTCGGAGGTTGGGGGCTGGTCAGCTGGCCGTTCTCGATGATGATCTTGGTCCGAGGCGTCTTCTTCATCTTCCTCTTGGGCTCCTCCACGTGTTTGCCCTTGAGCTTCTTCTTGGCTTCTGCCTCCTTGGCCTCCTTTTCTTCTCTCTTCCTCTTCTTCTCTGCCTTTTTCTTCTCCCTGCGCCGTTCCTTCGCCTTATGCATCTTGATCCAGGCTTCAAGCTATTCTTCCTTAGTCGGCTCGGGGGTGGGCTCCCTCTGCTCTTCCTGTGCTTTGGCCTCCCGCTCTCGCTCCGCCCTTTCTTGTTTCTCCTTCTCCATTTGCTCGACGACTCTTTGAATTTCGTCGTCCCCTTCAATTTCCTCGAGCACTTCCGTTGAGGCCTCAGATTGCACCTCTGCTCCTCCATCTAACTCCTGGTCGATGGTGTCGGTCAGCTTTTATTGTGATCCCTGCTGAGATCCTTGCTCGTGCTGCTCCTCTGAAGTGGTTTCCCCGTCTGATGAATGCTGGCCTCCTCCTGCGAGAAGTCGCTCCCGAAGCATCTATTGTACTTGGGTGCTGGCTGTTTCACCTCCTTGAGGAACCCGAGCAGTCTGTTTGGTGCGCGCCATATCTTACATCACGCCAATCGGAGGTTGGTCGCCCAAAAATCACCTCAAAATGCGGAGCTAATTTCTAAACAGGAAGTCTACAAATGGGGGGGGGGGGGTCTAGGTCTATTTATAGTTTGGGTAATTTTAGGTCAAATTCTAAGTTACTCTTTTTCATATGCCAAAACACCTATTAACCTATAACATATGCTTACTTCAAAGTTTTCTAAGCCATTTGACTCATGGTGTGCGCTAGGGGCTCGAACTAATATTTAGATCAGGGCTCTGGCGCATACCGTGAGACATTTTGGCATTTTAGACTAAATTATATGATTTCTAGGCATATTCCTAGGGGTGTAACATACAAATCTAACTAATTCTTACCTTAAAATTCGATCTAGCATATTATCTTGTTAAAATTCATCATGTTTCGGCTAGTTTCTAGTTTGCGCCCCCCCGGTCCCGGTGAACACGACGGCCTGCAGCAAGTCTTCTTTGTCGCGACATGAATCATTTGCACCTTTGCAGTGGACGTTGATTTGGGTTGATTACAGTTTTTTTTTTCTTCTTTCGGCTGTTCTGTCGTATTCACCTGCTATAGGCCGTCGTGTTCACCGGGGAAGGGGGGGGAGGGGCAAACTAGAAGTGTCCCCATGTTTCAAGGTGATTATGGCCAGTGACTCACAGTGTGCGCCCAGGGCTTAACCTAAAGTTTAGGTTTGTGCTCTGGTGCATACCGTGAGACATTTCTACCTTAGGTCAAAATTTAGTTCAACTTTTTAGTTTTCTTAGTTTTCAATTCTTCTAACTGTTGCTAGCTTAGCATAATCTACATAAATGAGAAAAAAATTCCCACTTTTTCGAGGTTTGAGAATCCTACTAAGTTAGTACTACTGGAAGCATGGTCAGTGCTTTGCTCTTGGTCACCAAGAACATTGCTCTGGTACCACTGTGACGTCCCCTACTCATATACGGTGCACTCACCATATACAAACAGGAGTTCATCCCCCATACCAGCTCCATGCTAATACAGGGCCCTCCACGTGTCACTGCAACCTTGTTGAGTTCCAGTGGGAAGAATGAAGGGGTCATTTTACCCTGTCTCCCTTCAGGGCCTACCTAGCTGCGGAAGCGTAAACATACATGTAAGTACAAATACATCAACATCACATGACCATCATGAAGGATGGCTCACCACATATCTGCATAGACAGAGATCAGCACATCACATATGGAGATCCTACCCAAGGCTCAGACTCAAAGGGGATGACTGACGGCTTGGGAATCCAGAAGTCATTGCAGACAGAATTCATGGCAAATGGATTTGGCTGGCATAAGAACATGGCTTAGGGTAGTCCACTCCATCCGCCTGGCCCCTTCACCCACAACCAGGTGTGGTTCTTGTACACAGGCCGAATTTAATAGTGCATTAAAGAGGGTTGGCTAGGAGCATCATAATACTAGGCTTTTTAAGGTCTCTACCCCCTCCCCCCCAATACAATGAGTCCACAGAGATCATCATCACATACATATCACAGAAGAATTAAAGAACAAGATTTAATCTAAATCACAGAGTTAGGTTCTTTAGTTATGGCTTGGTATCTAGAGATCTAGATGGCTGCTATGGGCAAATCAATAGGCTAAACCTACTTACTCTATGTCTGGGAGGCGGATTAGACTATTGAATTGGCAAAATACCTGATCCCTGGCTTGCTCCTCCTGCTCTGAACGCATCCATGTTGCAGAACTGCTTGAAGATGAAGCTAGAAGGGGAAACTAATGAGCGAGGCTGCTCAGACAGATCTTGGGAGGCGAGATTGGCTCTTGGATCAAGCAAAATGGAGCTCTAGAAGGCTGTGGACGAAAATGGAAAGTTAGGGTTTCCTATACTTATATAGACTAAGGGTTAGGGTTACGGTTAGGGCTAGGGCTAGAGCATGTGGGACAAATGGGTGTGGCCCACTTGCCTTTATTACCGAGGTGACCTAAATTGTACACATGGGTAAATGTGTACACATGGATAAATGTGCACATGAATAAATGCGTACATGAATAAATGTGCACACCTTGCAAGTTGCCCCCTAGGTTGCTACTTGCTTGGCTACACGTTGGCGTACACGTCAATAGGGATGGCGTGTACGCGTGACGAGGCAGTACAGTATACGTCTTGGGACCGTATACTGTGCTGGAACGTCACAGTTAGTTCGTTTCTTTCCTCCATTTCCCTATTTATGTGTTTCCACGTTCTTTTTCTGCCCTTGCTTTTCTTGGTACATCTCCTCTTTTATAGTGTTTGGCCCACCCACCTACCCTTCCCCCTAGTTTGTACCTTATTTGTATAAAATAACACATTATGAGATGCCTAGTGCATGTTGGAGGCCTTTGTGCTTGATTGAGGCCCTCGTGCCTAGTTGACGGCCCTCGTGCCTGGTTGGAGGCCCTCGTGCCTAGTTGAAGGCCCTAGTGCCTGGTTAGCCCTTAGTAGGTTTTTGGTTGTGTTTCTTTTGTGTGTGGGAAACTGTTGGTGAGCGCATTTTCTATAGCTTGGCATTTCTGGAAAGGTTCTCAATTAGTGCACAAGACGAAGATCAACAGAGATGGCATTGCAAATATGAGTGCTCCAATTTTATGTAGTTTTTCGCCCAACAAGGCTTGTCAGCATGAGGATATAGAGTCTATTGTATTTTGACCCTAACATAGATTAGTGATACCATTATTGTCAGGGTTTTTCCTCGAAAACCCGAAAGGGCGAGGTTTTTTAATCCCGGCCATAATGGTCTCACTATCTGGGTCCAAAATGTATTTGTGTTGAGTTTGGTTATGAAAGGAGATGCCCAAGTAGCATTCATTACCATTATGATCGGGATTAAAAAACCTCGCCCTCACGGGTTTTCGAGGAAAAACCCTAACCATAATGGCATCACTAACTTATGCTAGTGCCCAAAGTCATAACAGAGTACAAAATGCTATATCCTCATGCTCACCGGCCTTGTCGGGTAGGAAATACAATGAATAATGAAATAAAACTCCATGTTTTCATTGCCTTCTCTATTAGTCTTCAACAAGTGACTGGAATATGACCTACTCGACCAAAATCCCAACTCATTTCCTACGTGCTCCTGACCTGCTTTCTGCAAAATACAACAAGGAAAAACAAAATCCACTAGAGGCCATCCAGGCACGAGGACCTCCAACCAGGCACGAGGGCCTCACCAAATACCAAATCACGTCAACCGAGTATGCAACATCCAATAAGGGAGGGCGGGTGGGTGGGACCAAACTCTAAGAAGGAGATGCTACAATGAGGAGCTGATGAAGAACGAAGGAACGTGAAAGAAGATAAATAGGGGAGGATAAACTAAGTAATTTACCAACCAACTACCTCCGTAGTTCTAGAACTTCATTTACCTTCTAAGCATGATTTCATTAATTGGAGAAAATAACGCAATTTTGAGAATTTTAAGCACACCTAATTTGCTCAAGCACAAATACTTTTACCTAGTTCTCGAGCCCAAGAAACATGACGTAATTAACATACACATATATATACAAATTATGTGTTATACTTGTACGTGTACATGATACTTGTTGAAGCTTAATAATGGCCCTACATTCTACACTAATAATTCACATCAATAATTTTACTTCACTATAAAAATAGCTCGACTCGGGGGTAGAGGTCATTCATCTTCCATGGCTTCCTCGATGCCTCGTCCAGAGCACATCCGATCTTTCAAGTGCTACTTGAGCTACAACGATCTGAACGAATGCGCTAGAAATGGTATTAATCTTGATCCATGGCTCCAATCTAAAGTTGATGGTCATGCTAGTGCTTGCAAGAAGCTCACTCGTGTTGTGGTCCACATTTACTGGCTTCCTGATTAGGAGATCTATAAGCTGAATAGCATCACGAGCTTTGGTGTTGATGATGAGTGAATCTGTATCTGCTAAGGATATAATAATGACATGAGTACCTATGAACTATGTATTACAATCAATGTTATCAGTGATGACTACTGTATTTGTTTATGATATAATAATGGTATGAGCACCTATGAACTATGTAAGGATGTAATAGCACAATGAATATTGTTTGATGTATCATACCTGAGTGTAGTGTAAGGGTGTGCTCTTCGACTTCCACTATATCTGCAAGCAGTCCCTATTTTCAATCACACCTGAATTACTCAAGCACAAAAACTTCTACCATATTAAAATCCACAAAACATGTTTTAAAAGCATACACATATCCATACGAAAGATGTATTATACTTGTATGTATACAACAGTCTTATACACGCGCAATAATGGCAGTAAAGTCTACCCCAATAATTCACCTCAATAATTCTACTTCACTATAAAAGCTTCTCACTTCGGGGCTAAAGTTCATTCTTCTCCCATGGATTTTTCGCCTTCATCAGTTCACCACATCAAGGCGATCAAGTGCTCAATGAGCCACTCTGATCTTGTCGGTTGCCTAGACAGGGGTCTTCTTCTTGATCCCTACTTGCGAAGAAAAGCTTTGGGTGCTGAGATTCGTTGCCCTGTGCCAATTCGTGTTATGATCCATCTGATTTGGCTTCCTGAGCGCAATAGCTATGAGATATCAGGGATCACTACTACTGATGTTGATGATGAATGAATCACCTGTTCAACATTGTATAGTGTAAGAGCTCTTGTGTTGAGATGAAAAATGCAAGACGCATCACCTATATAAGATGCAAGTTTGCCTAAATGATATATGATATAATAGTTATGTAGAAGAAAAGTTGTGTTGTTGAGTGGATGAATAATGCATATCTTACCTTTAATAGCCTCAAGTGTCCCCTTCATCTTCAGCAGCTTCTTTAGCTAATAATTCTTGGAGCTGGATTCCTACACTCGTAGGGATCATTACTTGTGGGGCGAAAGCATGCTAGGGTGTACCATCTAAAGTTCTTTTTAGGGAGTGCGAAACTACCCAGAAAAGTACCCAACACTGGGTACTGGGAACTTGCATTAATGTCTCAATAAACAATAAGTTTGAGAGTTTATTCATCCATTTTAGTCTCTAATAGTATTGTCATCCTCTAATACTATAGATTGATATGTTATTGACCTTCAACTCAAAATTTTTGGATTGATTTTAATGGAAAGAAAAAGTAGAAAGTACCAGTTTTAAAAGTACCCAGTGTAGGTACTTTTGAGGGTTCCAAAAGTGGTACACCGTAGCATGCTTTCACCCTGTGATGGCTTGTTCTTGACCAATCAACCATAGTCAACAGTTTTCAGATGTTGGTAGCGCGGTGGGTCATTTGGATTTGGCCTCCACTTCTTCTCCCAGCAATCTTTGTACTGCTGGCTATAGGTGGTTCCTTTCCTCACCACTGGCTCCCACCAAGACACAAGCACTTCCTCGTAATGTGGAAGAGTGGGATTCTGTATGGGCTCCTCTTCTGCATAGCCTAGCCATGTCGGACAAGCATCTCCATGTCTAATAAGCAATAACATACCTTTCTTTACATCCTGGTATGGGTCAAATACATGTACCGGGTTTCTAGGCTTATCCTTTGCAGGTCCTACATAAGGTGGGGGTGCATCGTGACTCATCAACCAAATAAGTGCTTTCTCGGCTCAACCAAAGACATCTTGCCCCCGTGATAGGCCGTAAGTCCTTGATTTCTACAATGCTTGTGGGAACCACACTTAGAACACGATTAGATCCGACCCGGAGTCAATAACTTCACTGTGTAAGCATTAGACCACGAAGTCTCACCTCCCCTAGAAATATGGGCCCAAAGCATCATATATTTTGCAATAGATGATCTTAATGCTCCAATGTCTTTTAAGCTACCATACGGCATCACCGCCTTTTGGCGAGCCCCAGGGCATCATGGGCAAAATCATTCTCGGCCCGCTTTCCACATTCTAATACCTTTGTGAGGGCAACCATTCTCGATGACCTGCCTCATCTTGTAGTACATTAAAGGCCATCCATCTTCATACGTAAACTTGAAAAGGGGGTTTCAAGTGACCAATCAATCGATCTTTTTATCCGGGATGTACCCTTTCACAAAAAGACTTCCAATCCGGAACCCTGACTAGGTATGGTGTCGGGTGCTTTGGTGCCGATTCCCAAAAAGTTGCATAAGCTCGAATAGTCACAAGATCCGATCTCGCAGAAAGCGAGTCGTGGTAGTTACCGAATAGAGCATCAATATCATCGTGTGTGTGACCCACCATCATGAACCCGAAATGATTTGCTCGAAAACACCCAAAGAAACAAAAAAGATATCTATTTTTATTCCGCCACAATTGTCTAATTGCAAGTAGAGCCTCCCCGGTAGTCATTTTATGCCGCACCGGTGGTGCCGGGGGGCCACAAAAGCAAAGGCTCGTGTTGTTGACCTTTTGGTCTTCAAAGCAAAAGTGTTTAATATTGTAGCACCCCTTCGTGATTCCGTAAGGGATGACTCCCTCAAGTTGCCCCAGCTTGTCCAAAGAGGCATCCTCCATAGTTTTCAATGTATGGTTCAATGACCCAATATGAAAATTAGAGTCATCTTTCCAAAGGTCAAGTGAGAAATGCCCCAAGGCACCTATGCCATGGCCATGCATGAGTGCACCAAATCAAACTTACTTTCAAACGCCTCTCCCCACCAATCGACTTGACTAAACCTCAAGTCTAGGCAACATTGTCTTATTCTCGTCCATTTTGTCGGTATGATTGTGGAGTGCATGCTCCGAGAAAACGGTGTGAAAGAGCTCTCCATGACCAATAAAGGCTTCGCAAGACATCCGAAAGCAAAATATGTGAGCCTTCCCCGTCCATCTGCAGCCTCTCTTCTCTCTCTTGGATCTCTTGTCTTGGCTAATTTCTCTTTATTACAATACAACTATTACA
Source organism: Isoetes taiwanensis (assembly GCA_021234155.1). Classification (NCBI taxonomy): domain Eukaryota; kingdom Viridiplantae; phylum Streptophyta; class Lycopodiopsida; order Isoetales; family Isoetaceae; genus Isoetes; species Isoetes taiwanensis. Next base: position 247,674 of record JAJEKV010000265.1, on the reverse strand, counting down.
TTTAGAGAAGGCAATCCTTTTTGCTATTCCAACCTCTTTGTGGTGCTCCTTCCATACATTCAAGAAATCCATATTTACGAGATATGTGCTTCCCGCCATCTCCATTACGCCTTGGTCAACCTCATGAAGAATATCTTTTTTCGTCAAGACAGGAGGGTAGTCGCTTCACATTCTCCCTTGCACCTTCCGTGGTTACTTTGGATCTATGAGGCATGACCTCTGCATTCTCATCTATGTACATAGTTAATATGGCATCCCCAAAGAAGGGTGTGGGATCCGGTTTTCTTGAGTCCATTATTACCATGTTCACTATCCTATGCCCCCCCATAAACAATTTCCGCCATTTGTAGAATGTAGACAAGTGGTATACCATAAGTCGATACCATGCTTTCAAGCATACTTGTTTGTTGTTTATCATCGCCGTTTACCGACCATTCTCGGAGCAAAGGTCTAGCATGTTATAAGTGAAGGTGGTTCTCATCACCGCTTTCATATTCCAATAGAACGCCCTAATGCACGTGATCTCACACATTGTAAAATTTGCACAACATCTTCTAATGCAAAGAAATTGATCGACTTGAAATCCCGAATCGCCGAAGGCAAGGATTTTCCTTGCCGCTTTGCTTGGCGGAGCAGGCTTTTCGGCCGCTCAATTGATCATTCTATATGGTCTTCTTTTAACGCACTCTCCTTCAATTTCAGTATGTATGGCTCCACTTCCATGAAGTCCTCTCTCATCGCTTAATGAGCTTGGAGACGGAACATTATCCATCATCACCAAGTCAAGCAGCCATCTCACTAAGTCATACAGCTTGTGGTACCTCGGCACAAGCCCTGCATCTCATAGACGTTCTTTCCGGCATTGGATACAACCTCATAATTGTCACACCCAAGAACTCTTTTCCCAACTTCATGTCGGAATCGTGATGTGAAAATTATTACACCCAATGCATATGGTTTACCACAACATTCGTGCAACAATGAGCAAGTCTTTTCCATGAGTTCCTCTCTTGAAATACCTTCATGTCGAGGGCATCCCTCGGGCTTTGCATCTTCGTCTTCAATGCACAACCAATTTATGCATTTAACCTGTGCCGGTGGTGTGACTGTGATTATCTTCCCGTGACTTTCCGGGTCCGAGATGTCATTCTTTGGGCCAAAGAATAAATGACCCCTTTGACTCTTCAAGTGTATCAATCTCGTGTTCGTGATAGGCAACGCGCATCTCCATTGAAAATACTTTCTAGCGACACGACCTTGAATCCCTCAGGCAGGGGAAAATTATGATGAGTAGTAAAGCTGTGTACTTTGCCCTCGGCAACTTTAATGCCATTGTATGACATGCACTTTAGCTCCATCCTGCAACAATAACATGAGAAAGTAGTGTTATAAATCGCGGCCGCGATCCATTGGACCAAATCTTAAGTCTGGAACAACACCAGGGGCATTCGAGACGAGAGTACATATTACCTTAAATGTGCTTGAGAAGATCGCCGCGGCGATTTTGTTGAGGTGAAATGTTGTGACCAATGGTGAGCCTTTGAATTCCTGTTTCAGGATAAAACATCAATGAATCGTGATAATATCCCCCTTCATAAAGAAACAGGCATCTAAACATGCACCGAAACAGGGATCTAAACATGCATCTGAAGTGATGATGATCGGATAACTGAAGTGGCTAGACAAGATCGCCACCGCGATTTTAGTGAGATGAAACGTTGTGACCAATGGCGAACCTTTGAATTGCTGCTTCAGGATAAAACATCAATGAATCATGCTAATGTCCCCCTTCATAAAGAAATCAAGTGAATGCCCCCTTAACAAATGATGTGGCAATTGGAGAAGTGTATAGCCAAGTTTTGCATCAGACTAGCAAACTACCCAATGTGTGCTTCAGATTCAATCGAGAACTCCACAGATATGCATACCAAATAGATGCAAACTTTGGCATCTGAACATGCATCTGAACATGCATCTACACATGCATCTTAACATGCGTCTAAATATGCATCTAAACTGGCATCTAATCATGCAACTGTAGTGGCAAACAGAACTTTGAATCGAACAGGAAATACACATAAATAGGAAATTGAATCGAACCCTTCAAATTGAGCGAAAACTTCGCAATTCTGAGGTCGCCTGCTCCCACAGGCACAGCGCCCACAAAACAACAACCAGCGCCCACAATCGGCAACGGAGCGCCCACAAAATTGGAGTGAACAACACACAACTACCATTAACAACACACAACTACCATTAACATTATTAACACAAATCATTGCATTTAACACATTTAATTAAAATCCCCCTTAAACCCCCTTTGGTTTGGGTGCATATTCACACGGGGGGTTACGTAGGGCAGCGAGAGCTCCAAAAATATATTTACAATACATGTACGAAATTAACACCATTAAGTATATTCTCTCAAACCTTATAGTATTTTACAAACTTTAATATACAGTATACAAAAACTTGTACATGCATACCCCACAAACGAGGATCGTTATGTACGGTCCAGATCTTAGAATAAAGGGCAAATATGCCCATCCGACAGCTCTCGTTGCCCGGAGTAACCCCCCGTGTGAATATGCACCCAAACCAAAGGGGGTTTAAGGGGGATTTTAATTAAATGTGTTAAATGCAATGATTTGTGTTAATAATGTTAATGGTAGTTGTGTGTTGTTATATTAAAAAAAAATTTGGGCCCTTCGGGCCCTAACTAAAGCACTTTATGGGCTTAAATATTAATTACTAAAAAGCACAATAACATCAAGACAAACAAATTATTTCCGCAAAGCATTCATAAGGTATTACAACATAGGGTATTACAACATGAGTGGCACGAGCACAGGGCGGGGCTTTCTTTCTCAATCGCATGTTTCTCAATCTCCCTGATATAATGTTGAGTTAATGTGCCATGTCTCAAAGCAAATGCTGCAATGATTGGTGGCAAATTCCAACACAAACCCTCTTTTGATCTCAAATGACCTAGCAAATATTTCTCAACTTCATCTTTCATTCTCAACGTCCATTTAAAATCGCTAAGGCCACAAGCGATCTTTGATTCTTCCCACCATCCATCAAAGTAACGTGACAATTGGTTTTGTCATGATAAAACCGGATAAGAATGTAAGAAATTAAGTAACTTATTTTGCATTTGTCTCCGGCTTTCGATGCCGACACCAACAACAGAGCGAGCTCTGCAACATCAACCCATGTATTGATTTCTCGAGTGCTTATTACTTTCAAATAGCATCCGCTCAAAAACATTTGTCCAATGTGCGCTTTCAAATTTTTAAAATGATCATCCCTCCCATGAGCTTGTACATTGTCTCCGCGTAAGTGATATACAAAGAAATCTCGCCCATTGTCTCTAGCCCATTGTTCACAAAGTGATGTGACAAGAAATGTCTCGTAATTGTTTCGCTCCAAGTCGATCTCTTCCAAATATCCATAGAATCCTTAACACTTGTGCCGCATTTGGCAAGAGAACTTCCAGCTTATTTCTAAGTCCCGACTAAGGGACTCCACCAATGTCTTACAAGAATATCTATCCTTCAATTGTTGCACTACCAAGGAGAATAATAAATCGCCCTTTTATTCCTTCTTCAAATTTATCAACCATTACCCTAGCTGGTAGATTCTCGTGGCCTTTCGTCTTCCATTTCATCAAAAGACCGCCCATTACTCCGCATTTGGTTTGCATGTGAACATTCTACGAAGTGTTCTCTTTGTCTAATTCTCGAGGCTAGCACAATAACAGGAACAAGCCGCCCATTGCCAATTCCAAATGCACCAAAAAGAGCACTTACAAGAAGTTTCCTGCCTCGGCGTGGTGGAAGATGACAAGATTGGCAATCCTGGAGCGTGAGGAGTGGCATCCATGAGATCTAAGAGAGCCGGATCAAAGGCTTCCTTAGATATTTCACCCTCTTTGGTCGCAGGAAATTTTGCCATGAGATCTTGAAACATGGTGGCCCATTCAAATGCCCTTTTCACGCTTTGAGGCTGCCATAAAACTGGATCTCCACTAGATTGATAACCCTTTGATGCTAGTATGAGCATATCTAAAAAGCATCTCGCGGCAATCGAGCATAAACGGCGAGAAGGATCTCGCCACCCTAAGTCTCGCTAAAAGATGAGATAACAAAATTTTCGAGCACACAGCGATTGGCGAAATCGTTATGAGCAGCAGAACGAATTCCACAATCAAACCCATCCATTATTTGCACTGTCGGGGCTCCAAAAGTATTCTTCCCAGCAGGTTTTCATCGCCCAGAAGCCGCAGATCCGCATTTTTGGTGTAGAGAAATTGACGCAGGTGCAGGAGAGGCTAACACAGGGGAGGATTTGTTGAGCCATAGCTGCGCCCAGCAAGACACCGTCGTCATGGAAAGAATAGTGTTACAAAAGGAAAGAACCCTAAAATCTATCTGTCAGAGGCACCGGAGCTATCATGCACAAATCCGAGCACAGCCAAGCAAGAATCGTTGCTCTGTTCTCTTTTTAGATCTGACTAAACCCTAAAATATTTTCTTCCACGAACCCTAAAGTAAAGGGTCTCGATACTTGCATGCATTTTTTAGAGTAAAAAGATAAGTTATTTGTGAAGGAATAAATATGCAATGCAAAACCATTGTAAAACCATAGATAATATGCCATTGAAATATGCATGCACTCTAGATATACTGATTAGTATGCCTCGTGCAATACGCCATGAAATCATATGAAAACCATGCCAAAAAGCGTATAAAATCACAAAAAAAACCCCCTGTTATAATGCTACATATTCTCACTGAGTTCTGAATGCAAATTCAAAATGTATGAATTTGAATTCGAAAATGTATGAATTTGAATTCGAAAATTTATGAATTTGAATTCGGAAATGCAGTTATCATGAGTAATTATGGTTACGACATGACATTATCTTGACGTTGACTGTTGCCGACATAAAGACATCCAGAGCGGAACCATCAATTTCATCCCATCCTTACGCCCTCCTGTCGTCCGTCAGACATCTGTACGTCGTCACTTATGCGGATGTTAGTCATTAATGCCGCCCAATATTAACGCCCGTCGTTGTCAATCCCATTCACTATTTACCCACAATGTTCACGGCCGTCAGTCATTAATGCGCCCGTCAGTCATTAATACGCGTCATAAATACCTGTCAGTCATTAATGCGCCCATCATTAATACCCGTCAGTCATTAATACCCGTTATTAATACCCGTCAGTCATTAATACCCGTCATTAATCCGTCAGTCATTAATGCGCCCGTCATTAATACCCGCGCCCGTCATAAATACAATTCCTATTTATATATTCAATTTCTAGAATTCTCGCGAATCTTTCCAGCGCCTCGACCGGAAGCCGTGCCTGCGTCCAGGAATCAGCGCCATCATGACTCGCCAGCTAGCCCTCCAACAAGGTATTTTCCCCGCTTTCTTTTAGCAGTGCTGGAGTCGAGCACTTCATTACATAGTTTTAGGGTCGGCCACGCTCGACAGGATCGCGACCGCGATCCTTCTGAGCTTGGCCTCCAACAAATATAGCACAGGCCTTGTTCTAAGGATCGCGGCCGCGATCTCCTTTAGCAATTTCAGGGTGTAGCTAGGAACCATGCGTGCTTGTAAGAAACGCCGCAGCACTTCTGTTTTGGTTAGGTTGGTGCCCTGTTAGTACTTTATGGTTCTTGAACAAATCGCGGCCGCGCTTCCTTCAAGAAGAACTTCGTCAGTAATGTTCTTGATTAGAATTTGTTTTGTCAATAGTATCGATTGCCTAACTTCAAGTGCTTGGAGATATCGCCGCCGCGATTTTCTTTATCTCTTAGGTTGTCTATGCCTCCTAATATTTTTGTTGATACCTTTTTTTTCTGCAGCTCTGGAGTTGTACCGTGGCCCCAACGTGGAGCCCATTCGCATAGTAACTCCTAGCCCTACCCGCAAGTGGTGCATAGAAATTGCGCAGGCTATACCGCAAACAAAAGGTGATCGAAGAAAGGATTTATGCCTATTTATAAGGAATGGCAAGGATATTGAATCTTCTGAGCAAATGGGTATCGTCATAGCCATGTGGGAGGGGACGAAGAACAACGTTCAGGACGCCCGTATCTGCAGCGTTGAAGACACACAACAGTTGGCATTTGTTGAGTACATCTTACGTTGGCAAAGCTATGACCCGAATATGATGCTTGCAAGCAAGACGAACAAACCTGTCAGTGGTAAAGGGGCACCAACTAGCGCAAAGGGCTTTGGCTGGACCCTCCCTTCCTATGATTCATTAGCGCTTTCAGGTATTAAAGGAAACAGGGATATACTGGTAGGCTTCAGTAAATGCAGAAATGGCTTAGCCTCCGACAAAAAACCTCCGTCCTGTGCTATCAAGGCCACAAGAGACAACAAGATGCCTCAGAGGATGGATACCAACTGGTTGCGAGCGACAGCAAAGAAAAGAAACGTGATCCCATTAGCTACAATAGGCGAATCATCTGCTCCTAAGTCCCCTGTTGAGCTCGAAGACCCCATTACACCTGTTAACCCCACTGCATCTGCCGTTGTCGATCCCACGGCGCCCAAGATGATTATGCCAGCACCTGTTGATCCTCCGTCCAAGAAAATCAAACCATTTAAAATAAAATTGCAATCAATCAATGTAGAGACCCCATCTGCATCCACAACTCCTTCGTCATCTGACCGACACAATGCAGCATCATCTGCTCTTACATGGCCCGACAGCCACTGGGATTCCCGATGCTTTAAAATTTAATCCAGAAGAAGAGAAGAAACTTGTTGAGCAGACAGCACTGAAACTGGAGCAATTTAAAAAGTTTTATCCTATGGGTGTAAACTGGTTTATGACGGTCAGCATTTTTTATTGTGAATCTGCCCCGGCTAATATGACACACAGACTCCGCTCCAATGACCATGTGCACACGTTGGTCAAGAGCTTCAAAACATGTCCAACTGAAGTTCTAACACCTGCAGACTTGGTGCCTTTCGATCCTATCACACGGTAAGTAGTTTCATTCTTTGCTTTCTTATGCGTGTGATCGACCGGTGACACTTATTGTTTCATGCAAAGAAAGCGAGTAACTTGGTCAAAGCCGAGAGGATCTCGCTATCCGCTTGGAAAAAAATTTATATTATATCCGGAAACCACAAAGATCTTTCTTTGCGCGGGTTCTCCTTTCAATGGTAGGAGAGCTTCGCTCAACGCCTAGAGTTTCTACGCGAAAGCCTATGCGAGGAGGAGGGTCCGGGATCCCGAATGGAAATCTCGCGGATAAAGAATATATCCAGCTCTCTATACGATTAATAACGAAATAATAGCTGATAATCAAGCATTTCTGAGGAGCCTCTTATCGAAAAACTCCAACAGGTTGAGAAATCAACACAAAGCTTTTGGCTGCCCACCACAAGGCCCAACGGAACAAATGAACCGGCGTGGAAGGTATTTTTTTTTCTACACTTTGCTTTATTTCGCTCTTATATCGCGCACGATCCTAACCACCGCTTTTTCGGATTTTGTTGATGTTACACCACTACTTTGAAGGTCAAAGAATTAAAAGATGAGAAGCAATTTATTTTTATCTGGAATCGACTTGGTCGAAGCTAACGTAAGTTGTTGCTCATTGGGCGGACATAAAAGTTGAAGGGATCGACCATGGAGAATTACCGATAAGCCCGGCAAAGAATTCTTTAATAAGACCTTTCTTAGGTATCTCCCGGTGGGATGAATAACGATGAAGTTTCGTTATTGATGGATCGAAATTTTGGAAGGCAAAACCTTCTTGAAGGTTCAACAAGGTTATCTTGCGGATTCATTTGTCGGGACAACGAGCCCCTAGATATTAGGACACTATCTCTCATGCTTGTGGAAGTGCTATCCTATTCAAACGAAGTGTCTTTGGACAAAGAATATGCCACTTTCGAAGAGTTGGTGTGTCATTTTTCAGATTTGACCGAGGATAGGCTTTTGAGCATCTCAGATACGGATTTTGAATACATAAAGGCAAATTACAATAAAGAAAACGCCCAGGTAATCTTCCTAGTGCCTTTTTGGAGGCAATCGATCTATAATCGCGCTGCAGGAAGCGCCACATCAAGACCAAAAGAAACTCAGTGCACCATGTAACTACGGCAGGCATTCCCGTCACAGCACCTGCACAAGAAAATGCAACGATGGTCTTTATTGACATGCGCGCCTTTAGTACGATTTGGGAAGTAAAAAAATATCAGGATTTATTTAACAGGATTGCAGGCATCACAACGGCCAAAGTATATCATCTTGTAATTTTTATGAGGTCGGCGCAACTTCTGAACTGCCTGTACAGCCAGAAACAAATCCAAGGTGGGTCTCATGTGTCAATTGGAGCTTATGAAGAGCAAGGATGAATCAACTAAAAAAATGTGAAAGAGTTTCAATATTACGTCACACATATGTTTGTCAATAGAAGTGGGGCTCGGGTAATACCAATTGTTCCAAAGTTGGAACTTCGACTAACACAGTCACAAGTCGCCTCAAGAGCACCCCGCTTCCCAAATATGAAATAACAGGCAATGAGGAAGTGGACGCCAAAACCAAGCAGAAGTATTTACAATACTTCACTGGCAAACCAAAGTATACTTGGGCAGATATTGAAGGAGACTTTGTGCTTAAATCACAGGCAAAAACCTCTTATGTCTACCAGATGGTGAGGAACTAGTGCCAGTAGACGGGCGTGCTTGATTTCTTTTCTGCAGGGACAGCCTCAAGAGTAGCAATGATGCAAGGCAAACGCAGCGTAGCCTTTGAATTCGACGACAAGGTACGTCGGTTTTTGAATGCTTTCTTTGAGACCCTAGAGAAAATGCTTACCCCTAGCGTGGAAGAAAATGTTGAAGAAAACAAACCAGATGTATTGTCTAACCCAGAGAAGCCGGATTTGAATATCACTCAGCATACGGATATTAGCAAAATGGATGAACTATTGGATAAGCTAAACGAGAAAGGTTTTGAGCAGAGGCTTCAAGAGACCAGAGATCTGATAGAGGGCACCGCGAAAACACTTGATGCACTAGATCCTCAATTCCAAAAGCTCGAGTCACTAAACCAGAGTCTGGATAATGTCATGCCCTTGTTGTCTGGCAAATGGTTTGAATATATGGGTCCCTCTGAATCTGAAAACGTGGAGCTAGAAACGGGACAGCTCCACAAAAGATTTAAAACAACAGATTCACAGGAAGATGCCATGAAATTGGACGACATGCATGGAACACCCCAGTTTGATGAATTTTATGAGGCAGGCCACTTGCATCAGTTGGCTGTTGCAATGAACGTTGAAATACCAGATACAACAGGTGATAAACTTTAGAGGCAAGAATATGATTATCACAAGTGTAATGATAAAATGCCTAGCAAGATTTTTCAAATTCAAAGTCTACATGAACACATGTAGTACAAATGAAGATCTAGTGGAGAGCCACAATATGGTCTCTAATCTCCACTAGAGTAATCAAGAACTCAAATTTATAAGGTAATAGTTCTAATGGTCAATAAACCATTTAGCTTTAAATCTTCAAACCATATAACTCAGTTACTGTTCATCGGGCATTGACCCGATTACTGTAGCTCAATTGACTTGAGCATTCTGCATACTTCTGAGCCGGATCCCCTTCGTAACTTCACCGTCTACACCTCTTCTCACCGGTTCCCAATACATAATCGTCAATCCGGCGGTTAAGAATGGGATCTACTTTCCTATCCGGGCCTTTTCTTCATGCTTGTATATATCCCACAGGATAAACGTAAGGAACGAGCTGGGTTCACAATATCCCACAGGATCTCTGCTAAGAATTGGCTTTTGAACCATTGAACCTTATTTTCGAATTTATTTGCTTTCTTCTTCCAACCTTAACCATGGTGACAACATTAGGTTCTCAACCTTCACTGAACATTTCTATTGAGTACTTAACTGGCAACTTATCATCAATTGCTGTATCCTAGGTAGTTACATAATTCTCATGATTGTCTGGCTTACTGCCACTGCTTCTCATAGGCAGACACATTGGATTGCTTAAGTCTTCATGCAGCATAGATTACAACATTCAGCAACTTGTGAATCCACTTAGATCATTGTCTACTCACTTGCATTTTAGATGCAATCACTGCCACTGCTTTTCATGATTGCATCACAGACTTATAAAAGTGAAATCTTATCACTCCTCCTTCAGCTTATAAGTCTGTAAATTAGACACATTTAACTCACCTTTAAAACACACATATTTATTTTCTGGCAGTGCCTTAGTGAAAATATCTGCAACCTGCTTATTTGTTTCAACATACTTCATATAGATTATCTTTTTGTCAGCAATATCTCGTATAAAATGCATGCTCAATTCAATATGTCTGGTTCTGTCATGATGCACATGATTCTTCACAATTGCTATGCAGCTTTGACTATCTGTCCATATGTCAGTAGGCTCCATTTGTTCACAATACAATTCATTTAGTAATCTTCTTAGCCACACTACCTCTTTGGCCACTAATGCAGCTGCTGCATATTCTGCTTCAGCTGAACTCATGGCCACAGCTGCTTGTCTTTTGCATCTCCAAGAAATCACTCCTCCTCCAAGAAATATTGCATACCCTGAAGTGGATCTTCTTGTATGCAAGTCTCCTCCCCAATCTGCATCACTATAGCATTTCATGATTAGATTTTCTGAATTGAAACAAATACCATGTCCTTGAGTGCCTTTGAGATATTTCAAGACTCGTTTGGCTGCCTCCCAGTGTTCTCTGGTTGCATTGTGATTTCTCCTGCTCAGTATGTTGACTGCATAAGCTATGTCAGGTCGAGTATTATTTGCCAAGTATAGTAAACATCCAATTAAGGCCCTGTAAGGAATGTTTTCCATTTCTGCAATGTCTTCTTCAGTTGGATTTTGTATATAGGTTAACCTGTGTCCTGGGGTCATTGGAATTTTTGCTGGCTTTGCTTCTGACATATTGAATCTATTGAGCATATTCTACATGTTTCTCTTGATGTAGCCTTAACCATTTTTGCTCTCTATTTCTGACCACCTCTATACCTAGGAATTTTTTAAGTTCACCTAGGTCTGCCATTTGAAACCGTGAGTTCAGAATATTCTTGCATAAGTTTAGGATTTTGATTGAGCTAGCTACCATAATGCAATCGTCCACATATAATGCAATTATGCAGTATTCTTCTCCTTGCTTAAATCTATACAAGTTGCCATCGTTCTGCAACTTCTCAAATCCCTGTTCTTGCAAGAATTGGTTCATACAAAGGTACCATTCTCTTGGTGATTGCTTCAACCCATATACAGCCCTATTTAATTTCCATATCATGTTTTTCTCTTGCTCAAAACCAGGTGCTTGCTTCATAAATGCCTCCTCCTCAAGTGTTGCATTTAAAAATGCAGTTTTGACATCCATATGGTGCAGTTCTAAGTTTAGAGCATTTGCCATGGCCAATAAGATTCTGATGCTTGTGAGTTTTACTATGGGTGAGTAGGTTTCATCATAATCTCTACCTTTTTTCTAAGTGAACCCTTGAGCTACTAATCTTGCCTTGAATTTCTTGCTGCCATCTGGATTACTCTTAATTTTGTAAAGCCATTTACTCCCTATGATATTCTGCTTTCCATCAAATTTTACTAATTCATATGTTTTGGTGTCCTCGAATGATTTAAGCTCATCTCTCATAGCTGCCATTCACTTTTCTTTGTCTGTACTCTCCAAGACCTCTTCAAAAGTTTGTGGTATAATCTCATCTTCTAGGATTGCCAATATTTGTTCATGCTCTACTGCTTCAATACGTCTGCTTTTGCCTTGCTCAGTTCTGCCATAAGGTTTATCTTCTAACTTTGCTTCTTCAATTAATTTTTCTGCTTGTGTTTTCCTTTTCCTCTAATCTTGGTTGGTTCATGCATTTCTTGTCTTGGTTCCTGTACTACCTCTGGGACTTGGTGCTCAATTCCTGTTGCAGGTTCTTGACTCTCTTCTTCTATTGCTTTCTCCAGTGTATTATGTTCATTTTCTTCACTATGAACAGCCTGTTCAATCTCTTCTGAATCATCTATCTCATCAGTTTCAAATTTAGCCATTTGCTCAGTAATTTTAGGCACTAATTTTATCCCTTTTCTGTACCTGTGCTTATATAATACACCCTCATTGAATAGAACATCTCGACTGACTATGATGGCCTTTGTTTCTGGATTATATACTCTATATCCCTTAGCTTCATTGTCATAACCCACCAAAAAACCAATCTCAGCTCTATTGTCCAATTTTTTCCTTAATTCTGAAGGAACATGAGTATATACCAAACAACCATAGACTTTATAGGATTCCATACAATGTTTGGTATATTTCCATGAAGAGTGGAGGAAGGAAGTATGTTCTGAATTTCTATGGCAGTTTGCAAAGCTTCCACCCAAAGACTATTTGGTAAGCCACTTTCCTTTAACATAGACCTGATTTCATCCATAATTGTTCTGTTTTTCCTTTCTGACACTCCATTTTGTTGAGGAGTGTATCTGCATGTTAATTGCCTTTTAATACCATGTGCAATGCAGTAAGTTCTGAATTTTATTGACAAATACTCTCCACCACGGTCTGATCTAATGCATTTTAGCTTGTGACCTGTTTCCCTTTCCATTTCTGCCACATATTGCTTGAATGCATTTAAAGCTTGTGATTTCTTTTCCAAGCAATATGCTTTACATTTTCGGCTGTAGTCATCAGTAAAGGTTATGAAGTACCTTTTGTTACCTCTACCTCTCACATTTAATGGGCCACATAAATCTGAATGCACTAATTCCAATGTTTGCTGTGTTTTAGATTGTCTTTTAGCAAATGGCAGCCTATGGAATTTTCCTAGAGCACATCCTTCACAAATATGATTAACTTTGTTGTCACAATAATCAATGAGACCTTGTTTGTGTAGACTTTCTAATTTCTTGTAGTCTGTGTGTGCTAATCTATTATGCCATAATTCTGCACCAACTTCAGATATTGCATTTACACCACAATGCACAAGATTGCTTAGCTCAAACAAGTTGCCAACTCTTTTAGCATAAAACTTCAATTCATCTTTGAGAAAAACATTACATTGTTCAGCCTCAAATGTCACCCTATATCCCAAATCACATAACTGGCTTACTGAAATTTCCACATCTCCCTAGGACTGAGAGACCTTAACTTCAAACGTACCTTACAAGTTATGATTCCTTGTGCTTCCTTGACTTTAGCCTGCAGTGATTTCCCTCCTCATGTACTGGTACCTCCTCCAGAACGTCCAACACTAGTACATGAGCCTGCACCAGCAGCTCTTGAGCCTGCACCAGCCGCTCCTGTGCTTCCCCCTGCAGATTGACCACCTGCAGCTCTAGTTACTGAACCTGTAGAAGCTGTTCTAGTTAGCACATCTGCTGCCACTGAGCTATTAGGATCAACTACCTCCCAGAGCTCCTCCACATCCAGAACATGCAGTATGGCATCCTTCCATATTTGAAATCCTGGACCACCTTTGTATACGTCTATGGTGTTGAGCAAACTTGCTCCAAATCTGCTAGACATGATTGAGATGGCTCTGATACCACTGATAAAATTTAGGGGCAAGAATATGATTATCACAAGTGTAATGATAAAATGCCTAGCAAGATTTTTCAAATTCAAAGTCTACATGAACACATGTAGTACAAATGAAGATCTAGTGGAGAGCCACAATATGGTCTCTAATCTCCACTAGAGTAATCAAGAACTCAAATTTATAAGGTAATAGTTCTAATGGTCAATAAACCATTTAGCTTTAAATCTTCAAACCATATAACTTCGATTCGCTCATCGGGCATTGACCCGACATCGTAGCTTCGATTGACTTGAGCATTCTGCATACTTCTGAGCCGGATCCCCTTCGTAACTTCACCGTCTACACCTCTTCTCACCGGTTCCCAATACATAATCGTCAATCCGGCGGTTAAGGATGGGATCTACTTTCCTATCCGGGCCTTTTCTTCATGCTTGTATATATCCCACAGGATAAACGTAAGGAACGAGCCCACAATATCCCACAGGATCTCTGCTAAGAATTGGCTTTTGAACCATTGAACCTTATTTTCGAATTTATTTGCTTTCTTCTTCCAACCTTAACCATGGTGACAACATTAGGTTCTCAACCTTCACTGAACATTTCTATTGAGCACTTAACTGGCAACTTATCATCAATTGTTGTATCCTAGGTAGTTACATAATTCTCATGATTGTCTGGCCTACTGCCACTGCTTCTCATAGGCAGACACATTGGATTGCTTAAGTCTTCATGCAGCATAGATTACAACATTCAGCAACTTGTGAATCCACTTAGATCATTGTCTACTCACTTGCATTTTAAATGCAATCACTGCCACTGCTTCTCATAATTGCATCACAGACTTATAAAGCTGAAATCTTATCAACAGGCTATACCGAAATGGACTTCTCCCAGACTATTGCAAGAGGCGCTGAACATGTGGCCAGAATGGAGAATGAATTGGGAATTGCCCCAGACTCAGTACAAGAGACATAGTAATACTTAGACTGTAACCTGTCTTTTCAAATGCAAATGTAATGTTTCACTATCGTTCATAAATGTGAAGCTTTGTTTCAAGACTTTTTATGAAATATAATCGTTCAAGTTTTTGTAATTTTATGTCGGGTGTCCTGAGAGAATATTAATTTATGAATCTGCGAGCGCAATAGCAATAAAAGAAATCGCGGCAGCGATTTCCTTGAGCTATTAGCGGTAGGTTTTTTTGTCTAATGTTACAGCTGCCCACAGCAGGTTCATAGATTTTTAGGCTATGCCCGAGCATTTAAAGATCGCCATGGCGATCTTTCGGACCACTAGTGATAATGACATGCCTGGTCTAATGCTGTCACTTAACATGCTAATTATAGAAATAATGCTCGATCTCGCGCTCAATTAAAGTTCCGGCCGATATTGCGTTCTGTAGTAGTTCATTTAGGTGCACAAGGACATTAAATCCCTGTCTACGCACTGTCTGCGACCTATTTCGTGCTCGAACGAGAAAACATATTTTCTCTAATTAATGAATTCATGCTTTTCTATTCTATGAAACGAAGGTAAATGCCATTTCTAGAACTACTACGGATAGACATGGCAAGAATGCTGAAAAAAGAGGCAGAGTAAAAAGCAATGACAATTCAATTAAGCAATGCCAAGAGTAAAGATATACTGGAAAAGGCATAGCAGTTGAGGATTAAAAGATTTCCATTGTATATCACACACACAACCCATGGTGGGAAGCACAAATGGTATAAATACAAGGTATACATGACTAAAGACATGAGGCACCAAGGCCAAGGTGGAAAAACGATCATTGTGTTGCTATCCTCGCAACCTTACTGTCCATGTGAACCCAACATTCGAGCCAAAAACAACACATTATCACTTAAAATAGCCTAATTTCTTAATTATCATTTGAACCTTCCAAACAAGCCTTGCCACTATAACTACCTTAATAACACTTTTAGAAGCCATGGCAAAGTGCAAGGGCAACAAGGCAAGAACGATCAGGCCAGACAAACAATCAGCAAGAGTAGGAGCAATAAGACAATGGATAAGGGCTTCTCTGACTTGTAACAGCGACCCCAAGTGTTACATCAAACTTGATGTTAAAATTAACCAAACCATTTATGCCAGAAATTAACACGTTATAACTTAATACAACTTAGTAAAATAGAATTTTATTATTTTATAACATTACTATTGTTATTATGAGCATCGAAATTATTGAGCTAACCCGAGTAAATCGGATACATGGGTTATGCCTCGAAAGAAATCCCTGGACCTTTATTATTTAATTATTATTTATAAGGCATCGGCCAAGAAATATCTGTTTATCACTAAAAACTTGGCATGATCCAGGCTACGGCCTTGCTTCTGTTCAGCTATCTGAAGGGCGCCGATCGCAAATCTTTGACAGGGATCGATGGCCAACTCAGCAGAAGAAAAGAACAGGAGGTAACACAGGCAGGCAAGATTGATTTCGGAAAACATACGCATGTGAACCGATTGAATTATGAAAACGATTGATTCCAGAAGATAATCCCAAAACTGACTGGGCTTTGTTGCAGAACGAGGTAGTCACAAATGCATATCCAGGGGTCATATAAATATCAGAGGTCAAGGTTGGACACATGAAGCCATCACAGCACCCAAGGTGGGCACAGACCAGTAAATTATGATAGCGAAATCATACATAGAGCAGCCAAATTATTTCAATCTTGGCAAAACCCATCAATTCTTTAAACTTCTTATGAAGCTCTGCCTTCTCCAGAACAATCAGAAGGCAACCCAACTTAAACTTAACAGAAATTTATTAAATTAGCATTCTTGCCATGTCTATCCGTAGTAGTTCTAGAAATGGCATTTACCTTTGTTTCACAGAATAGAAGGTAAATGAAGTTCTAGAACTACGGAGGTAGTTGGTTGGTTAATTAGTTAGTTTGTCCTCCCCTATTTATCTTCTTTCACGTTCCTTCGTTCTTCATCAGCTCCTCATTGTAGCATCTCCTTCTTAGAGTTTGGTCCCACCCACCCGCCCTCCCTTATTGGATGTTGCATACTTGGTTGACGTGATTTGGTATTTGGTGAGGCCCTCGTGCCTGGTTGGAGGCCCTCGTGCTGTGGATGGAGGCCCTCGTGCCTGGTTGGAGGCCCTCGTGCCTGGATGGCCTCTAGTGGATTTTGTTTTTCCTTGTTGTATTTTGCAGAAAGCAGGTCAGGAGCACGTAGGAAATGAGTTGGGATTTTGGTCGAGCAGGTCATATTCCAGTCACTTGTTGAAGACTAATAGAGAAGGCAATGAAAACATGGAGTTTTATTTCATTATTCATTGTATTTTCTACCCGACAAGGCCGTGAGCATGAGGATATAGCATTTTGTACTCTGTTATGACTTTGGGCACTAGCATAAGTTAGTGATGCCATTATGGTTAGGATTTTTCCTCGAAAACCCGTGAGGGCGACGTTTTTTAATCCCGATCATAATGGTTTTACTAACTCGCTAGCGTGTACCTGCAGCATGTATTTTTTCTTGGTTATTAAGGAGATGCCGAGAGAGACACTTGCAGAGGTTGTATGCTAGGAAAGCACTCCAGACTACCTTTTTCCAAAGCAAAAGGAAAGGCAAATGACATTTTAGAGTTAATTCATACAGACCTCTGTGGGCCATTGAATGTGACAGGGATAATAGGAAAGAGGTATTTTATAACCTTTGTGGATGATTACAGCAGGAAAACTAGAATATATTGTCTAAGAACAAAAGATCAAGCCTTTGAAGCATTCAAAATTTTTTTAGCAGAGGTAGAATGTGAAACTGGAAAAAAGATTAAATGTGTGAGGTCTGATCGAGGAGGAGAATACATGTCAGGAAAATTTGCCAAATTCTGTATTAACAAGGGCATAAAAAGGCAATTTATATGCAGCCACACACCACAACAGAATGGTGTGGCTGACAGAAAGAATAAAGCTATCTTGAATGCTACAAGATCCATGTTGAAACATGCAGGTCTACCCAATTTTCTTTGGGAGGAAGTGGTTAAAACTGCTGTGTTTATACAAAATGCTTTGCCAACAAAAAGTCTAGAAGGAAAAATTCCAGAATATATTTGGTCAGGTAAAACACCAAATTATGATGACTTCAGAGTATTTGGTGTCTGGTACACACATATTCCGCAGGAGTTAAGACATAAATTGGATGATAGGTCAATAGTAACCTACTTGGTAGGCTATGATATGCATTCTAAAGGATATAGGATGTATGATCCTCTTAGAAGGAGAATTCTGGTGAGCAGGGATGTAACCTTTGAAGAAAATATATTATATAGACCCTCAATAAAACAGGAGATCTTAAAAGGGGGATGAAAGCTCTAATGCTGATAGCAAGATGAATCCAAATACCACAATAGAAGAAGAAAGGCCTCAAAATAATGCAGATGATGTAGACTCTGACACTGAAAGTTTAGAAGATGACAATGTTGCAGGGGAAAGACAGGAAAATGAATTAGCAGAAAATAACAATGAAGCAAATATTGCAGGGGTAAGACAGGAGCTTGAATCAGCTGAAAACAAAGAAACAAGGGATCAAACTAAGAAAAGGAAAAATGAAGGAGAAAGGTTGCAACAAGAAATTAATATCGACATACATAACTTTGGCAGGAAAGAAAATGGGAGAAGTAGTAGGTTACAAAATATTTTAAAGAAAAACACAGAAGAAATACACATGGTGTTGGAATCTGGAACACCAGAAACTTTTGAGGAGGCTGTCAACTCATTTGATTGTGAAAAATGGAAAGAAGCAATGGTAGAGGAGTTGAAATCATTTGAAAGGACGTCTACATATGAACTAGTAGACTTGCCAAAGGGGAAAAATGCAATAGAAAATAAATGGGTATACAAATTGAAAGTAAATGCTGATGGTATTCCAAAGCACAAAGCTAGGCTGGTTGCTCAAGGTTATTCACAAAGAAAAGCGGTGGATTTTAATGAGACCTATTCACCAGTTGTTAAATTAGCAAGCATTAGAATGATAATTGCCATATCAAATGCTTTGAATTTAGACTTACATCATATGGATGTGTGCACAACTTTTCTTAATGCAGATTTGGAGGAAGAAGTATACATGAGACAAGCCCAAGGTTTTGAAGTTGAAAAAGAAAAGGTGTGGAGGCTAAACAAGGCAGTCTATGGCCTGAAGCAATCCCCAAGGCAATGGTATTTTTGCATTGACAATTTTCTGAAAGAACAAAGTTTTACAAAGTTGGCTAATGATGGCAATGTTTATGTACTAAAGAGAGAAGGATATTTTTGCATAATGGCTGTTTATGTTGATGATTGCATATTGGCATCTAACAGCATAAATTTCTTAAATGAATGCAAGGAGATGCTCAAGAACAGATACAAAATGACAAACTTAGGAGAGTTATCACAGTTCTTGGGAATTCAAGTAAAAAGGGACAGAGCAGATATGAAGATTTCTCTAAATCATAAAAAGGGACAGAGCAGATATGAAGATTTCTCTAAATCAAGGTAAGTATATAGATTCAGTTTTGGAGAAATTTAATATGCAAGAATGTAATTCTGTAAAAACTCCAATCACTGCTGGAAGCAAATTGTCAAAGGAATTTTGTCCTAAGAATGAAGATGAAAAGGAGAAAATGAGTAAAGTGCCATACAGACAGTTAGTGGGAAGCCTGTTATTCATTGCTAATAATACAAGGCCTGACATAGCCTTCATAGTAAATGTGTTGAGCAGATATAACAATAATCTAGGTTATGAGCATTGGCTGGCTGCCAAAAGGGTATTAAGATTTTTGAAGGGTACAAAACATACAGGAATTGTTTATTGTTCAAAGGATCTGAGGCTGAAGAGTTATAGTGATGCAGATTGGTGTGGAGACCTTGATGAGCGTAAATCAACTTCAGGGTACATTGTGATGTTAGGGGGAGCACCAGTTAGTTGGAGAAGTAAAAAACAATCATCAATAGCTCTCTCAACTGCAGAATCTGAGTATGCTTCAACAACTCTAGCTGCAAAGGAAATAATTTGGTCCAGAAGGTTCTTGGATGAGTTGGAGATAAAGCAAAATGAAAGCACAGAATTATTTTGTGACAATCAAAGTTGTATTGCTATGACAAAAAACCCTGTGTTGCATGAAAGGACCAAACACATTGAAATGGAGATGCACTACATCAGAGACATGGTGAACAAGGGATTAATTCAATTAAGATATGTAATTTCTGAAGCACAACTTGCAGACATTATGACTAAGGCATTAGGGTGGAAATGGTTTCAAAAGTTATCAACAGAAATGAATTGCAGAGATACTGAATTATGACATGAAAGGGGAATGTTGGAGTTCATGTCATAATATTTCATAATGTTGGAATTCATGTCACATGAAGAAGATCTTGAATAGAGAAAAATAAAGACAGTTGAAGGGGCTGAGACAGTTGCAAAATGCTGAGCTTAAATTATGTGGTGAGTTCTGTGTTTGAAGGTTAACCACAGTGAATGCTTATGCACAAGAACGAGATTGGAAAAGCAATTAGGTAAACTTATTGCGGTTAAATTCTAAGGTTGAAGAAAAGGTTTAATGGTTCAAATGTTAGGTCAAATACATGACCTATTTGGTGAACATTTTAAATGGTTAAACCATTAAACAGGGATTGAAGAATATTTCAAATATGCTATCGAGATACTTGGAGCCAGTTTCGGTTCAAATAAGCTCGGTCCAATGCCGGAATGGCATGAGGATCCGAAGGATATGGTAACAAGCAAGCGGTCTGGCTTGACCGCCGGACTGCCTGGATAAATCAACTAGCAGTGTAAATAATTTGATTTATGGTGAATACCGTGGCGTGAAAGCAGAAGACAAGGTATGCATTTGGTGATCGAAATGGAATAATGCCCGATGCTACAGTGATTATTTTAATACCATTTGAACAGTGTTTCTATGATTAAATTCAATGGTGAAGTATATTTGCTAGAATAATATGAGAATGAAGTTTGCTTGAGACTTATATAAATGATTGAGGTCTGTGCTTGGGTGCTTTAGTGTCCCCCGCCTCTTTCCCAGCTAGAGGAGGATTTGGAAGTATGGGCTTCTACATGAATGGACACGTTGAACGTGGATGGGAAACCAAATGAAGATATCTTGGGTGGGAGACCAAGAGTTCTTTGTTGTTGCTAGCTCAGGAGTTTATGAACCTTGAGAAGGTTGAGCACTATGGAGTGAAGGCCTATGCTAGTGTGTGGCAATGCACTAGGGGAGCAACTAGACCACCCCTTGGGGAAGGCCTGCTTGATGCCATGCTGCTAAGTTGGAAGAGAGTGCATCTTATCCTGCAGTACAAATCTGGAAGAGGGACTCGATCTCTTGTAGTACAACTATGTGAGATGGTTGCTCAGGCCAAGTTAACGCATGGAAGGATGGTTACTCCCTCAATACCTTTACATACTTGCCTTATTCGATGGGGGTCCTTCAGATGGCCTTTACTACAGGTTTTACAGTGGTGTTTTATCCCTTTTCAAGTGGAAAAATGTAGTTGTTCTTAGATCTAAGTCTGGGGAACTGCAACATCTAGTTGGAAGCAGGTATATGATGATTTTCTTTGGAAATGCAACAAGCTTTCTTCTGTAGTACTCTTCACTTCAGGAAAGTATGAATCGCTTGCTTTTACTCTTCTAAGGAAAAAAGGTATGGTCCATAGTACTTCTGCTGTAATGAAGAGGGTGAGGCAGTTATTTGAATGGGGTGACAGGTACTTTAGACGCGGTCATTTCTTTTATGCTTACTCATAGTATCTTGCAAGTGGGAAGACAGGAGTTGTTTTCTTTAATACCTGTTTCTCACATGGAAAAGGATCACGAGCCCTTTATTACAATGAGCAGGAGAAGAGAGTGGAATCTTATGGGTGCTCTTTTGATCGGAAGTATCCGTGCTGAAAGACCTTGTTCTTCCAAGTACATATTTCGGTTTGAGCTTTAAGATATGGATGAATTTTGTCTAGTAGGGCTCCATGACTATAGCTGAATTCCTGTAGTAGTTGCAGCGGATGGGAAGAGGGCCATGCCCTCTAGTACTGGTTGATTTGAAGGCGGACGCTCGTATCCTTCTGTTTGTGAAGAGGAAGAGGTCAAGGTTGCTTTGACCATAGTACAAAGACATCATCTTATGATGGCTTCCAGCATAGTGATTGCTTCAAATGTGCTAATTCTTCCTACTTAATCCATTCGGGATTCGGTGGTAAAATTCTTCCTATCAGGCCTATTGTGGAGCCTCAAATAAATGTAATCCATTTACTATTAATATATATATAAAAAAAAAAAAAATCCTTTAGTCCATAGATCATCATGTTCATTGATTATTTATATCTAATACTTGGTGATTAAGTTGTGTTAAGTAACACTGGTTTATTCTCTGATAATTTTTCTAACACTTTTCAAAGTTTATCTCATAGATGATAAGTCATAGTATCATTGTACGGGACAAAATGAATAGCGCCACTGCAAATAAATAGAGAATATTTTTCCATCCAATTAGTCTAATCCTAGATCTTTCTCAAATCTTGTATATAATATGTTATTCTAACATGAAATTTGAGATATATATTGCCAACAAAGGTTCATATTTAAAAAAATTATAGCCTATCATAACGGGTGATCTACATGTACTATAGTCCTAAGACTACAGCACTTTGGAGTAGCCATACATTGACTAACTTCATAATAGTGAGAAGTAAGTAGGTTTCTTCATTTTTTTTTCTAATAATACCACATCAAGAACCTCAATATTCATTTTATCATATATTGTGTCATTTAAAAGGTTTATGGGAGAAATGTAACACTTTAGATGAACTATAAAAATAGATATGAAAAGTCTTTTGATCTATTTATTTATTGTCATGGTTAAACTTCGTGATATTGTCCTCCATTCAAAAATAACCATCGCTAGCTACATCTTTGTTGAGTTTTAGACCTATAAGGGTGTAATCAACACACTTTTGAACATTTCAATGTGTTCATCCTGTTATATTGTATCTTGTAAAGATCTAGATAATGTATGATTATACCCTAGTTAAAATGATTAAGTAAATTTCTATATAGAGTTGACTAGAATGCATCATTTACTATCCTTGTGAGACTTATAGATGCGGTTTATTGGAGCATTTTAACCTATATTTTGTTTTTGAATCCTATACAATAATTTATTTAGTTAATAACGATACTAGTATAACATTAGTTATGGTGCCCGGCATTGCTGGGCTTTACTACAATTTAAAAGGGTGGTTGTAATTTCTGTATTTGGCATGGTATTAAAAAGAAAGTAAGGTGTGAATGTGAGTGTGGATGCGAGGAACATTATTGTATGTACTATGTTGATTTATTATGTAATACAAATGCCAATATCTAGCATAATAGCAGGGGGTTGTCTTTGTGTTTTTTGTACTCTTTGTTTTGCTATGATTTTATTGATGTATTTGTTTAACTGTACTAAATAGTATTTTTAGAGTGCATCTTGTTTTTTACCGTTGATTTAAAAAGAAAAAAAATAGATATATGGTTTTCTGTGCTGCTTGTTTTTTACCGTTGATATAAAAAGAAAAAAATAGATCTATGGTTTTCTGTACTGCTTCATTTTGTCTTTTTAAATTATGGAGCTATTTTTTGAAAAAAAAAAAAAGTGAGCATGCAGTGCTCGAGGCCCATTTAGGGTTTCAAAACCTTGTTTTTTGTGTTCGAGCTCGGAGATCTTCTGGAACACATCGTATCACCCTTCCGGCAGCTTATTCTGTCAGGTCTTCATCTGGTTTCTAGGTTGCATTGCCCTAACACGGATGTATGCAAGGCCCCTTTTTGAGGCATGAAAGTAGAGTTCTACCTCATTTTTGGATTGGATTCCGGTGTCAAAGCCCAGGCTGTAGAAATTCGAAAAGCCTAACGAAGCCCTTGGTGCAACGCTGGAGGTAAAGGCAATTTTTGTGGTCATCTAGTCATAATCAGTGGTCCTTCCAGTTACAGTTTGATCTGAAGCTGTTGACAATAAAACAGACACGATTTCGATGAGTATTGAGGTAAGACTCACCATTTTTTACAGGGATGACCATCTCATTCGTCTATTTGGAGAATGTGGAAGTATTGTTGAGGCAAATTCTGCTTTACTAAGGTCCTACAAGCCACAATTTATACGTGGAGTGCCATTGTTTTGGCCAATGTGGACCTTGGACAGGCTGAGGCTGCAGTTGAACTTTATTGCAGAATGAAACAATTGATAGTGAGAATGACCAACATATTTATGTTTCTACCCTAAAAGCATATTTATGTCCATAATGTGGTTTTGTGGGGAGTCATGATTTCTGGGTATGTCCATAATAGATGTGGCCTTCTTGCTCTAGATTGTGCTTTCAATGTGAGGTACTTTGCCTTGCCTTGTTCTAATGTTCTGCTTGGTGTACAGGTGGGTGGAGCAAACGAATTGGAGGTTGGGGAAAAGAAAGACAGGGTCACTGATGCTCTTAATGCTACCAAAGCATCTATTGAAGAGGGTAGCGTGCCTGGTAAGAAAAGATTTTTGCCCAAAGCTTCTGGGCATTACTCATAAATAAAGTTTCCAGGTGGTGGGGTAGCATTGCTCATGCTGCAAAAGAGCTAGATAAAGTTTCAATGGAGAATTTTGATCAGAAAATTGGTGTTCAAATTATCCAAAATGCATTGAAGGTCTCCAATGTCTTTATGCACCATCATGAGTTAAGAAATGATATTGATGGTGCTTCCTGTAATTCCTTCTTGCAGACTCCTGCATACACTATTGCTGCAAATGCAGGTGTTGAAGGAGCAGTAGTTGTTGGGAAACTTTTGGAAAGTGATGATTTGAACCTTGGATATGATGCTGCCAAGTGCCAGCATTAGGGCCATTGAAAGAGGCAGGTACATTCATGAGTATGTGATGGGATCCAAGTTTCAAGCTGCTGTTTTTGTGGGTAGCACATTGGTGGACATGTATGCAAAATGTGGGAGATTAAATGAGGCTTTGGCAGTCTTTGACAATATGGAAAATCGAGATGTGGTCACTTGGGGTGCAATGATTAATGAACATGCTGAATACAACGACATCCTTTCTCCCGTAGATTGTTTTGACAGCATGCAGAAGATAGGGATAATGCCAGACACAGTAATATTTCTTGCCATTTTGAAAGCATTCAGCAGCACTGGGGCCATGGATAGAGCAAGGCATATTCATGAGCAAATTATCAAGAAGTGTTTCCAGTTTGATGCAGCAGTAGCAAATGCTCTTGTGGACATGTATGCAAAACGTGGTTGCTTAGAAGAGGCACATGAAGTCTTTCAAACATTGCCAATGCAGGATGTTGGATTGTGGAATACAATCATTTCTGGGTATGTCCAGCATCGTCATACCTTCCATGCTTTAGAATGCTTTGGGAAAATGCAGGACGAAAGATTGAGGCCAGATGCAGTGTCCATGTTTTGAAACCATAAGAAACAAGTACTTTATTTATTTGGCATATTTTAAAATACTCCCTATAACTTGCGTATGTGATTTTGCAAATTCTAAAATGCTTTTTATAACTTGAGTATGTGGTGCAGCACCTCAGTTTTGTTTCAATGCGTTTATCTTGTTTTCTTTGTCTGATTTTGTTAGGGCCCGAAGGGCCATTAGGGCGGATTTGGGGTCTCAAAATGGCCTCGAAAGAAAATTTCCATGTCATATTTTCTCTTACTTATTAATTGTACTTTCCTTCTCTTTAATCGCAATCTACTTACTTAAAAAGTTTTTGCCCTTTCTCTCTCACGCCGGTGTCCCCTTTCCGGCCGCCAGATGTTACGCTTTTTCCGGCAAAACTTCTTCTTCCAACATATTTTTTTTTTCCTTTTTAATTTTCCGGCAGCAACTTTATCTCTCTTGGTTGTGGGCGGTGCCCGTCGGTTACGCAGCATCCAGAGTTCGCGAAAGCAGAGCACATCAATCCAGCAATCCGGCGATGTCTTGGTTTTCTGGAACTTCACCCTCCCTCGAATGTTTTATTATTCCAACTTTCTGTTTCATTCTTAGTAAACGGTAGTTGCAAAAGCAACATTATAGAGCTGTTCAGATTCTTGGAATGAAAAACCCAGCAGAGCCTCATATTCTTGGAATGAAAAACCCTGCCGAGCAGGTATGCGGATGACCTCTTCTGTGTGCATGAATTGGACTTTGCATCGCTGTAAGTTAAACTATTGTAAATTTTTTCCTTCAGGCTTTAACGCAGAGGAATCGCTGAAACAGGTACAATCTTTTCAAGTTGTGCTTTCTTTGCATTTGTGGTTACCGGCTGTGGCAAGATAGAATGGAGTAGATACTGTACGATACTGTAGATAGAAGAAATAAGCTGACGTTTACTGGAGTTTTCTGGAAAATCTAAATCTGCATTGGCATTTCAGGCACTGGCTTTCCAAAATCGTGAGTTTTGGAGCATAAAAAGTCGTCTTTCTTTGTTTCTCTCTTTTCTTTCTTTGTGGGCGATGGGTAACGGCAGCATACACCGGAGACATGATGCGAGGGAGGGAGGCGGTTCGTATCTCCAAGATTGAGAGCTGCGTATTTCGCCTTCAGAGTTATGCTTCAGCTTATCTTTTGTTTCCAGCAAGCAATGCATTAGGTCTGGGCTCTGCATGGTTTTATCTCTGCCAACAAGTTCAGACGATCAAAATCTGAGTAGGCAAATCTTCCCTGATATGCAAAAGTGTAAATCTTGGGCTTTAGAACAGCCAATGTCTGCCTTCCTGAAGCATTGGTTTATGCTTTCTCCTGTAGCTTATCTTCTATGGTTATGTATGGGCATTCTTTTGTGCAGGCTTTCTTCAGGAAGAGCTTTGGACGCTCAGCTGGTTGTGTCAGATAACTGCGTTGAGCTTAAGGTTTCTTCATGGATGAGTTTGCCAAATTCTAATGCTCTTTATTTTCTTGCCTTTCTATTCCATTTTTCCAATTTTTAGATTTGAGTATGTTGCATTGTTCATAGGTATAAGGGTAACCACCTCTCGCATTCTTTACCACAGGGATTGGATGATTACACGTCATTCATGTCAGCATTTGAGAAGGTTCACCTGCCTAAACCCTTTTTTTTTATGACAGGAAGGAAACCAAAAGCAAGTGCAACTAGATGCTATTTCTCTTTAAGTTGTTACTTTTAACACTTCAATTTCTTTATTGCTCAAGGTACTGTTAATTGCTCATGACTAGAAGTTTGAGCAAGAGTGGAAAAGCTAAGACTACTTTTTTCTATAAACAGACAACTACTCTGGGGCCCTACGTTGGCCTGGTAAAGAGCACATAGATGAGCAGAGTTCTTCCATGTTTTTTATCTGTGGGTTTTCTGCCTCTGTAAGAAATTTAGTAAATGGCTACAGTGTTTATAAACAAATCAGGAGCTTGAAAGATGTGTGCTTGAACTTGGAGTGCTACTGAAAATGTCTGCCACAATTGTCTTTCTGGTAAGCAATTTTTATTGGATCATTTTTGTTCAGTTGATAATAATAATTTTTTGTCTTGCTTCCAGTTCATTCAAATCATAGGTGGCTTATCTGGGTATGACCAAACAATGATATCTTCAGTAACGACATCCAGATACAGATTTGGGAAGCAGACGATGACCACAATTGAAAGGAGATGTACATTTGTTTTCACATCTTAACCGGGGTTTTATTTGGCCCAAGCATTGCTTTGGCTGATCCCCTGAATTTGGATGTTGAAGCTGCAAATCCTATTACAGACAAGGGCATCACACTTGGACTTTCAAATTCTTACTATTCGGAATATCAGAAAAGGACAAAATTGAGATACAGTCCCCTTTTGCACAGATTCCTTTGGGAAGGTTTCTCCTCTACTTTCTGTAAATTTTCCTTCCTGCCCCAACTTTTTCACTGTTACCCATGGGCTTAAAGTTGGATTTGTACAGGTACATAGGTACATAGTTACTGTCGTTGTCCATGGTCCTAATGTGTCATACTTATTCAGATTTGTATTCAATCCTTATTGTTGACTTTCAGACAACTCTTTCAATTTTGTATCATATTTTTATCGTTCAGAAACTTGAACATGGTCAATACAATGCTGGCTTCAATGCTTCGACAATCTGGGGCCTCACTTTTTATCCCTGGAAATCTGCATGTCACTGCTTTGTGCCTCTAGCCTAAAGAATGTCCCAAACTAATGCTTTTGTGCTTATGTATGGACGTTTTTTGTTGCAGGCTACTCCCTGAAAAGCTGTATAGATATCCAAAGGGAAAAGCTTTTGGGCTGCTGGTTGTATCAGGTAGTCTTTGCATTCTGTAACTTTCATGTGGTTATTTGCTCTGGTCTATAAACCGAAACTGTAAATCTTTCTTAGGGCACATCGCTGGAGCTTGGAGCAAATCATTTTCTCCTTTTCGACTTTTTGATCTCGGCATATTTTCTTCTTTTGAATTTACCAGTTAAGGTATGCATCTTTGTTGTCAGCAACAAACTTTGATTTTGTTGCCTCGATTTTGCTCTGTGTCCATTGTAACAAATCAGAAACTGATCCAAACCCGGGGAATCATCTAGAGGTTCTTCTTTTCTTCCTTTTTTCACAAACTCTTTTGCAAATATTTGAGGAACTAACGAAATCAAGAACGTTGTTGCATGGTTGTTTCTATGAGCTTTACCTTGGTTAGTTATATCTATGGTTGATGCAGCTAAGAGTTTATTTTGATGCAGCTACTATCAGGGGATCCGGCCTTCCAATTTATAGATACTTCCAATTTATAGATACTGGCTTGGGCATTTCCTGTTCATTTCCTGGGCATGCCTATGATTCTAGCATGTCGGACTGCATGCTTCGCCCTGCTTGCATGTACGTTTGCTTGCTGTGTATTAATAGAATAACCAGTCCGGCGGAGCCCATTTACCAAGTCATCTACATTTCTGTTGAGGTAAGCTCAAATAATTTATTAGTTACCACAAGAAGATATATTGCTCCATTATGATGTCCATACATTTATAGGGACATCATCCAAAATAAATTTTACAGTTTTGGAACTGGATACACCTATATCCAGATCTGAGGAATTCTGAGGAATGTGGATTTTATACCAACTAGATCTGAGCACCAACGCAACTTAACAATCCAGAAATTACTGTGTTCAGATTGGACATCTTTAATTCTAAGGTAGCTACTTCTATGAATTGATATTTTTGAGTTTCTTCTAAAACTGTTATGACTAGAAATATCAATCTGCTACATTGCACATAAACCTTCATAAAATTTAATTCGCGCCTTTGGTTTTCTTTGATCTTTTGTATCAGATTGGATTATGAACGTGGCATGACTGCTGAAACTTATAAGTCTAGGCCTTGAAGAAGAGAAAATCAGCACCCTCTGATCTCATTTCATGTCTTATTCTGCACACCACACATTTGCTTGCTGCAGGATGTTTTTTAATCTAGACAGTCATGCAAATTTCGTGATGGGCAGTGTCGTTAGATTGGTACTGCGCTTCTTTGATGCAGGAAATTTTTATGCAGTCCAAGGTTCAGAGGTTCAGGTAAATATGCTCAATACATGTATTTCTTGCTATTTTAATTTGTACAAGGTCTATTCTTGCCAGTATCAACATGTGTTATGTGTTGTCAAAAAATTGCACATATGAACGTTAAAGGCCGAATGAAAACACATGCTAGGACATTAGCCCGGCAACGCCGGGCACACGTTTACTAGTCTACTTATTTAAATTGTGACTTTCCGGCAGTGCTAACGCCGGCGCTTACGCTTTTCCCGGCAGATGTTACGCCGGTTTTTTTCATTTTCCGGGCAGAATTTTTTTTCCTTCATTCTTCTCCTCTGAGTTAATTTTCGATGGCAGTGTGGAGGCGTTATTCTCGATGGCAGATGAGAAGATCGTGGGCGGCAATCTCCTCCGCCATCCATGATTGAGTGTTTAGGGTTTAAATCCATCCATGCTTCCTCCCGATTCTGCCCAAACAATCTCTCATTTTTCTTGCTCCTCTCGGTGGAGTATTCTGCTACGAAAAAAATCGTCCAGGTAAAGCTTCACTGGAGCAGATTCTTGCTCTCCATTCGGTTCTTGCTCTCCGTTTAACCTCCAAAGCAATGTTTTTCAGATTCTCTGTTTCTGCCACAAACATCTCAGTTTTTTTTTCTCCTCTGCCTCCATCGGCACCATTTCTCCCGAACCCTATCTGCATGCAGTTCTTGAGCTTGGATCATGAAGCAATAAGGTAAATCGTAAGGCTTTGACCAAGTTTCTATTTTCTGGGCAGAGGAATATAACGATTTGGGAAAGTCCTGGAACAATTTTTGGCTGGGCTTATCTTCAGAAGCATCGTGCAGGTGAATCCGCCTTTACTCTGTTATTTCTTATCATTCCCATTGTTAAAGTCATAGTAAACGTTTACATGGTGTCATTGTCTGCCTACTGCTGGTAAAATTTCTGATCATGTGGTGGGTCGAAATTTCTGCCAACATTACAGGCACTGTACTCCTCTGTTGTTTGATTTGGAATGCTTAATTTCACTGAAATACTAGACTAGATATTTAGTTAGCATAATGCATGCCAGTACATTACCATTGCCGAAAGGTTCTTGATTTACCTACTTATTCAGGTCAACGTAGCAGTTATAGATGTATCTGTTGGGAAACACGATACAATCAGCTCTCCTTTAGCATCGATCAACAGAGCCGAAGTTCTTTCTTACCATCCCGATTCAAAAAAGGGCCAAATGCATACTCCCTCTCTGGAAAGACATGCTGCTATTACTGTCATGAGTACTGCACTAGAACGTTTTATCACGAGTTCACTCTCGAAAGGGAATCTCATTGGAGCTGTTGGCTTAGGA
Source organism: Isoetes taiwanensis (assembly GCA_021234155.1). NCBI lineage: Eukaryota > Viridiplantae > Streptophyta > Lycopodiopsida > Isoetales > Isoetaceae > Isoetes > Isoetes taiwanensis. The sequence goes on along the minus strand of JAJEKV010000265.1, from coordinate 217,223 downwards.
GGGAGTGGTGGGACGTCACTTATTGCACCATCTATTAGATGTCTTCCTCTTGGTGTTCCAAAGGTTCTTATATCCACTGTTGCGAGTGGGAACACTTCGTCATATATTGGATGTTCGGATCTAATATTAATGCCATCTTTAGTTGATATTGCTGGCCTTAATACTGTCAGTATGTCCATATTATCAAATGCAGCTGGTGCAGTAGCAGGAATGATAGCTTCCAGGGTCCAAAAGCTGGCCGTTAGTGGTGGCATTGAAAAACCCATTGTGGCCATGACCATGTTTGGGGTTGCAACACCCTGTGTGGATGCTGTTAGGAAGAAATTGACAGAAAGGGGATTTGAGACCTTTGTCTTTCACGCAACTGGTACTGGAGGCAAAGCCATCGAAAAATTGGTCAACGACGGTTACATAAAGGTTTCTCACATGGTTCAATGAAATGGGGCTTGGATGTGATGAAATTCACTAAGATGATTAATCCAGTGTAATATGTGCAGGCAGTCTTGGACATTACCACAACAGAAGTTGCTAATCATGTGGTGGGTAAAATAACTCTGTACTCCTACTTCTGCCTACTGCCTGCACACGTTTACTAGATATGGTGCCATTGATATTAATAAACATTTGAAATGGTGCCATTATCTGCCTACTGTAACTCAAGACAGTGTACTTCTGCAGGTTTAGGGCTTCTGGAGCTTTGATTTTGCTTACCAGGTCGGCTTCTGGACTACAAGAGGTGCTTTCCTGATCCTATTTATTTCAAACAAGGATTGTCTTTTCCAAGATTTGAAGGCAAAACAAAGATGCCGAAGCTCAAGCCGTTTCCTTTAAACCTTCTTCCTTTCTTTTTTTTTGTTCAGCCTGCTCTAAATGTTTTAAATGTACAGTAAAAGATTCCATGTGGTGAATGCCATGTGGGCTGGTTTAGGATATTATAGACGTGCACGATTTCTACTTGAGATGAGAAGAAGATTTGATTCTCTATGGAAATGTTATCTCATCTCTTAGGTTCGTGGTGGCCATAGACTATAAGTATAATGTTTTTTCAGCCAATGGAATGGTATGCTAGATGCGGTTGGCAGCTTATGTTTGTGGATATCATTGAGACTATATGCTGTATGATCTTAGGAATGAAAATCATAATAGTATAATAAGGTTTGTAGCCAAATTTAATAGCTTACTTTAATTTTGCATCAGTAGATATCACTCTTGCATGACAGTGTCTGAGCTTAAGGTACTCTGGATCCAAATACCCAGCAGTACCTTTTACTTCTGTAACATCATTTAAGAGATGGAAAACAGATACCCAGTTTGGAAATTGCGATTTTATATTGTAACAAAGAGTGCAGTGATGCAGGATCATAATGGCTTTGCCATGCAATTGGCTGGGATGGACTTCTCAAGGTGAGACTTGGTATCCCATCACTCATTTCTTGGAAACTAATAATTTAGGCATTCATTTGTGTCGTTACAGTTAACTCATGTCCTTACATGTTCAGAAGTCTTTGTTCTATAAATTCTGCTTTGTAGAAAGCAATATGTTTGTCAATAGCTTAGATAGAGCTTGCATAGCAGTGAAACTTATTTATGAATTCTTACAATTTTGTTATGTGATTTCTTTAGATATCAAACATGTTGTCAATTCTATTCATGTTGTATTTGTATTTTAGGAACTCTCGCTACGTTCTTACAAACAAAGATCCTAAAAACTAGAGATGAGATGCCATTATTTGATGCACTACATAATTCTTGAAACTTTGTAGCAATCTGCTCCATAATTGTTGCGATATGTTTCAATTTCAAGAAAGATGTTTCAATGGTCGTGTTAAAGGTAGAAATCTAATTATGCCTGGTAATGCATTTAACACCACATGCTATATGCACAACAATCCCATCTTATAATTTTTAACCCAAGATCTGGATTTTCAAATGATCTTTCAAATGATCAAATGATCTTACATTTTTTTAGCGTAAGATCAATTTGTTATTACCAACAATATTAACGAAGTGAACTCTATAATATAGAATCGGTAAGTTCTAATGGTAAGATGCATTCCACCTTATGCATAAACAATGTGTAGAATCGACAATAAGTTTCTACTGTTGTGAAATCTTTAAGATGCATCCCAATTTTCAAGAAGTGGGATGTCACAAAGTCTTTAAGATGCATCTAAACTTATGCGTGGCAACGCCGGGCACACATTTATGCGCGAAGGTCGGGGATACAAAAGATTGGCAACTTATAGAACAAACAAGTGCAAGTTTTGATACCCAAAACGCTTGGAACACATGTAATATTCGATTAAATTTTGGTGGTAAATTCCATAATCATATTAAATAAAATCTTTAGAAGATCCATTTTTGAAGGCCCATATAAACTTATGCTATAATCATATTAAATAGAATCTTTAGTAGATCCATTTTTGATGGCCCATACAAATTTATGCTGCTCCTTATGCGTGGAAGCGCCGGGTACACGTTTACTAGGGTGATATTTTGAGCATAAGTTTTGGATTTGTCTTTCCAAATTTTTTACTTTAGAGATATATTTAACTGCCGCCCCACACTCCTTATAAAGCAATGTTATCTCTGCTGAAATCCATGAATGCAAAGCGAATATAATGATGATACTGCCATTAGACAATTTCAATAACGAAAATAATTACAAAAGCAAATAATGTTCATTCTTGCAAATACCAATATGCGATGTTGTTGAAGTTACACATATGGAATATGGACGTTAAATGCCGAGTAAAAACATATGCCAGGACGTTAGCCCGGCAACGCCGGGCACACGTTTACTAGTAAATACTCAAAAAGTAACTTCATCAATTAGTTTTTGGGCCATAACTTTTGATTCATAGCTTCAAAACGCAAGATTTTTGTTTCATTGGATGCGGAATCAAAAGATCTATCCAACAGTATATGGGTTAAATATATTTTAATCTAATTTAGATGACCAAAAGTTAAAAAAAACGAGAAAAAACCTGGATGTTTGCATTTTTTTAGTCTTTTCTTTTATCAAAAGTATATCAAAACTATACTCGTTGAAAAGATCTCGCCATGGGCTATCCAACGCAACAAACGGCATGCAATTTGGACATCATAATCACAAGTTATAGCAAAAAAACAATGCATTTGATTTAAAAAAGTGCAATTATTACAGTACTATTTATTGCAAAAGTGCCACGTAATACTGATTTTCATTTTGAATTCCTCTCTTTCATTGGCTTGAAGGTACTATAACGTGGATATTAGAAATTAAAGTTAAGGGGCATTTTGAGACCCCAAATCCGCCCTAATGCCAATTTTTTTTTTTTTAACTACCAACATATAAAACATTATTAATACAGACCATTGCATCCAACACATTTAAATAAAAATCCCCCTGAAACCCCCTTTGGTTTGGGTGCATATTCACACGGGGGGTTTCTCCGGGCACCGAGCTGTTGGATGGGTATATTTGCCCTTCGATCTGGACCGTATATAGCGATCCTCATTTGTGGGGTATGCATGTACAAGTTTTTGTATACTGTATATTGAGGTTTGCAAAATACTATAAGATTTGAGGGAATGTACTTAATGGTGTTAATTTTGTACATGTATTGTAAGTTTTTAGGGGCTCTCGCTGCCCTACATAACCCCCCGTGTGAATATGCACCCAAACCAAAGGGGGTTTCAGGGGGATTTTTATTTAAATGTGTTGGATGCAATGGTCTGTATTAATAATATTTTTTTATGTTGGTATGTTTTATATGTTGGTGTTTTATGTGTGAAACACCTTCCACATTGTCTGGTGCTGCAAAAGATACAAATACATCTGAAACTCCTACAGTGTCATCTAAACCAACCTCGTCTTTTGCATACAAAACATCCACATCATTTTCAGCTTCACTATGAGAGGCAATATGATCTGTGGGCTCCAAACCTTTTAGAGACCATTCTCCACAATGTTTAATGTTCTCACAATTCAACCAATTGATGTTCATGCAAGCATCGCAAAAGCACGAGAGTGGTTTGCATAGCAACTTTGTTGGATCTGTTGGGTTTATAGTTGACACAGAATGTATCTGCTAACTACCAGGTAAAGTCTTGCAATTGAATGCTTGCTGCTTGTTCATATCTGTTTTTCCAACCTCCCAAAACACTCTTTCACAATCCGATTCCTTGGTCCTTAAAACTGCACAAGCTATTCTTTTTTACCTCGCACTAGCATGCCATTTTGTTTTCTCTCTTTCCTCCAAAAGCCACAACTTTGCTATACCGACCTCGCCATCATGTGTGCCTTTCCCATGGCGGATCCAAAGAAATTCCATATCACTTTCGAATTTTGTTTTCAACATGGTATCTCAGATTCCATACCATGCCCGTCTTTTTGAATTGAGATGCACAACCATCCCACCATACATAATGAAGGTTTATGTGGCCACCTCCATTATTCTTAAGCCACCCCAAATGTAATTTAAAACCATGTTGCACAAAATGACATCATGCTTCCCCGTCATCCTGAAACATAGAAATGCACTGTTTTTTTAAGCTTACCTTCTATTTTCATCATTGAAATATGGACCAAAATACTAATTTGATCAGAATTCCAATGCTCGGATTGCACTTCTGTCCCTGGTTTCAATGTGTAGTTCTCTGCAAAGTCAACAACAAACAACACACTATTATCCGGGAGTTTCTCAACATATCTTTTAAACTGTTTGCTCTACCAATATGCTGTAAAGTTATGATATGTAAACTTAGCAAGCTTATTTTTCATGTTCTTTAACAAAATAGATGCTTTATCATTCTGATCAACTAATCTTCATGAGCATTACCCAATTTTATGCTGCTGTATTTTAATTGCAGTTGTCTTAACCATCTCTTCAACTCAGCAGCTTTGCCATCGTGTTCACCTTTCCCGTGGTTAGAACCAAAAAAATTCCACATCATATAGACATCAGTGTCGTTTGTGTACCTAGCCACAAAGTAAGAGAAAGGTATCAGATTCAAGCTAGCACCGTGGATCTCTCATGAATTGAGGGAATGGATTAGAGAAAAGCTCGTGCATTGGCACACCCCACGAAGTGAACATGCACGAGGAGAGGTGAAGATTTAAACTAGATGTGCATGGCAAGGATAGTATGTGTAGGGATGACATGCTGAAGATCCGGGATGTTTACAACATTGAGAAGAGTGTTGTTAGAAACACTTGGAAGCTACATGAAGACCTTCCCACTAGCATCAACATGTGGGTGCAACATCTAGAGTCCGTGTTCTTGTATGAATATGGTGACACGTTCCAATTGGGAGTGATGACTCCAATCCAAAGAGAGGCAATGCTGAAGTTTGGAAAGAATAGGGCCATTTGCATGGATGCAACTTTCAAAACTAATGACAAGAGGTACACTACTTTGGGTTCATTTCCATTCTAGATCTTTTCCATAGTCCATTTAAAATGGCTATAGCATTTCAATTCTAGATCCAATGAGAGATATTGGTTTCTATTATGCAGGTACTATCTTTTTACACTCATTGCCTTCGATGACCATTGCAATGGCTTGCCATTGGCATATGTCATAACCAATTCTCAAAAAACTAGGGCTATAACTAAGTGGTTGAAGCACTAAAGGATTCATTATGCCTGGATGATCCGGTTGGCACCCTTCTTGCATCATTACTGACGATGCTGATGCTGAAATCAAGGCCGTAAAAAATGTAAGTAATGCCTGGCAATTTGTCACCCTTCCCCCTTCTTATACTTTCTTGCATACTTTCTAACACTATGGACTGACATTGTGCACTTGTAGGTTTTCTCAAACGTGCCTGTGCAATATGCATTTGGCATGTGAGAAGAGCCTGGATTAAGTGGCTAAGTAAAAATGTAAGGAGTAAGGTGCATAGAAATGAAATGTTCAAGGAGCTAAGGAATATAATGTACAAGACGGAGGGTCCTGTATGGGACAATGAGTATGGTCATGAGTATAGGGAAGATGTTAGGAAAGAGGCTATCAAGAGGTTGGAAGAGTTGGTGAGGAAGTATCCTCAATATCCTAAATTGTCGGCCTACATGAGTAAGGAGTGGACTAAGAACATCTGTGAATGGGTATTGGCTACAAGAATGTACATGCACTCCAATCAAGAGACCAATGCTGCCATAGAGGCATGGCATGCTGCCCTTAAGTTGCGCCTAGGCATATGTAAACGTGCACTTCGAGGCAGGGGAATTGACTGGCTGCTCTACATTCTCACTAACAATGTGGAGACACACATGGCTTACATGAGGTAACATTTATATACCATTACCTAGTCTAATTTACCTTGCAAATGATTGATATATAGCTATGTTCTAGGTCTATGAAGTAACATGGATTTGTAGTAAACACCTCACAGGAACAAATAGTAGAGTGCGCAATTAGAGGCGCTCGGAATATTGCCGACGAACAAGTCACATTTACCAACTTCGATGTCTGCGATGCCTTTGAAGCAGTCCGCCATCTTCCAGGTCGAGTTTTCTTCTAATGCACCATTCCAGTTCTCGTTAATCGACGTGTTTAAGCTGATTTCGAGGTTAATCGACTCCTCCATCGGTAAAAAAAACGTAAAGGCTTAAAATAAGCTTTGAATGCAAAAAAAAAACAGAGTTCCTGATGGCGCTAGCTCTGTTTATTACCTTAAACTAATCGCCGGAGTCAAGCGCAGCAATAACACTTGTGAGATTCGGCAGCAAAATGGCCCTTTCCGTTCAGAGCCGGTCGAAAAGGGCAAAGGATCTTGGCGCACAAATGTCGGACTTAGCCATCGCCAGAATGAATTCCCTTCCTCCGAAATCCCCACCGTCGACGTGGTGTCTCCCTAGTCATAGACGTGCGAAAAGGTCTGGCAGTTTCTCGCCCTCCGGTATCACCATGATTGGATAGCGTACGGTATGGGCCCGATATTTAATCTCGTCGTTCAAACAAGGGACTTTGATGTGTGCGGTGGGCCTTTCAGATATACTCCGCGGTGTGATGATCCCCGAGGAGGGAATTACATCGTGTCCGAACCTGAGGGCGACATATTCCCCTAACCATCGGTGGTGATCACGGAGGCGGGGATAACGCGGCGATGCTCCGGATCGCCGATATCGGCCCTACGTGGGTGATCCCGGAGGAAGGAATCACGACCGGCAGTTTCGGTGATCCCGGAGGCCGGGATCATCACGGCTGATTCCGGTACCGTTATCGGCCAGGGAATGGTGATCCTGGAGGCCGGGATCACATCTTGGTGATTCCGGAGGGCGGGATCGCCGTGTAGTTTTTGGTGATACCGAGGCTATGTGTCGCGTGGGGCGGCGGCCAGATTCTGCGAGCCCCCGCAGTCCGCGTGTGAAACAGGGGGGGGGAGGGGCCTCAAACGGATTCCGTCGAGATGGCGGGGATGCTTGGGAGGGTATTTTCTCCTCCGGGATCCCCGAAACCAGGGTAAGACTATCCTGAGCCGAAATGCATAGTCAAAATGGAGATCCTTTCCTTTGTGCCTACGTAATCTTTGTATGGGTTTCATTTTTCAAAATGAAAAAAAGATGGTCTTGTACCTCCTTAGCCTATCTCATCACCTTTATAAATGTGCCATGTGCCACCTCATGCATTTTTATGAAGCAAAGTCCTAAGTTCAATGGAGCATAGTCCAAAAAACATTCATAATATATGCCCCCCCCCCCGTCTGAAATAGTATTTTCTTATGGAATAGTATATTTTGATGCTTGTATGGTCTTTTGTATGAGTTCTGATGCGGCCAATCTGCTTGGATGTTCAAATCCTCCTGCCCTTTGATTTTTGGAGCTTGTAGAAGAAGCTCAATCCAGACCGGATTTGGACTGCTTTTTATATGCCTCTGGGTCGAGCCTATATTTTTCTATTTCGGCGTAGCCCCATGGTTTCCGAGGATCCTTATGGATCGTTTTTTTCAATTTTGATATTGTGCTCTTGTATTTCTAGTCCAACTTTGTAGCTTGCTGACTCTTGGCCCGTAGATGGCTCCTAACACAATTGACAATCACATGTGGTTTGGTCTTATAGTTTGGAGCTCTCTGACGTGCATAACGCTACTTTTTATACGAGCAGCCAAAAGGGACACATGGAGTTGTATCTTAACGGGACAAATTTGAGTCACTGCATGGATGGATAGTACGTTGTAGTTGTTGCAGTTCGAAAGCATTACAGTACAACGACCTTCGGGATGTTCTATGTGGGGGCCTGAACTCATTGTACACAATTATCTTATATGTCGGGTGGTCTAACCCATGGTTGTGTTTGTTGTATTTCTCATTTGGGGTTCATCATTTTGTTCCCCTCTTCACTCATTTTGGGGTTCATCAGTTTGTTCCCCTATGGGTCATTGTACTTATTTTTTCATTCAGCTCAATGGAACACCACTTCACTTCATGATGATATCTGTGCATAAGGACTTTCCCTAAAATGTTGCGTTATGAGCTCCCTTGCATGGGTTTGAGTTTGAGCCCATCTTTTGACATTTTTTTTTCACACTTTTGACATATTCGACTTGCAATTTTTTTTTTGGGTATTCGACTTACACAATACTTATGCGAACCCATTTTGGGTATTCGACCTTGCAAAATAGAAGCAATTCCACGAGTCTAATACCCCATTGGAATCGAACCACCGAAAATTTATAGCAAGTATTAAGTACCATTGTAATAAATGGACCCTTAACCTTAATAAGCTAGAGCTTAAACGCTATTTAATATACCTATGGCGAGAGATGATCAACAATGGCGCTACCAAAGTGTACCAATGCTGGCTATGGCGAAAACCCATCTCCCCAAATTCATCCCCCTCACGCGCTTTTGCTTCCTTTCCCTGCCCAAGGTCATATCAATCCCATGCTTCAGCTTGGCCGCAGACTCCTTTCCGTCGGGTTTGCCCTAGCCATTGTCAACGCTGAGCCCTTTCACAATTCAAATTCCAAAATCAGGCTTCTCAGTGTTCCAGATCCTTTACATGGAAAAACAGGAAGTTATGCTTTTTTCGATTTCGTGACTTCCTCGCAGCTGGAGTTCAGAAAAGACGTGGAAGCCCTTTTAGAGCAGTGTGAAGAAGAAATTTCGTGTATTATATTATGATCCATTTTTTCCTTGGGTGCCGGATCTGCAGGTTGGGGTTCCTTGTGTTGGACTTTTCACCTCTTCACTTGTGGTAGAATCGTCTGCAAAGGAGCTTCCTAGACTGATAGAAGAAGGAATTGTTCCTGTGAAAGTGAAAGGTATTCAAATGATTTGTATTTCTGGGATATGCTCAAGCATTATAAAATCGTCTTACTTATTTTAGCAAATCAATTTTATTTTTTTAATTTATGCTTCTGTGTTCAGCTGCAACAAGGGATAAGGCACCTCTTATTTCCATGCCTGGAGTACCTTGTATGAATGCTTATGATCTGCCTTCTGCACTTCATGGTGAAGATCCATATGATCCTGGCTATCAACAGAGGCTTTACAGATATACTCAATTATCCAGAGCATCTTGGATACTAGTTAACACGGTGGAAGATTTGGAGCCTGATGTTTTTGTTGGGAATTGACATTCCTGTGTTGACAAGTGGAGTCCCTGTCACGTTTGAGTCAGTCATAAAGTTTAGGGTTTAGGTAGACGGTTGATTCCAGAAATAGAGGAAGCTATTATTGTGCATTCCTGAATCTCAGGAGCTCGGTGTGGTTTCTATTCAGGCCTCAAAAGCTATGTATAAATCAATTGATGGGAATAGAGGAATCACCCTTTTCGTGTCTTTCATTCTCTGTTTTCCATTATGGTATCAGAGCCGGATTATCCTTGAAGCAAACGGATTGATCTGGGCTAAGGGAAAACAGAATGGGGAGGATCGAAAAGCTAGCTCATGGCAACGCCTTCTACTGGTTTATAAAAGTGAGAGGGAAGCTATCAGCAAAAGGTCTGTGGCAGATAGTGTCTGGGGAGGAACCACGTCCTGTTCTTAAAGCCCAAACACTTACCAGTGCACAGAGGGTTAAAGGAGAATCGCTGGAAGCTGTGAGTGAGTCCGATAAGCAAGCTTTGCTTAAATGGCTTCAGAAGGATTGGGAAGCCAAGAATCGGATGATGAGGTATTTGGATGATACTCTCATAGCTCAGGTGGAAGCAGCTGAAACAGCCAAAGATGCCTGGGAAGAACTTGCGAAGATGTATAAGAAGAAGCATTTTTCTCAGCAGGCAAATCTGTATGCCATAATCTTTTCAACCAAATTGAAGGATTGTGGGTCAGCGGAGGAGTTCATCTCCAAGATCAAGGCAGCTTCCTTGCAACTGAGAGGCATGGAAAAGGGCCTCGATGATGATCTGGTTGTAGGGGCATTGTTGCTAGGACTTCCCTCATCCTACAACAATGTTAAGAACCTCATTGGATCTGCTGAGCATGTTGAAGTAGAATGGGCATGTCAACAAATCCTTATGGAGGAAGCAAACCAGGCAGGTGCAACAGCAGGAGAAAAGAAATCTGGAGTCAAAGAGGGACAAGCACTTGTTGGTAAGCATGATGGCGCAGAGACACGCAAGTGTTATAATTGCAACAAGATAGGTCACATTGCTCGAGATTGTAGTGAGCCAGATCGAAGGAAGAAGAGACGAAAAGAAAGTGATGGAAATGATGCTAAGAAGCTGAAAAAGAAGCAGGCACATGGACATAAGGCTTCTAAGGCAGCTTCTTCAAGTGATACACATTCCAATAGCACGAGCAGTGACTCCATGGTCTCCGTGACTCGGGCATTCATGGCACAGGCAGAACCTGCAGAGAACAAGCATTCCATGAAGTTCATTTTCCAGATGACAGTCAAGGTACTCAAAATAGTGATGTTTGTGTTTGTCCACCTTTTTACCAAACTTTGCATTACGATTAAAGTCATGCTGGATCCAACACCGCATGGTGCTCTCTGGGACACATCCCATCGTGGCCTGATTGCAGAGCTTGCAAAAGGGGTTTGGTATCTTGACTCGGGCGCAAGCGACCACATGACAGGCAAAAGGGAGTACTTTGAAGAGTTTGCAGAATACCATGGCAATAGAACAGTGAAGATTGGAAAAGGAAGGCTGCCGATCCGCGGGATAGGCACTGTTGTCCTCGAATTACCCACAGGGAAGATTGAATTGCCAAGCACTCTCTATGTATCAGGGCTGGAGGAGAATCTTCTATCGATTTCTAAGATGGATGATGCCCAATTGTTTATCACCTTTGGGGGAGGCAAATGCCTGATAAAGAATGCAGACAATGCAGTACTTGGCAGGGGTGACCGCGAAGAAAACCTATACAAGCTAAGTTGGTGCAAAAACAAGTATACTGCCCTGGCTGCCAGCAGCAATGACACCAATCAGCTTTGGCATGAGCGGCTCGGGCATGCAAACTTCCCGTTGCTTAAGAAGATGCGGGCAGGGAGCTTTGTTGTAGATATGCCCAAGGTCAAGGCGCCTCAAGGCATCTGTGAGGGATGTGCCCTTGGCAAGCTGAGTCGTAAGCCATACAAGAAAAGGAAGAGTAATAGAGCTACTAAACCCCTTGATCTTGTGCATTTGGATGTATGGGGCCCTGCTCGCGTTAAATCCATAGGTGGCTCGCGATATTTCCTGCTGATCATAGATGATTTTACCCGGAAAAATTGGGTGTATTTTATGGCATTGAAGTCTGATGCATTTGCATGCTTCCAGCAGTGGCAAAAGGTTGCAGAAACTTTCATTGAACGGAAGGTTAAAACTATCCGTACTGATCAAGGTGGTGAGTTCGTCAGTGGAGAGTTTGATGCATACCTGCAGGATCGTGGGATCCGCCATGAAACATCAGTAGCTCATGAACATCAACAAAATGGAGTTGTAGAGCGGAAGAACCGCACTGTTCTAGAATGTGCTCGATCTTTGCTGCTGTCCAAAGGCTTACATTACGTTAAAGGCGGCGTCCAACAGGCGGTGTATCTCATCAATCGAGTTCCTACAAAGGCTGTCCCAACTCAAGTTCCAGAACATGCATGGACTGGTACCAAACCTAGTGTTGAAGGATTGAAAATTTTTGGGTGCACCGCATTTGCCTACCTGTCCAAAGCTGAACGAAAAGCTGGTAAGCTCTCTACCAAGGCCACTCCGTGTGTTTTTGTTGGCTATGGCGATACCATCAAAGGGTACAAAGCCGTGTATGTTCCATCCCAACGCAAAATGATTGTGCGGAGAAGTGTCCTGTTTGATGAGCATGATTTCAGTCTTGGGAAGGGAGCAGGTTCTCACAATGATGATCCTTTGGCATGTGCACGTGAGGACACCGAGGACACCACTTCTGATTCCGATCTCGAACATGCCCATGAGGCAGGGCCATTGGAGGAAGTGGACATTCCATCTGAGCCGGAATCTGAGGATGACTTTCAGGAGGATCTTAGTGCTCCAAAGACATGAGCCACCAAAGAAGACTGAGCCATCGGCGATTCATTGAATCCACCCCGGACACCCAAGCATACGGCCAAAATGATTGAGTACCTTGAGAATCGGAGACCTCGCAGCGCTGCTTACTTGACCATCCATGCCCAGACCTCCATTGATGAACCTATGCACATCCAGGAAGCCCTCTCATGTCCTCAAAAGACACATTGGCAGCGAGCTATGGATGAGGAGTACCAGTCTCTCTTGGAAAACAACACATGGGAACTTTGCTCACTGCCTCATGGTCGGAAAGCCATTACGTGTAAGTGGATCTATAAGCTTAAATATGATGAAAATCATCAAGTGTCCAGGTATAAAGCCCGGCTGGTGGCCCGTGGATGCTCACAAAAGGCGGGCATTGATTACCATGAGACCTTTGCTCCTGTTGCTCGTCTCACCTCTGTTCGAGTTGTGTTGGCTCTTGCTGCAGCACTTGACTGGGAGTTACAGCAAATGGATGTGAAGTCGGCATTTCTTCATGGGAAAATAGATGAAGAAGTTTACCTGAAGCAACCACCAGGTTATGAGCAGCCCAGCAAAGCGGCACAGCCTCTCGTTTGCAAACTTAAGCGTGCCATCTATGGTTTAAAGCAGTCTCCTAGGCTTTGGTATCACACCATTCATTCTTTCTTTACGGGACAAAGCTTTGAAAGAAGTGTTGCTGATTGGAATGTCTACATCAAACGAGAGGGCTGCAAAATCATCATCATCGTCTTGTATGTTGATGATCGTATCTTGGCCTCTAACAACTCTTTGCTGATCCAGCATACCAAAGCAAGTTTAGCTCACCGTTTTCGTATGACAGATCTTGGTGATTTGAAATATTTTTTGGGCATTCATGTGGTTCGTGATCGCGCATCCAAACGGCTTCTTATCCATCAAGCCAAAGGCATTGAGTCTCTGCTCACTCGCACCAATATGCTGACCTGCCGTGGTGTGAGTACTCCTGCTGTACCTCATGCTCATAATGCTGCTTTGGATCACACAGGGGCAGAAATCATTGGTGTCTCCTATCGGAGCATCATTGGATCCCTTATGCATTTCATGGTATGTAGCAGGCCTGATGTGGCAGAGAGTGTTATTTCAGCCAGCCAATACATGGAGGCTCCCCAACCTGTGCATTGGCAATCCCTTAAACGTATCTTGCGGTACCTTCGAAGCACAACACAGCTTGGCCTGTGCTACCAAGGAACTGCTCTTCCACAGCTGACCTTGGAAGGTTTTGTGGATGCTAACTATGCTGGAGAACTGGAAGACTGCCGAAAATCCCGCACCGGCTTCCTTTTTAAGCTGCAAGGGGGAGTGATCAGTTGGTCTAGCAAGAAACAGAAGGCTGTGGCAGTCAGCACTTGTGAAAGTGAATACATGGCAATTTGTGCAGCTTCAAAGGAAGCAGTATGGCTTAGAAGGTTGCTGGCAGACCTGTGCATAGATCAAAAGAAGCCCACAGTACTTTACAATGACAACAAGGCTGCTGTAAGCCTTGTTAAGAATCCCAGCAACTTCTCGCAAGCCAAGCATATAGAAGTACAGTATCACTTCTCAAGGGAAAAAGTGGAGGAAGGGAAAATAAGTATCCTACATATGAGAACTCACTTGATGACAGCTGATGCATTGACAAAGCCATTGGCTAAGAAACGCTTCAATGAATGTCTCACTGAAATGGGCATGGAGGTCATCTGATAACAGGGATAATAGTCGAGGGGGAGTTGGTATCTCTGAATCAAACAGGGAACAAGCATCCCATAAGACTATGAACCAAGTTCTCCTTGAGGGGGAGCAAGTCTTTTGCTGAATTCTGTTTGTCTCGTTTGCTGTCTTTTACTTTATGCAGTTTAGGGTGTTGAAGCTAACTCTGATGACAGAGGGAGCATATTTCAGTTATTCTTGTCATTTTAATTATCCTGCTGTGTGTGACAGAGACACCCTTGAGGGGGAGTGTTGGGAATTGACATTCCTGTGTTGACAAGTGGAGTCCCTGTCACGTTTGAGTCAGTCATAAAGTTTAGGGTTTAGGTAGACGGTTGATTCCAGAAATAGAGGAAGCTATTATTGTGCATTCCTGAATCTCAGGAGCTCGGTGTGGTTTCTATTCAGGCCTCAAAAGCTATGTATAAATCAATTGATGGGAATAGAGGAATCACCCTTTTCGTGTCTTTCATTATCTGTTTTCCATTAGTTTTGGCTGCCTTAGGCCCCAAATATGTTGCAGTTGGCCCTTTGATTCCCTCAAAAGCACTAGGTGAAAATGGCCAAGAAGAGTTAGGAATGGTGTCTGGCCTTTGGGAAGAAGACCTAACATGTATAAAGTGGTTAGACACACAGAAAACTTCCTCTGTGTTATATGTTTCTTTTGGAAGTCTGGCTAACATAACAGGGGACCAGGTTATGGAGCTTGCATATGGCCTAGAAATGAGCAAGCAGCCATTTTTATGGGTATTTAGAACCAATATGATAAGTGGCTCTACCAAGGGCTTGCTAGATGAGTTTATTACGAGGACTCGCGATAGAGGACTTGTCATTGCTTGGGCACCGCAGTGGAGGTTCTTCACCATCCTTCTATAGGAGGGTTTTAACTCATTGTGGTTGGAATTCTACCTTGGAGTATATATGCGAGCAAGCCTATGCTTGGTTGGCCTTGCATGTGAGAACAACCTTTAAATTGTCGTTATATTGCGGATGTGTGGAAAATTGGTTTTAGATTATCGGACATCGGTATTGTAGAGAGAAGAGGTTGCTCAAAAATCATTATCTTTGATGAAGGAGCGAGACCAAGCATTGAGAAGAAGAGTTGAAGGCCTGAAAATTCTAGTTATCTGACAAACATCGGTTCCTCATATAAAATTTCTGAGGCATTTGCAAGAGCAATGTCACATGGATCATGAAGAGTTGTACAGAGATAAAATGCTTGCTCCTTATCTAAGAATTTGGTGGGAAGTTGTGTTTTTTGGTGGGAAGTGGGCAAAATATGACATATTTGTCAACCTGGTAGGTGTGGGCATGGCTTACATTTGTCAACCTGCAACATTTAACTAATAAGTAGGTATGGGGCATGGGTTATATGTACAGTTATATCATTTTATTTCATGCATGTAATAATAATCTCTCCATTGTCATTGTTAGCCTACACCCTTTTCAACTAAACCATAAGTTTATCCTAACAAAGTGGATTTCTTTTATCTTGAACGTCATCTTGGCTCGTACTTTTCTGTGTTCTCTCAATTCTAGATAAATCCTCAAATATCAAACAGGACACCGTATTGCAGCAGAATATTAGAGCTTTGGGTTATTCACTACTAGAGGATCGAGGTATAGTGTCAACCCTTGTGACAAGCCCTAGGTATAGTGACAAATTTGTGTCGAATGCTACCATCTTGACACAAAGTGCTTGTGTTGTGTCAAAATTGTGTCTACTGCTTCTTTTGTCAACTTTTTATCGCATATTAAGTAGATTTTTGCAACAACTTTTGAACAATATTTAGTCAAAGCAATGACCTTCTCTTGTCAACTTTTTATTGCATATTACGTAGATTTTTGCAACAACTTTTGAACAATATTTAAGCTAAGTTGTGCCAACCTTTTCTTGAGACTTATAACAAAAGGTTATCCAAATTTTCATCTAATATTTTGAAGGAACTTTGAGGAGCATTTTGTCAACTTTATATTGCAAGTTAAGTTGGTTGTTGCAACAATTTTTTAACAATTTTATAATTACATCATTATAACATTTTTTTTTTTTTTTTTTTTTTTTTTTTTTTGTTGAAGGCTAGATTTTTATATTATAATAAATAATGGTACAAACACCTTATTCAGGATGGCTCAAAAGCCAGATACCTAAAGAGATAAGCACAAACAGCCATTAAGCTTGAAGGATGACTCTAAGATTACACTCATGTACTATGATCAAGGCATCCTCGACCTCTTCCTCGTTATTGCAAGAAGATTTGGGCCCCCACCTTTTTGATCCACCCAGTACTAAGGGCATAGCCCTCTTCTCGCCCACTGCAAGTACTCAAGAAGGTAGCGACATTTGTGGGTTCAATAAAGAACATTATAACATATTCATAAGACTTATAACATAATGCCATCCAACTTGTATGTAATCTAATATGTTAGTAGAATTGTGTTTGGTATTCATACGTCATTACAGATTTAGTATTGCATCAAGGAATATTACTTGGTAGAAAGAATGATTTGGATACAGTCTGGTGAAGGGGAATAGATAATGGTGACGAGTACCTAGCGACTTGAACAAGGGAGAAAATTTCTAGGAAGATAAAAACAATGCTCAATACCAAACGATCTATACCATAGTAATCATAGCAATGTTAATTAATCACATGTAACTACGTCATTAAGATCGTGCTCAATATCCTCTATCTCATCGTTCTAGATATAAATGAAGAGCCAAATCCCTAATTGCTTCAGATGGATCATGTGCATATTCGGTAATCTCTTCGTCTTCCATATAATCCTCATTATGTGCAGGAATGTGAATTGGCGAATTGAATGGAGATCGGAGCGCGTAATTCACTTCTTTATCAACTTCCTCTCTTTGTGAAAGTTCCCTGAATGGAGATTCTAAAGGAACATGTTCATCAATATCATCCTCAAGCACGTAACCTTCTCCCACGTATGCACCATTCTCTTCAATGTTGATGCCAATTTCTTCCATTTCTCCTTCTCCTACTTCATGCAATAATGGGTCATCGCCCCAGCTGCTGCCACAATCATCATCATCATCATCATTAGCATGAATGTCATGGGAGAGCTCTTCCATATTGTTTTCAGCTACAGATAGATCAATTACACGCCGAGCTCTTGGTTGACAATGTATGACAATCCACCAGTTTGTCTCATTAGGATTCTCATGGATAAATATCTGCTCGACCTGACTTGGAAAAACAAAAGGTTCTTTCATTTCGGCCAATACCTTTGAAGAATCCACTTCTGGAAATCCTGATGGATGAGTCCTAACTGTCTTGCCACGACCTCTGTATACAACTTTGAACCATCGTGCCTTCAAGACATTTACACGAAAGCTACGAAAATCCAACTCAATAATATCTGTTAAGATTCCAATGTAATTCAGGTTACTCACCAAAAGGTTGCAATCCCTATTGCTAGATTGACTTTTTTGTTCAAATTCTGAGCTGATCCCTGAATCAAATATAACCCTACACCAAGGGGGGTTCACAGTTTTGGGCGTATAACCCATCTGCATGCACGGGAAGGGGGTTTTGGACCCATTTTCATACATATACGGTCGGCAGGGGGTCCTTTTTCTGGTATTTTTTGCACTATCCTAGGTAATTTTTATTCGAAAGGGGTCAAAATTTGCTTTTAAAGATCCGTATACATGGGGGTTTTTTGCCACCCCATGCACGCAGATGGCATATCCCCTTTATACATGAGTGAATCCCCCTTGCCCTACACTTATCAACACTGTTAAAGCGAAAATGTTGCCCGTATGCCCACATTGAGGAATAATATCGTGCCTAGATCAAAATAATAATAATTATGAGTAACATAGCATAAAGAGAATGGAACTTATGATCAAAGATTTATAATTTTATACCTTCTTGCTACAACCAAGGGCAAGCTCGTAATCATCGTCTGGAATAACTTGGCCATGGTCTCTAGCTTCATCCATACGCGCCAACAACCATGCATTATCCATAACATCTGGAATAAAGTGACCTATTGATCGCCCTGTTGATCTCTGTGCATCCTCCTTAGCAGTTTCATACAAATCCCTCCATGGTGCTAAACTTGCAGTATTATTAAGAACAAATGTGCTTACTGCATGAAGCATGTCATCGCTCAAACTTCGTTCTACTCCATTACCCTGTAATACTTCTGAAGTAATCTCTTTGGGCTCTTCAATCTCCCATAATTTAAGACCTTCAGGGTGGCACGCAATAGTGGCATCATTTAGATAAAATAGTGTCTCTTGTACAAGATGACCTTCAGCCATGCAACCCTCTGGTTTTGCCATTTGACGCACAAAATCTTTGAGCACCTTCATGTAGCACTCTATAAAAAACATCCATCTGCTAGGAGCAGGTCCTGCCAACCTTATCTCATTTGGAATATGTATCAACAGATGTACCTATGTATATAAGCACATTGTTAATTGTACCTCTAGTTGCTAGACAACAAAATTACATGATTGCATAGAATTTGGTTAGTAGTACCTGTAGGTCAAAAAAACTGGTGGGAAATTCTTTTTCAATGTCACAAAGCAGTATAATCACTTCCTCCTCCACTTTTGGGATATCGGCCACTTCAATTTCTTTGGAGGAGACCCACCTTGCAAATTTGCTCAATCGGAATAAAATGCTCCTTATTTGTGGGGTCAAGAAGTCTTCTATCACACATGGAAGTATATGCTGCAAAGTCCATGTAATATCATTGCATACTTTGCAATATAATTTATTACAAGAAATGGAAGTACAAGAATCAAAGCATACCTGGAGAAACTTGTGCCAATCATGTGTCTTTAATCTAGTGAGGCTACCATTTTTTGTAAATGCCTTTCTTAAAGGAGCCCCATATCTAGTTGGTGTGCGCACCTTTGCTATCCTCTTATTCACTTCAATCTGTTGTTTCTTTTCCAAAACCCATGCACCTTGTTTCCATGTCAGGGTCTTCTTGCCTTTCCTCTCAATGGGCCAATATTTCTTTTTTATTTTTTGCTCTTTCAGATCCAATCTAGCAGCCAAGGTTTCCCATTCTCCTGTTAAATGCTGCCAAAGAGAATGTGCAACATTTTTGAAGATGTGCATAGGATCAAGTAAATGGACCAACTCCAAGTCAGTCCAATACTCCAACCTGTAAAAAATAGATAACCGCTTCATTTTAGGAGGAGGTTTTGCATTGGCATCCTTATAACCAATCAAGTAATCCACATCGGGGTTCTTCTCCTGCCACGCATCTAACCAATCCTTGGGTGTCCATCGCTTTGGCCTCGGCATCTTATCAGAGCCACCACTACCACCCCAAAACTGGGTCCACATGTTGTTTTTCAGTGTCTTTTTTGCAAAAAAACAACACCAAAAAACTACGTGTTGTTTTTTGTCCGGATTTGCTAGAAATGACGTGTAGTTTTTAGCAAAATTTTTATACATGTAGTTTTTGTTGCCAAAAGTCTACGCATAGAGTTTTGTCAAAATTATCTACACGTAGGAATTAACGTATATTTCTACATGTTGTTTTAAAAGTAGCTGTAGTTTTCAAGCGTTGCTTTCTTCAAAATTAGACATGTGGTTCGTAATAAAACTTAAAAGGTCCACATGTTGTTTTTAACTGTTGTTTTGCCAAAAAGCAACACTAAAAAACCATGTATAGGATTTTGTCCGACTTTGTCAAAAACTATGCGTAGTTTTCTGATTTTTCTTTTAATTATGTTGTTTTCAAGTGTTGATCCTTCAAAAAATGATATGTGGTTTTGAGAAGCAATGTATTTTTTCAAAAATAGGTGTTGTCTTTTAGTATTATTTTACATAAAATGCACATGTATTCTCAATAAACAACATGCCAAATAAATATTTTTAAGTGTTGTTTTCTTCAATAAACAACATGGTTAAATGACATGGCATTAAAAAAAACAATATGTTGAAAATTTGAAAATTGTATTATTTTTACCATAATATCTAAAATTAACTATGGTCTTTAAGCATTGTTTTATTACTTTCACTATTGTTGGAATCTTATTAAAGTTGTTTTTAGCTCTGATATAATTGTTGTTTTTAGGCCAGTGGTGTTTTGTTTATCATTCTTTTTGAATTTTTCTATCACAGCCAAGATCAAGATAAAATACTCCACAAATTTAAGAAAACTCTCATTGGTCTATCATTTCCATGGATTTCAACCTTAAAATCAGCATTTACAGAGCCAAACTCTGTAATCTACACATCCAGTTTGGGAATATTCTTAAGATTCTGTACAAACTCTGTACTGCATTAGATTCTTAAGATTGGATTCTTCTTAAGGAATGTCTGTAATTATCTCCTGCTGGACCGATCACCACACAACACTGCTATACATTTGATTCAACTTGTGAATCAAACAGGGAAAGTCGAAGGCAGAAGAGCCAAGTATGAATAAATCCGATGCATGAATCTGCAAAAGAAAAAAGGATTAATAGTGCAGTCTTTGAGGATAGAAGAAATCTGGAAGCATGAGACTGTGTAAGAACAATAAGAATGTTTCTCGAGTTGGGATGATTTTGAATGAATGAAATATTTGGCCATTGAAAAGACTGCGAAAATGAATGAATGACTAGTAAGTGTTCTGCAAACAGGCAAGGGCATGAAAAAATCATTGCAATTACACATGGAGGAGGCACTTTTATGGCCCTCAACTCCTGCAGGTTCATACGCAACCTCCCTCGTTTTCTTTACATCAAGCTTTCACAAGCATCTCTTCAACGACTCACAAATAATTTCACCTGTTTCAGCTTGGTCCCGATAAAAAAAAACCCACAAATCTTTAGAAACCTTCTCGGATACTTACACAATAACTTTTCTTCTATAAACTTACAAAAAAACTTAGTTCGGTTCGTTTATCACCTTGCTCTACGACTTTGGAACCACACTTCTACTTGTGCGGGTTTCAAATTGAGTATTTTAGCCGATGCATTCTTTTGCTACGCTAAGAAGAAGAATTCGGAGATAGGGTGAGAAACTCGAGCGGACAATTTTCATACGAGAAAAAATCCCAAATCGGAAATGGGATGAGGACCTCTGGGATTGAGAGTCTTTGTGCTCTTTAAAAGCTTTCTTCGAAAGGGCCGGATTGTTCTTTAGTAAGGCGGAGCTTCTTGCGAGGCATGCCATCTTCTTCATCGGCCGGCTCTAGATGTGGCCTTGCAAGCCCTATCGGTGCTAGGATTGAAAGAACTAAGCGAAAAGAACCAAATTCTTGGGAGTAGAGGGAGAAAATGCGAGATTTTGGGAAGAAAAAGAAGGGGGACGTTTTCTTTGCTTCATTTGAAAACAATGCCTCGAGCTTTAGCCCCGAGCCTCACGAACCGCGCAAAAGATTAAACCAAAAGCGCCCCGGCTCCAAACGTGTTAAGCCTCGGCTTATCCGGATTTGCCTCGGGCGTACTTCATGCACAACCCTCTACGGTGGCCAATCGGGGGCAAGATCATGGCGCAAATGAATGATCTGGGCGGGATCATCTGCGGCAGATATGAATGATCTGGCGCCAATGAAGGCTGTCTGTTCCGCCAAGAAGAACGAGGCGCCATAGATTTACGCCAAAAAGAGACGGCCAATGAGATAGAAGGGCATGGATCGACATCCAAGCCCTTGATTTGTCTTTGATCTAACGACCATTCGTAGACTAAAACTTCTTACGTAGCAAATCGAACTTTAAATGCCACTAATTTAACAAATTATGCCATTGCTTTTGCAAATCATGCCCTTTGCAACTCAGAAAAAGAAGCAGAGATTAGAAGCGGGAAAGGATGGAGATAGAAGCGGCATAAAAAAATACAATGCAGGGATCAAATTTGGGTTGTTAATCTTGGCCATTAACTTAAGGCCAATGGGATCACAAGACTTGGATTATAATCTGAGTTGCTCATCGTGGCCGTTGAATCTGGCCGTGTTTAATGTTTGAGACTGTGGCATGTTTGACCCACATGTCACGTTTGAGCCTATGTGGCATGGCATGTTTGAACCAAGGTGACATATTGTAGCCTAGGGGCACGTTTGAGCCTAGGGGCACAACATTGCAACCATAGAAAAAACATATGAAATCATATTCCATCCCTAAAAAAAATAAATCATTTGAAAGAGCATTCTTTTTTATCCTAGTGTTTCAGCCATGGGTCATATTTGAGCCAAGGTGGCATGTTTTTAGTCTAGGGGCATGTTTGAGCCTAGGGGCACAACATTTCAATCATTAAAAAAAATATATACAAAATTCATATTTCATCGCAAATAAAAATCATTTGAAAGAGCTTTTTTATAGCCCTAGTGGCATGTTTTAGCCACGTCATATTTGAGCGAAGGTGACATGTTCTAGCCTAGGGGCATGTTAAAGTCTAGGTGCACGTTTGGGCCTATGTGGCACGTTTGGACCACGTGCCATATTTTGCCTAGAAGCATGTTTGAGATGCATGTCACATTTGAGCCTATATGGCATGTTTGAGCCACATGTCATGTTATGGCCAATGTGGCAAATCCTAGTCTAGGGGGGGATGTTTGAATCTTGCGGCACAACATTTAAACCATAAAAAAAACATAGGAAGTCATATTTCATCCAAAAAAAAAAAATCATTTGAAAGCCCATTTTTATGACCCAAGTGGCATGTTTGAGCCTAGGTGCATGTTTGAGTCGTGTCATGTTTGAGCCTATGTAGCATGTTTGACCCTAGGGGCAATGCTTGAGCAGGTAGCATACTTGAGCCTATGTGGCGTCTTTGAGCCGAGGTGGCATGTTTGAGACTATATGGCACGTTTGAGCCAATGTAACATATTTGCACGCGTGGCATGTTTGAGCCAAGGTGGCATGTTAGAGCCCAAGGACATGCTTGAGCCTAGGCGCACAACATTTCAACCCATAAAAAACCTACAAAATTATATTTCATTTTTTCAAAAAAATAAATCATTTCAAAGAGCATTTTTATGACCCTAGTGGCATGTGTTGAGCCACATATCATGTTTGAGCCACGTATCATATGTTGAGCCTAGTGGCATGTTTGATACTATGTGGCATGTTTGAGCTAAGATGGCATGTTTGAGCCACGTATCCAGTTTGGGCCATGATGGCATGTTGAGCCTATGTGGCATGTTTGAGCCTAAGGCCGCCACGGTGGCATGTTTAAGCCTATGTGGCATGTTTAAGCCACGTGTCTAGTTTGAGCCAAGGTGACATGTTTGAGCCTATGCTGCATATTTGAGCCTATGTGGCATGTTTGAGCCAAGGTGGCATGTGTGAGCCTATGTGGCATGTTTGAGTCACTTGTCATGTTTAAGCCAAGGTGGCATCGAGCCTAGAGGCATGTTTTGAGCCTATAGTCGACAAGGTAAGACGAGCAGGCAGTATCCTGCAGGCACCACCTAGGCCAATGGACTGCGAGCATGTTGGACATGACCTATTTTGGCACTTCTTGGAGAAGGCGTGCTCTTCTTTGGCCCACGACACGATTTGGCTCAATTTGGATCTGGAATGTCTAAGAAAATCGAGTTCAAAGTTGGAAGAAAATTTGGCCAGTGCACTTGAGACAAAAAAAGGTCTACATGCTCAAACGATGATATTACAAGTTTTACTGAGCATTTTTGGATGATTTTTGATATACTATCAGAGAAAAGTTGTAGCAATATGTGGGAAAAAGCTTGGTCTAATTTGGAACTGGAATGATGGAGAAAACTGAGTTCAAAGTGGATCAAAAATTCTCAAAGTCCCGAGGGTAATGTCGACTTTTTGAGTCCATTGGCAGAGTCAGTTCACAGTTCCGGAGTGGGAGAATTGCCCGTCCGTGGCCAGAGGCCTTCGAGAGAGGACCTTTGGGACGAACTGCTTCCGGAAGGTTTTAAGGGTCCGTCTTTTGGCATCAACACCCTCCCTCTATGTCATGACATTGTGCAAGATCCTGGCCGAATCTGACTAGGATATGGCTTCTAAAATATAAACCCTGTGTGTTGCTAGGTTATTGAAGGGTTTACATTATGGAGGTCGAGTTTTAGTTGGTTGCACATGGGACATGGTCGAGAAGCTGCAATTGAAAACACGAAGCAATAGGAACTGACGGAATGGGGTTTGGTTTTATCCTCCTCCCAGTGTGGCAATTAGAAATCAAGAGCACATTTTGCAGTAGCAAAATTATTTGGGATCATTCGGGATGTCCAATAGATCCAAACTCTGTTATTTCAGTTGCCATGGCTCCGCATGTATGTTTAGCAAAGGCATACCAAGCTATCCAAGAAAACGACCACGTTTTGGCCTCTGAAACATAAACCCGATGTGTTGCTAGGTTATTGTAGGGTTTATGTTTCGGAGGCCAAAACGTGGTCGTTTTCTTGGATAGCTAGGTGCACCTTTGCTAAATACATATGCGGAGCCATGGCAACTGAAATAACAGACTTTGGATCTATTGGCCATCCCGAATGATCCCAAACAATTTTGCTACTGCAAAAGGTGCTCTTAAATTCTAATTGCCACACTAGGAGGAAGATAAATTCAAATCCCATTCCTTCAGTTCCTATTACTTCACATTTCAACTGCAACTTCTCGACCATGTCCCAAGTGCAACCGACTAAAACTCGACCTCCATAACGCAAACCTTTCAATAACCTAGCAACACACATGGTTTACATTTCAGAGGTCGTATCCTAGTTAGATTCGACCATGATCTTGCATAATGTCATCACGTAGAGGGAGGGTGTTGATGACAGAAGACGGACCCTTAAAACCTTCTGGAAGCAGTTCACCCCAAAGGTCCTCTCCCGAAGGCCCCTGGCCACGGACGGGCAACTCTCCCACTCCAAAACTGTGAACTGACTCTGCCAATGCACTCAAAATGTCGACTTTACCCTAGGGACCAAGTTTCGTGGGCAGAAGACCATCCCTTCTCCAAGAAAAGCCAAAGTAGCTCATGTCCAACACGTTCGTAGTCAACTGGCCTAGGAGGTGGCTGCGGAATACCGCTATGTAGAGTGTTCGTGTTTCTTTCATTGCCAAAAATGACCATGTAACTTGGTCCCTAGGGTAATTTCGCCATTCCGGACGACATGGCGAAGTCGAATCTCCATTCTAGAGCCTTTGTACTGCCCGAACGACAAAACACTTGGTTTTCTACGCGGTCAACACGCAGGACGCTTCGTGGTTTGATAAGTTCTCCCGGACAGATCTTGGATTTGTTTGAGCCTGCTCAAAGCAGGTTACTTGAATGACAGATTCAACGGTCGGATTGGAAAATTGAGCTCCCGGAGGGAGGGGGGAGGGATTGGCATTTGCCCTCCCAGAGGAGCACTGATAGGAGAGGCTGCCTCGACAACCTTTCTGAGGTCCATCTCCTGGGGTCTGGCCTCTCCCCTCTGGTGAGAAAGCTGCGCAAAGTCCTGGCCTGGTTCGATTTGGGGAGGGTGTCAGTGCTTTAAGTTCTCCAAGATCCCTCTATTCTATCCCTTGCCAAACTCCTCTACAAAAATTTCAAAGGTTATCATATTTCTTGCATAAAGTCCTAGTCATCATATCCACGTCACCATCATCTAGCCATATCACCTAAAATTTGCCAACATTACCCAATGAAAAGACCAAAGATGGACATCTTTTCATTTTTTTGCCTAGTCAATGACCTTGCTTACTTGGCATGCCATGTCACCACTTGGGGTGCCTAGGTGGTATGCTTGAGCCTAGGTGGCATGCCTGAGCCATCTTGGCATGTTGGAGCCTAGATGGCATGTTGGAGCCTGCATGGCATGTTGTTGGCATGTTTGAGCCTAGGTGGCATGTTTGAGCCACCTTGGCATGTTGGAGCCCACGTGGCATTATAGAGTCCACGTGGCATGTTTGAGCCACCTTGGCATGTTGGAGCCTAGGTGGCATGTTGGAGCCACCTTGGCATGTTGGAGCCTAAGTGAGCCTGCATGGCATGTTTGAGCCTAGGTGGCATGTTTGAGCCACCTAGGAATGTTGGAGCCTAGGTGGCATGTTGGAGCCCACGTGGCATGTTTGAGCCACCTTGGCAAGTTGGAGCATAGGTGGCATGTTGGAGCCCGCGTGGCATGTTTGAGCACGTTGGAGCCTAGGTGGCATGTTTGAGCCATTTTGTCACATTGCAGCCTAGGTGGCATGTTGGAGCCACCTTGGCATGTTTGAGCCTAGGTGGCATGTTAGAGCCACCTTGGCATGTTGGAGCCCACGTGGCATGTTGGAGCCTAGGTGGCATGTTGGAGCCCACGTGGCATGTTTGAGCCACCTTGGCATGTTGGAGCCTAGGTGGCATGTTGAAGCTCATGTGGCATGTTTGAGCCACCTTGTCATGTTGGAGCCTAGGTGGCATGTTTGAGCCACCTTGGCATGTTGGAGCATAGGTGGCATGTTGGAGCCCACGTGGCATGTTTGAGCCACCTTGGCATGTTTGAGCCTAGGTGGCATGTTAGAGCCACGGTGGCATGTTGGAGCCAAGGTGGCATGTTTGAGCCAACTTAGCACATTTAAGCCTAGGTCACCTTGGCATGTTGGCGCCTAGGTGGCATGGTGGAGCCCACCTGGCATGTTTGAGCCACCTTGGCATGTTGGAACCTAGGTGGCATGTTTGAGCCCACCTTGGCATGTTTGAGCCACCTGGCATGTTTGAGCCTAGGTGGCATGTTGGAGCCTAGGTGGCATGTTTGAGCCTAGGTGGCATATTGGAGCCACCTTGGCATGTTGGAGCCTAAGTGAGCCTGCATGGCATGTTTGAGCCTAGGTGGCATGTTGGAAGCCCACGTGGCATGTTTGAGCCACCTTGGCATGTAGGAGCCTATGTGGCATGTTGGAGCCTAGGTAGCATGTTTGAGCCACCTTGGCATGTTGGATCCTAGGTGGCATGTTGGATCCTAGGTGGCATGTTTGAGAAACCTTGGCATGTTGCAGCTCAGGTGGCATGTTGGAGCCTGCGTG
This sequence comes from Isoetes taiwanensis, assembly GCA_021234155.1. Taxonomy (NCBI): domain Eukaryota; kingdom Viridiplantae; phylum Streptophyta; class Lycopodiopsida; order Isoetales; family Isoetaceae; genus Isoetes; species Isoetes taiwanensis. The sequence continues at coordinate 190,151 of JAJEKV010000265.1, read as the reverse complement.
GCATGTTTGGGCCACCTTGGCATGTTGGAGCCTAGGTGACATGTTGGAGCCCACGTTGATGTTTGAGCCACCTTGGCATGTTTGAGCCTAGGTGGCATGTTGGAGCCCTAGGTGGTATGTTAGAGCCCACGTGGCATGTTTGAGCCACCTTGGCATGTTGGCGCCTAGGTGGCATGTAGGAGCCCGCGTGGCATTTTTGAGACACCTTAGCATGTTGGAGCTCGCGTGGCATGCACCTTGGCATGTTTGAGCCTAGGTGGCATGTTGGAGCCTAGGTGGCATGTTTGAGCCACCTTGGTATATGTGGTGTGTTGGAGCCCGCATGGCATGTTTGAGCCACCTTGGCATGTTTGAGCCTTGGTGGCATGTTGGTGCCTAGGCGGCATGCTTGAGCCAGTTTGGCAGGCTGGAGCCTAGGTGGCATGTTGGAGCCCACATGGCATGTTTGAGCCACCTTGACATGTTGGAGCCTAGGTGGCACGAAGCCCATGTGGCATGTTTGAGCCTGGGTGTCATGTTGGAGCCTAGGTGGCATGTTGGAGCCTACGTGGCATGTTGGAGCCTATAGGTGGCATATAGGAGCCTGCATGGCATATTTGAACCACCTTGGCATGTTTGAGCCTAGATGGCATGTTGGTGCCCAGGTGGCATGCTTGAGCCACCTTGGCATGTTGGCACCTAATTGGCATGTTGGAGTCCACGTGGCATGTTTGAGCCATGTTGGATCTAACCGTTGAAGTTATTTTTCACGAATGTAAAACAATACGATACATTCCCAAAGTTGAGCACACAAATAATATTCCAGGTGGTGGTGCTTTGCTGAAGAAATAGCCTCAAAAAAACCATACATCCTTAAGAAATAGCTACGTAAAAACTACGCCACTTCAGAAAATCACACTTCTGTAAAAAATAGCCATTTAAAAACTACACCTACTTAAAAACCACACCTCAAAAAACCACACTTACTTTAAAAAACAGCTACTTAAAAACCTACACCTAATTATATAAACCACACCTAAAAAAATCATACTTCCTTAAAAATAGCTTCTTAAAAACTACACCTAGTTATAAACTACACCACTTCAAAAAACGATACTTCATTAAAATACGACCACTTAAAAAACTACACCTGCTTATAAACCACACTTCAAAAAACCTTACTTCTTTAAAAAACAGCTATTTAAAAACTACACCCACTTATAAACGACACCTCAAAAAACAACACCTCGATTGAAAAAAATTATACCACTTCAGAAAACCATACATCCCTAAAAAACAACCACTTAAAAACTATACCTCCTTATAAACCACACTTAAAAAAACTATACTTCCATAAAAAATGACTACTTAAAACTACACCTAGTTATAAACTACACCTCAAAAAACAACACCTTCTTAAAAACAACACCCCCTCAAAAAAATAAGCAACACTTCTTTTAAAAAAACGACACCTCAAAAAAAGACCACATCTTCAAAAAAAAAAAAACTACAGCTCCATAAAAAAAACTACACCGCATCCTTAATAAACCACACCTCCACATAACCACATGTAGATTTTTTGGAACAATGACATGTGGTCTTTTTGTTACTGTTGTTTTTAGGTGTGGACCCAGAATTGGGGTGGTTGTGCACGTGCAGAATGGCCATCTGCCAAGTATTTTTTATGCCCCAAATATATTTGCTTTTTTAGATGTTTTGATCTATAAGAGGTTAAGCTAGTCCCACAAGATGGACAACCACATGCACCACTTATTTGTAGGCCTGCAATGAGAATAAAAGAAGAAGCATTAAAATAACAATTGAAATTTGATATGATTTTGCACTATACCTGTTATATCATACCTGAAGCTTCAGAAAAACCTGGATAGTCGTGAAGAGTAAAGCATAACATCCCATGGAATGTAAAGTCATGTGGAGTTCTAGAAATGTCATACATATGCACTCCCTTCCATAAAACCTCAAGTTCATCTACTAGAGGTTCTAGGTAGATGTCCATATTCGAAACTTTATATTTTCCTGCAATATTCTATTTTATGATTAATATATGAAGTATACATAAAATTATATGCACAATGCATACCTGGAATAATCAAAGTCAACATGATGTAGCCAGGTTTTGTCGCCAACCATGGTGGGATATTATAATTGATAACGGCCACAGGCCACACACTATGTGAAGATGACCTAGAACCCCATGGACATACACCATCAATTCCTAGCCCAAGCCTAATATTGCGAGGTTCCAATGCAAATATGGGCCACTTCTCTTCAATCTGTTTCCACACATTCGCTTATAGGGAGGATTAGGCCTCCTTCTCTGGTGATTTATGTAGGCCAGTAATCCATTTTAGCCATGAGGCTCCATCTGCAAGGATTCTCATTTTTCCATCAGTGCTACGATGATGTGCATGATAATCCATGAGTTCTGCAAGTGTTGATGATCTGAACATACGACAAAGCAGAGGGATTATAGGCACGTGACGTAATACCTTTCTTGCCACCTTTGTTTTTCTACCTTCTTCATATCGTGCTTCCTTGCATTTTGGACACGATTTCTCATTTCTCATCTACTCTGGATGCATCTGGTTGCCGACATCATTTTGCTAACATGGTCTTTAATGCTTTTGTTATTGCAGCCTGAGCTTTATCAACAGTATGTATATCAGAATCTTGATACCAAAATTTGCCTTCGACAGTTCGAGTATCTGAAACCTGATTGCATAAGGAAATTGAAGGAGAGAAACACATGTTGTTTTGTCAAACATGAGCAAGCAGATCTGTACAGAAAGGCCTTCAATGATATGAGGAGATCCCTACATGTTAATTGCACTTGCTGCTGCGATTAATACGTGCATCCCAGCAAAACAATGGAGTTTGTCAAGCAAACAAGAAGACTTTTGATAATGTTAGTATCTTGTGGAGGTCAACAGTTTGCGAGAAATATGTGACGGATGAATGGCATAAACTAAAATGCATCAAAGGTGAATGTGATGAATGTGGAGTGAAGAAATTAGACATTTGTCCAAAAGAGAAAGATGGAATTCAGAATGTCGACTGGCAAGTATATGCATATGTCAATGAGCCATCCAAAAAAGGTACATCCAGAAGGCTTTGGTAGAAGTTGCCGAAGAGATGTTTACTTGTGGAGCATCCGAGTGGATGAACACATCTGAAACCAGTAAGAGGAAGAATATAAAAAAGGTTCTTTTGGGAAGTCAAGGTGGAGGATATAGATAGAAAGAAAGCATGGGGTGCAGAAAGGATTTTGGACACTAGGCAGATCCATTGTGTACATGCATTCAATCCTGAATCTCCATTGCAGTTGCACACGAGGGAACTTTCATGCTTCTGCAGCTACTGCTTGGATGGCATGGGGGACAGTTGTGTGAACTGTCACTATGTTGATGATTGGAAACTTCAAGTTATTGTACCATCCTCCAATGTGCATGCTGACATTGAGGACCGTAAATCCAGCAGGTCCTTGTTCTCCTCCAATCCCACGATGTTAGCAGAGGCACTTAGAGTTGGTGATAATTTTGCTTAGTTGCTCGAAAGGGAATGATGAGGGTTCTCAATTTTGGATTACGATGTGCACAAAACCAAAATGGATAGTGGAGAAAGACTTCCAACTCAATGGAACATGGTACCTCGCGGTGATAGTGTCATAGAAGGTATGTATTACAAGAAGGGCGCAAGATCAACCGTCACTATGATCTTTGCAAGAAAAAGGCGCCTTAGGCATAGTATTCACAACATCACGTGCAATCAGACTTCACATGCCACCAACTAAACGTCAAAATAGGACTGTATATAGGCTGGATCCTTTAGATGAGGAGAACATTTTACAGAATTTACCCGAAGTTCTTTCTGATGATGCTGAAATGTAAAACCATTCTGTAGTTTTCAGAACTCGTGTGAAGTTTTGTGCTTCAGCTGTGAAAATGAGTTTGTCTTGATTTCTTTTGAATATTTGAATTCTTCTGAAACACTTGATTCCTTTGTTTGTGAGATGAATTGAATATGAATTTTCATTGAAACGAATCGAGGTTACAATAACAATTATGTACATAAGAAAGATATACAGTGATTTAAGTATGAGGTGACTCATGCACCTACATACTTCCCAATACATATGTTCCTCTCAGTTCCAGCTTTTGTTGCTTCTAATCTTAAAACTTCAAGCATGAACACTAACATTAACTAGATCCTGGTCTGAAATGTCCACAACCTGCAGTTAACCACACTTTGTCAATAACAGAGTTTGGTTTGTCTGCTGCATTTAAGTTGACTTACTAGATCAGGCAACAATATATTCACTCCTTTCAAGTACCCCCTCACAAATTTGTGCATAAACGAATATACGGCAGGGCCACATGAATGACCATCGGTTTGAAGAGGCAATCTGGAAATTTTCACAACATCTTAGGTTGTAAAGCTGAAAATTATTGTGTCCAAGCAATTCTAGGAACCTGCACTCAAAGTTTGTTGTCATTGTGCCACAACAGCAAAATGCAATGAGCAAGCACTAACCTCTCAATATGTCTGCTTCTGCCATGCAAGCCCGAGTTATCAAAGTGATATATCCCTGGTTTATATCTCTGTGCGAGACACGCGTGGCTTACAATCAGAAAACAGGTCCAGTGATGTCCATCACAAGCAGGCAAAAACATATACTGGCACTTATCCAGATTCACATGTTTCCTTATTGTTTTGTAACTATTTGTGTCCTTAGACAATGTCGAGTGAAAAAGAGGGTCAAAGAAATGAAAGGGATGGCTCATTCCTTGGAGAATCAAGTAGTATTCCATGTATCTGCAAACATATGCATATGATGGCACAATCCTGATGATCACAAATCAGATGAAAGTATCACCTTGAGAAGAGGAGGATCAATTGATCATTGAACCACTGCGTATCAGCTTCCAAAATTTTGATGTTGGTGGAGCTAATCACGACAGTTTCAGTTCCACTCAGCACCACTTCCAGATGTGTATTTGGCTTTAGATAGTCAGGGACTGCCGAAGCTGTATCATCTCTAGTTCTAAACACACACGAGAATATTTGCTCAAAATCCATTCAAATATTGTTAATTGAAAAATCATAGAATGTTTTTACTTATATTGACTTTCAAAGAGTTTTACAAGATTCATTTATGAAAATACTTGTCGAGCATTTTCATGCAGTTGCGCGACTCTTCAAAATCCTTGCAACAAAGCGTCAATCTGCATTTCGAGAGAGATCTGCATATATATTTGTTGCAAACCTCGGCGGCGCCGCCAGACTCGGCGGTGCACTCGCGGCTCCGCCGCTCGTGCGCCGCCTCGTCTGGCGGAGCCGCCTCAGGATATTCCCTCGAGGAAAGCTTCTCGAGGGGGGAATTACCTAGTACATAATTTCAGCGCATACATTCCTCCTCAGCTAGGAAAGCTTAAGTCTATGGAATCACAAGATCTTTCTTGGAATCAATTAAGTGGCAAAATTCCTGATAGCCTATGCAGCTGTGACAATTTGACAGTGTTTAAGATATCGCACAACAATTTAAGTGGCTCTGTTCCAACAAACAATCACTGCGACACAAAGTTTCCACCATGGTCATTTGATGGAAACCCAGGGTTGTGTGGTCTGTCGTTATCAGTGGCATGTAATTCGACTACAGGGAGCGGAAATGATTTGGTGGAGCAGGAGAATCAAGACGGATGGAAAAACTGGTTTGAGGAGTATGTGAAGAGTCCTGGCTACATTATTGGTCTCAATATAGGCTTCTTATTGGGATTGGTAGGTCTGCTAAGAGCATAATACTTGCTTTCCGTAGTAGAGCTCTGGTCTTTACTGTCCACTCTAACGTGGGGGGGACCAAGGCCTAACTTATTCAGAAGAGTAGTCTATTGTTATTATTGTCACTTAATGCAATCAGCTAGTACTACAGTTTCTTTGGCTTCTAGCTAAGTTTTGTTTAAGTTCAAAAACCTCCGCCAAACATTACTCTCCAAACATTACTTTTGGCCGACAACCGCTTATCCGGTTTCATTCGTAGTGGGTTGTTCACGAACTGCTCTGCCCTTGAAAGCTTGGATCTGTCTGGGAATGAATTGACTGGTTCTATTCCTAGTAGGTTGTTCACAAACTGCTCTGCTCTTGTGGAATTAGACCTCAGTTTCAATAACCTTAGAGGTAGTATTCCAGTGGAGGTAAGCAACTGCTCAAATCTTACCTTGTTGGCTCTTCGTTCTAATAATCTGACCGGCAATATTCCACCTCAGTTAGGTAACGTCTCTGCTCTAGGGTATTTAGCTCTTGATTCTAATAATTTGGCTGGCAATATCCCTCGTGAGTTAGCTTCCTTACCTCACCTAATGTATTTATCTCTTTACTCTAGTAATCTAAGGGGCCGTATATCAACTGAGCTTGCTAACGTATATTCTCTCCAGTATTTGTTGCTGGGAGAGAATAAATTAACTGGTTGTATACCAAATTTAAGCAAACTCAAGGATTTATTGGCCTTGGAGCTGCACAAAAATGATTTAACAGGAAGGATACCTGTTGAGCTGGGGAATCTGAGCAATCTTTATACATTGGCACTACATTCTAACAGCTTGAACGGAGACACTACAAGGGCTAATGGGGGTTTGTAACGTATTGATTTGTGACGCATACTAATTTGTAATGCAATTTTAGATTTGTCACACGTGATAGAAAATATTGTATTTTGTAACGCGTGGCATGGCCGCACGATCAGTCCACGACCGCTGGCCACCGTCGATCTTCATGCATAAAGTACGTGGGGATCCCAGAGGCAGGGATCGCCCCCGCTCTCAGCCACGCAGTGGTGATCCCGGAGGGCGTTTTCACCGAAAAGGCCTCGTGGGGATCCAGGAGGCTGGGATAACCCTGGGGTATATCGGGCGGCCGATATCGGCCGAGAAATGGAGTCCCTGAGGAGGGGATCACACCCGTCGGATCCGGGTGATCCCGGAGGACATTTTCACCGAAGAGTCCTAGCGGGGATCCCAGAGGGCAGCATTTTCCCGGGGCCCCGATGTCGGCCGATATCCGGGAGGCCCGGATAACCTGGCATATATCGGGCGGCCGATATCGGCCGAGCGATGGCGATCCCGGAGCAGGGGATCACACCCGTCGGATTCGGGGATCCCGGAGGAGGGATTCACCACGGCTGATATCGGGGCGCTGTTATCGGCCACGACATGGGGATCTCAGAGGTCAGGATCACGTGTTGGTGATTCCGGACGTCGGGATCACCGCGTACTTTTTATGGTGATACCAGAGGCGGGGAACACCACGGACGGCCCGGATGTGGCGCAGAAGCGGACGGCCGAGATTGGTGCAGGGCCCCTCACGTGTGCCAGTACAGTGAAACGGAGGGGCCTGGAACAGGTTCCGTCGAGCCCTAGTGGTGATACCGGAGGACGGTATTTTTACCTCCGGGATCCCTGAAACCAGGGTAAGACTATCCTGAGCCATGCATTTCAGATAGAGATTTTGTTTGTTAAGATTTACGTATATACGAGGTCACGTAAGTGACCTTCCTTGTAACGTGGAGGAGAGTTAGGAGCGTCGTCTACAATCCAACGGTCAAAGCAAAGATGTCGCTTAAAAAAAACAGAATATTTGTGGTTGTACTTCCTGGTAAAGAAAGTCTCCCCAAAAATGCCACGTGGTGGCATCTCATTGGCGTCCAGGGCAGAACGCCCCCTAACTGTCCTTTACGAATATAGCACATGGATTTGTTGGGAACTTTAAGGAGCATATCTCCTCCTTAAATAAGAGTCATGACTGACAAGAGGACTTTTAATTTCTTCCAAAATCCTAAATCAGGGAAAAAGTCTTCTTGCAAATATACAAAAAATTGCCAACTATTATACAAGGAGCTCAGGTCTTGAGCCATGTGACATAGATCTCGCAAATGAGAGTAAATTCTTATATGAAGAACCAGTAGATGCCCGTTTAACTACAATTTTCAGATCTTGAACTCTTCTTCTCATTTCCTAACCATGCTCCTCTTTCATTAGCACATTGATTTTTTGAGCAACCTCTATTCTCTCCACAATACCACTGTTAGAAAATCTAAGTCCAATTTTCCACACATCTGCGATATAACGGCAATTTAAAGGTTGTTCTGCTATGCAAGGCCAAGCAAGCATAGGTATGCCTGCACATATACTTTCCAAAGTAGAATTCCAACCACAATGAGTTAAAAATCCTCCTACAGAAGGGTGTTGAACGACCTCCACTTGTGGCGCCCAAGCAATGACAAGCCCTGTATCGCGAGTCCTCGTAATAAGCCTTTTTATTCAAATGTTTAAGTGCAACTATGGTGAGGTGGTGTTTAACTTCTTAGATGGAAATGAACGTCTCGCCTTGTATGGTGAAGCTTGCAATCAGCGGCTGAAGAAGTTGAGATTGATGTAGTAGATTTGTAGAGTGCAATTTTAAAGATAGAAAATTGGCAAAGTTGCCTCAGGTTACTTGGATCATCTCCTTTCCTAGAATTTTCATTATCTAGATTGCAGTGTAGCTCAAGAAATTACTTGATTTACATCCGCTTTATCCCAAAGCACACCCTCGATGATTGAAGATGTTGCTAGAAATTTACGCAGCTGGCCATGCTAGTCCTCGATTGGGCATAGATACCACAATGTGTATAAATATACTGTTGGCCAGGCGCCACAACCTTCACGTATAGAAACAACGAACTGAATGAGTTGTTTGCAGTGATGGGTTGCACTTCTCTGACGGAATGAATTGTTTGTAGCGATGGGTTACACTTCTCTGCTGAAGGAAGCAGACTTTTGTTACAAGAGTTATTGTCTTCAAGAATGGTAATTGGTTTCCATCTTCTACTTTGAGAGAATGCCTAGTGATTTTGATGATGGTATTGCTTTGCTATACTTGTTGAAACATCTTAAAAGTGGAACAACACATAAATCTTATTGCAATGACACCTCTTAATAGACTAGCAAATTATTAAGTCGCGTATTTGTCCATTGTTTAAGTGTGATGGCGTTACAATGTCTTTATCACTCGTGTTTTCTTTTCTTATAACTATTGGATTGCGTTGGCCTAGGTTCGATCACCAAAACAAATAATAAAACATAACAAAGGATATAAGTATAAGATGTGAAGTCTTTAACTTAAATACAACCATATGAATTGGGTTACGATACCAAAATCTTGTTCTCAGTTTTAATAATATTTTATGAGTTTTGTAGGACATGGAAGACTGTCTTGTAGGAAAACTTAAGAATGTCATACCTAAAATGTGGCATCTTATCCAATCTCACAAGTCTATGAGCTTTGTCTGTTGGATTTACTCTAACACATTTAATTGTCTGCAAAAACTGATTTGTTCATTTGAACTCGGAATATTGAAGGATAAATCACTTTTGATATGAGCATAAAGTAAAAAGTTATTCAAGCATGTTTTTTGCATGTGCATATCAAACCATTAGTTGTTTTCGCTATAGCCTACTACATAATATTAAGTTAGTACAAATAATTACTTGCCTACAAAGAGGACAATCGAGACTTACAATATAGATATTTCACTTAATTGCACATGTTTTCACTTGTCATTACCTATGTAAAGCAGTCTATTTTGTTTTTAAAAAATTGGATGTCTAATATTTCTGGGCTGAGAAGAGCCCACAACTTGACACGTACATTATTTTTGGTTTTTCTAAATTCAGAGAAAGAAAATTCTTTACTTCCACACGTGTGATCTTCCTCTGCAAGCAATCCTTGCATTTCTTCATCGGCACTAAGCTGGATCTCATCTGGGAAGGCACCTCATCTGGGTTCGTGAAAATATACTGAGTATTCATAAACGATTTTACTGCCAAATTGCCTTCTTGATTTTAAGAATGCTGTGCATCTCTATACAAAAAGGCGCTGTAAAAAGTTCTGAGAATTGGTACTGTTAAAGATTCATTCGGGAATAGCTTCTTGCACAGCTGCAGCCATGGCGATGGCAGTTGCAGATCCAACTCTGGCACTCCTGTTCATCTTGAGCCTGCTAGAATCTAGCCCTGAAACAGGGGCCATATTTCTTCGTTGCCACAAAGAGGCACTGCTTTGCCGCTGTAGCGCTGAAAAATCAGTAGAAAACCCATTTCGAACACTCTGAGATTTGATCGCCACCAATTCGTATTTCAATCTTGCTATGAGAGAGATTCGTGAAGAGATTATTGATGTGAAGGATTAGTGTAGGTTATTTCTATGGATTCGTGGAGAGATTAGTACCACAAAAGAAAGCAATAGAAAAGCATGCTTTTGATATTAGGCAGACAAAAGGAGGTCGACTCAGGCCGACTGGAAAGATCAGGGAAGAAGAAGGAAAATACACATATTTTTGGAAAAAAAGGAGATCATGGTTTGCAAATAGGGCATCGACAGACTTTCTGAAGGACGGCCGATCCAACAGCCATATCCAGAAGCTTTTTCCATATCTCTGTTCGGCATCAGACAAGTTATCTATCATATTCGGCCATCTGCCAGCATCCTCAACGCATCAATCAGTATTTCTGCTTCAACGGATTATGTGGAATATATTTACCCTTGCAGAATAGGCAGGAAATGCCTTCACAGACTGTTTCCGGTGGAGTGTGTGATTTCTAGGTTGAAGATCCAGCTGTGGGCGTGAAATACTGTTGGCAAGCAACAGAGATTACAACTGAACCTCTTCTATCGACATCATTCTTGCAGGCTTGCCGCAGTTTCGGGCCTGTGGAACTTGAATCTACCAGCCCAACAACCCAACAAAAAACTCCTCTATTAAATCTGGTTATAATAAGTTTTTCGGATCGTTGGGCTTCCAGAAAGAGTTTATTCACGGAATTGCTGAAGCATAGGACATCCAGCTGCAAACACTAAATATATTACGGAAGAGAGAAGCAAGTTATTAGTTTCAAATGGGTCATGTTTCACAACTCCGACAGAATGAAACCTGTTAAGAAGCAAGTTATAAGTTTCAAATGGGTTATTTGGGGCGCTGCCATAGCAGAGCTTGATTCTGCTCTGTTTCGCATGTGAAATAAGGCACGGTTTTTGTTTGCAGAAGTGTGAGCTTGGCCTGGCTCTGCTCTGCTGGAGCCAAAAATCTCCTTAAATCTGCTTAAAAATCTCCAGAGGTATTGGATCTGCCCTGAAATCTAGCACAAAAGAGTTGCAAGGCAGTGCAGCAGCGAATTGTTGCCCAAAAACCTGCCCAAATGAACAAATCTGAGATTTTTCGCCCAACTCTGAGTACTCTGCTCAGTAAATCATACTTGAGCTCATGTATTTTTAGCATCGTTATGGTGAAAGCCAAACTTAACATTGTCTCCAGCATCGTAATATGCTCCCACCAGATTTATCTGTCAAAACATTAAGATTCGGGTTAAATTCATCCCTCTCCTTCTTGCCATCAAACAGGTATATTCAAGGAATAGCATAAGTAGGCAAGGGGCCAAAAATTCCATGCTATCAAGAAAAGCTATTTGTAATTGTATGCATTAGAAAATGGAAATATCAGATTTCGTGATATGTATAAGATCTGTTTTGATTTGTTTGCATTCTTGATGGGTATGTTATGTAGTGTTTTCAATTGAAACTTCTGACTCCAAGAGTTACTTTTACTATCATTACGTAGCTCCATTTATTTTTTATAAATTTGCAATTCTTCACTTGATGGTGGAACTGTGACAGGATGAAATTTGCAAATCTAAAGTTGGGTGGTCTAAAGATGGTTCGTGAGTTTCTAGATGAAGCGCCAAGTTACTTGAATATCACATCTATCAAAAGTGCACTTGGTTTATTAATGCAGGTGATATGGTGTCTATAAATATTGGTTTTCTCTTCAGCTATCTTGGAGTCTATTACGTGATAGCTTCTGCATTAAGTGGAAATGATGCCAATAAAGATGCTATTGTATCATATGGTGGACTGGATAAGCTAATGAGAATGGGCAATTGTTATTCAGATGATCCTATGCTTACTCTATTGCATATGCCACTATGCCAACATATTACGCATGCTTACTCTTAACTATCCTCATTGTTTGTGTCCAACAACCTCAAGCCCATCCCCCCACAACAACTAGTTCATAAAAAATAAAAAGCAACATTGGTGAGTAGCACATGTTTGATTTTAATTTTAAATTGGAAGCAAGTCAAACGTCACACAAATGCATCTATGTAAGCGAGTCAGTAAAGAGAAATATTCGTGGCGGCCTTGGCCGCCGCGATAAATTTCTTGTATACATAAGGGAAAATCAATTTATTGCTACATTTTTTGTTATCTGCTCTATTTATTTTTACCTTTTCAACCTTCTTTTCTTCCATCCCTTACCACCTTTTTTTCTAAGCCTGCCTTACTGCTAGTTTTATATTTCATTTTCATACACATGTATTATTTGATATTATGGTGTTACCTTGGCGTTTATTTGGTTAGTTGGTTATCGTAATAAAATACTATTCATGATTTATGAAGTAGAGCTGACCTTTATCTCAAGTTGAAATTATGTGCAAACAATTGGGTGGGAACCTAGGAGACGCGCTTGTACATAAAGGGGATGTGCATGGCATGGGTAGAAACACTGGATTGTCAAATGGTAAAATGGACCGCTACTGTATAAATTTGACCCCTCCCCTCCCCTTCCCCACCACTACCAAAAGAGTCATGCAAGCATTTTATCTACACTTATATAATTTATTCACACCAAGATTCGATTCTTTGATGCTCTAGATTCCCGGGTGAGGGAAAAAATAAGAAGGAAAAAAAAAAATTGGGTGAAAATTTGGAGGGAGGCCACGTCCACGTCGTTGATCTTATCTGCTTCCGGAGGACTCTGCTCCGTCAAATGCTCTTCCTGAGGCTTTGCTTTCTCCAGTTCGTTTGCTCCATTCCGGCGAGCTCTGCTTTCACCGCCGCCATAATCCAGGTAGTAAAAAAATTTGTATTTCTGTGCTGCATCTCTCTGGCTATGGTTCTTTCTGGCATGGGGTCTTGCTGATGGTTCTTTGTTGCAATCTAACGTATTTCTTGGAAGCTTTCTTCTGCTTGGCTTCGAAGGTAAGGACCTTCATGATCTTGGCGATGGACAAATTCTAAGTCTTATGGGTTTTTTTTTGAAGGAGCATAGGCATTGGAACTCCGGCGAGATCCGTCTGTTTGAACAGAAGCAGTCGGAGGAAGATTCTCTGGATGCACCATGCAGTGGCATTGTTATTGGATATTCCCAATGACTCCACGTTGTTCTATTCCGAGAGTAATTGAATGTCCCGATGCTCCAAGCTTGAGGTCTCTCAGGTTAGCTCTTTTATACGAAACCACAGATTTTTATTCTTTAGTCACTCAGCACATCATTGAGCATTACAGTGGACGTCATATATCATTAGTGAAGGCACCCAGGGTTAGGAGAATACTCTCAGTTTCGTACTTAAGGCAGCCAAAATAGAAGAGCATTGCTCATACCTAACATTGCTTAAAACGGCCAAGCATTAGAAGGGCATTGTCATTCTCATACATAATCCCTTCATACTTATTGGTGGACTTTCTTTGATTTAGGAGCAAAGAAATGCTGCGCCAGACAAGCTTAAATGAAACAAAGCTTCTTATGACAACTCAGTTGAAGAGGACATACAGTACTTTCCTCTTTGACAAGCATTTCGAGTACCTTAGAGAAATTGGACGAGGTTCATCAAGCATAGTAAGGCTTTAAAAAGGAATGGTAGTTTTTGATGTGTCAGCTGCCTTTATGAACTTAACTGTTCCTTTTCCACTAACTAGGTATATGAGGCACGAGACAGAAGAAATGGTACACTTTGTGCAGTAAAGGTCAGTAAGCAACCATTCTTTAAGCAACCATTCTTTGCACATGTAGAGAGGGAAAAATTCTTGAGAGAAATACAAAGCGTAGCTTGCCTGCCAGAGCATCCAAATGTTATGAAGTATTATCGAGGTTGGCAGCAGGATGCGCATTTTCATGTACAGATGGAGCTGTGTGATGGTGGAAGTCTTCGGGCGTACCTTGATACACTTGGAGGGCCTATGGAGGAAATCCAGGTGAGAATAGTATCCAACTCGTGTGGCTAAATGTCTACGATTTTTTAAGCATGTGTCTAAATATGATATGGGCCAATTTATGCTTATCAGACTTGGTCATTCATTGAGCAAGTCGCTTCTGGTCTTGAACACATCCATTCAAACGGCGTTCTTCATCTTGACATAAAGCCTGAGAACATATTTCTGTCTAGTGAAGGTGATATACTAGCGATATTTTCTGATGATTATAAATGTGTTCATAAACTTAGTTTTCTAATTGAAGATAATGAATGCTTCAGTAGTTAAAATTTAATGCTTCACTCTTTTAAAATAATGATTAAGAAGCTTATGCTGGCATGAAACAGGGGCATCTACTTTTGCAAAAAATAAAGGGTTACTGCACTCAGGTAATGCGCAAAAAGTGTAAGGTCTTTTGTGCATACATACAGGTAATGTGGTTTTATGGATTTGCCCTGCTGGCATTATACACTTGGTATGCAGATGTCTGTTGTTATCAAGAGCATACTTCAGGCTCGGATTTATCTTCAAATCCCACGCAAGTCATACATTTGCTTTGCCCTTCTAGCTTGCATGTTCTTTGTGTATTCTGGTTGATTTTCTTCTGATATGCTTCCTAATGCTATTGCAGTTCATTACTTCCATAAGTTTTTTGTCAATCAAGTCCATTGATTCTCTAGTTTATCAGGTGCAACTGACAACATTGCTCTGAATTTTGTAAGTAGCTGCATGGTTACGTTTTTGCCTAGCTTTCATGTGTTTACTGCACTTCATTAGTTGCATTTGCTTTCCGTCAATCAAGTCCATGGTGTCTCTCTTATTTATCAGCTGAAGCTGCAAGATTGCTATTCTCATGCTACTTTTTGTAAGGGCATACACGTTTACATTCTTTTTCATAGTTGTTTTTGTTCAAATGTTCATCATCTAACATAATCATAAGAACTAATTCGAAATGTAGTGTGAATATGACATATTGGAAGGTGACCATTTTCTACATGGAAAAATTCATTGGGGTTCAACTCCTCAATGTGGGGCATGTCTGGGTAAAGCTTTGACGCAAAGCCATGAGTTGTGTCATTGTAAACCCGTTTCTTACCCTTGGCGTGTTTGCCCGCTTAACATAAAATTAGCGGTTATGCCATTTTACAGTTGTGCTTGCTTGCCATATCTGAATCAGTTTATATGATAGGTTTAGCTGTTGAAGACAGGTCATGACTTTTTGATATTTTCCATGAACGGATACCAGGATCCGGTATCCCCTAGATTTATTAAACCACTAGGATGTACCTTTGCAAGCCTTGATAATTCAAGTTATAGAACCATGCCTTTGCCAGCCTTGATATTTTAAGTTATAGAACCATACATTAGCAACACTTGGTATTTTAAATCATAGAATCGTGTCGTGATATATAAAATGATAGATCCATGCTTTAACATATATCATATTCTAGCATACACCGTTATCTACTTTGGTACTGCACATAACTACCTTGTCGTAAGCAGTACTTATCTCTTCATTTTGAATGGGTGAATGGGGCAATATGAACTAGACGCATGAACTGAAGCTCTCAAGAATTGCGATTTCACAGATCAGCAGTCCTTCCCAGCGTAATCATTAGGGTACTATGTGGTTTCTCCATCTCTCTTTGTCAATGGAAAAATGTAGTAGAATGGCCCATGATTTGAGCAAATTATTATCTTAGATCTTTGACATGAGGTTGTTTCCAAGAATTGTATTTCCAATATCCAATGACATTTCTAGAGGGTGCAAGAATTATTGGGCATCTTGTTATAACAAAATGTTGGAATATGAATATATATTGGCTAATGATGGCACAAGTGCCACAACATTGCATGTGCTAAAAAAACTTAAATTATAGTTCATTATTTTCCCATTATTAGCATGTAACTGAGCATTCCTTTACTAAGTATGCAAAAATGTGTAGTATCTTTTGCATGGAAACATTATTTTATGTATAATATCATCTTCAATAATTCTAGGCATATTAATTATTGTAGAAATGTAGATTTACGCCTTGCATGTTCAAAAATAAGCCATTGCAAAATACACAATTCAACAAATAACATCTTCGAACAAATTGTAAAAGATCAAATTGCCCAACATTTTTTAGACTTTTGTAAAAGTAATCAATTAACATTGAGCCCTTGTGTGTGAGCTGCCTATCATTTAAGTTGATGTAGCATTCTAGTTTTGAACTGACACCAAACTGGACGTCACACAAATCCACCTGTGTAAGTGAATCAGTAAGAGAAATGTTCGCGGCGGCCTTGGCCGCTGCGATAAATTTCTTGTATGAATAAATGGGGTTGGATATACTATATGCCAATCCTAGTACAAAGCAACATATGTCCACTAAAAACCAAAGTATTATACCATTTAAGTCGTCGAAAATATATATATAAAAAAAAACTTTTACACAAGGCGACAAATACCACTTGGCGATATATAATTGTGGTGTATTGCATTCCATTATTGGTGATTTTTTGATTTGGAGCCTTGCTTGACATAATATTCCATGTATGGCGGCATGGAAACTGGGGAGTTATTCCAGGGGTCCTACGACCAGCAGAAGCCAGGAGCAAGTCCTAGAATCAGCGGCCCAGTTTCATGTTGCCACAACATAGAAACTGAAATCAGTGGCCCAGTTTCATGTCGCCACAACATAGAAACTTGGGTCGCAGAGGATTTGCCACAGAGTCTACCTGCTGGTGATTGGTCGAGCGGAATCAGCCCATCCTTTTTCCGGAGGTGGATTGATCGACCCACTTTCCATGTTGTCCTCATCAAAGGCGGAATAGATTCTTAAAAGTAAGCTATCTTGACATTGCCAGCATGACCAGAAAACACTGGCCACCACAAAACAGGGCGTAACCTCACCAAAACAAAGCTCGGCCACGACCGAACTCACATGCAGTCAAATTTATGAAGCAGTCAAGCCACACCAAAGAAGGATTCAAGCGAAAAAACCAGAGAATGGCCACACAAGAGAAGAATAAAAAAGACATTTGCCAATTGCGAACTAAAATCTTTCAAACAAAATTCTCATTGTCTCGATGGGACAGACCTATTTGGCAAAAGGTTGCTAGTACTCTGCCATTAATTGCTCCAGAGGCTATTGAAGGGTTCACGAGCATAGGCTTGTGAGCTCTATGTATAGGCTGCTTGTTAGTAGTGATATCCTTCTGCCATCCACTAGGTGGTCCCTTCAGCTTTCACCTCTTAATTGGAGACGTATGTGGACTTGGGCTTGGGATAAACTACTCCATCCTAAGGTGGCGGTGCTTTGGTGGCAGATTCTTCACAGATGCCCGTGCTTGTCCACAGATTTGATCCTCGAGCGTCAGCACTCTGCCCACTGTGCAAGCAAAGGGACGAGACCATTGAGCATTGTTTCTTTTTATGTGTTCATCTCCAGCCTGTTTGGTCTTGGATGCTTTCTCTTTTTCATGTGACGTTGACAAGCCAGCAAGTGCTTTTGGCTATTTATCCGGATACTTGGAATAAGTTGCGGAGCCAAGCATTTCATTTAGCATCAGGATGGTTGTTGTGGTCCATCTGGAAGCGCAGAAGACTGTGTATCTTTCAGGGTTTGGATATTCCTCCTGCAGTTGTCCTCCAGGACGCACAAGCTAGAATCGCTAAGGCCTACCATTGTTCTTCGCTTGCGCCTGCCAAGCGACAATTGATATTTGAGTCCTATTTGAGTGTGCTGTCTTATGCATAGGCTGGTGGTTCTACTCAGTGGATCATGATTATCCTCTGAGACTTTATTCCCACCTCTGCATTTGTATTTTGCTTTTGGCTTGGAGTTTCAATAACGTTTGTCGTTCTTCAAAAACAAAAATTAGGCAGCACAGAGGGAACCAAAACAAAGGAACCAAAGAAAAAGAACAATCCAGTCTGGATTAAGCTTTATCTACAAGCAAAATCAAAGGGTAGGAGGATTTGAACATCCAAGCAGATTGGCCGCATCAGAACCCATACAAAAGACCATACAAGCATCAAAATATACTATTCGATAAAAAAAATACTATTTCAGACGGGGGAGGGCATATTATGAATGTACTTGGGACTATGCCCCATTGAACTTAGGACTTTGAGTGTACTTTGGACTATGCTCCATCGAACTTAGGACTTTGCTTCATAATAATGCATGAAGCGGAACATGGCACATCTATAAAGGTGATGGCACATCTATAAAGGTGATGAGGTAGGCTAAGGAGGTACAAGACCATTTTTTTTTTCATTTTGAAAAATGAAACCCATACAAAGATCACGTAGGCACAAAGGAAAGGATCTCCAGTTTGACTATGCATTTCAGGTGGAGATTTTGAATATAGCACATGGATTTGTTGGGAACTTTAAGGAGCATATCTCCTCCTTAAATCTTCACTAATAAGAGTCATGACTGACAAGAGGACTTTTAATTTCTTCAAAAATCCTAAATCAGGGAAAAAATCTTCTTGCAAATATACAAAAAATTGCCAACTGTTATACAAGGAGCTCAGGTCTTGAGCCATGTGACATAGACCTCGCAAATGAGAGTAAATTCTTGTAGGAAGAACCAGTAGATGCCCGTTTAACTACAATTTTCAGATCTTGAACTCTTCTTCTCATTTCCTGACCATGCTCCTCTTTCATTAGCACATTGATTTTTTGAGCAACCTCTGTTCTCTCCACAATACCACTGTTAGAAAATCTAAGTCCAATTTTCCACACATCTGCAATATAACGACAATTTAAAGGTTGTTCTGCTATGCAAGGCCAAGCAAGCATAGGTATGCCTGCACATATACTTTCCAAAGTAGAATTCCAACCACAATGGGTTAAAAATCCTCCTACAGAAGGGTGCTGAAGGACCTCCACTTGTGGCGCCCAAGCAATGACAAGCCCTCTATTGCGAGTCCTCGTAATAAACTCATCTAACAATCCTTTGGAAGAGCCATTTACCAAAT
Source organism: Isoetes taiwanensis (assembly GCA_021234155.1). Taxonomy (NCBI): domain Eukaryota; kingdom Viridiplantae; phylum Streptophyta; class Lycopodiopsida; order Isoetales; family Isoetaceae; genus Isoetes; species Isoetes taiwanensis. The sequence goes on along the minus strand of JAJEKV010000265.1, from coordinate 171,119 downwards.
TGGTTCTGAAAACCCATAAAAAAGGCTGCTTGCTCATTTCTAAGCCATATGCAAGCTCCATAACCTGATCCTCTGTTAAGTTAGCTAAACTTCCAAAAGAAACATAAAGCACAGAGCAATTTTGCTGTGTGTCTAACCACTTTAAGCATGTTTGATCTTCTTCCCAAAGGCCAGATCCCATCCCTAGCTCTTCTTGGCCATTTTCACCTAGTGCTTTTGATGGAAGCAAAGGACCAACTGCAATAAATTTGGAGCCTAAGGCAGCCAAAGCATCAGCCTCTAAATCTTCTACTGTGTTAGCCAGTATCCAAGATGCTCTGAATATCCTAGTATACCTCATAATCCTAGCTTTATAACCAGGATCATGTGGATCGTCATCATGGAGTGCAGAAGGTAGATCATAAGCATTCATACAAGGTATTCCAGGTATGGAAATCAGGGGTGCACTATCCCTTGTTGCAGCTGAATACAAAAGCATTAAATAATTTACATAAGAAAATAAAGTAAATAAAGTTAACAATGTTTAAGCTGCAGGTAAGAGATTCTTGGGTACCTCTTTTCTTCACAGGAACAATCCCGTCTTCCATTAGTTTGGGAAGCTCCTTCATAGCCAAACTCGTCACAACGGAAGAGGTAAAGAATGCGACAGAAGGAAACCCAAGCTGCAAATCCGGCACCCAGGGAAAAAATGGATCATATATAATACAAGAAATTTCTTCTTTCCACTGCTCCAGAAGGCTCTCGACATCTTTTCTAAAACCTAGCTGTGAGGAATTCATGAAAACATAATGGACGTCCTGACCGGTTCCGCTGTGCAGAGGATCGGGAACACTAAGGAGTCTGATTTTAGGATGAGGGCATGTCCAAGACTGCTGCAAGAGCTTGTGGAAGGGCTGGGTGTTGACGATGGTGAGAGTAAATCCGGCGGAAAGGAGTCTGCGGGCAAGGTGAAGCATGGGGTTGATATGGCCTTGGGCGGGGTAAGGAAGCAAAAGGGCGTGAGGGGGGTGCAATTGGGGAGATGGGTTTTCGCCATAGCCACCGTTCTGGAGCTCTGGGGCGCTGGGGAGCTCCGGTACCGCCATAGCCAGGTTGCCTAGCTCGCCATGCTGGGCGCCTTTTTAAGCACTACAGTGAAAGCCTCCTACGTTTCCTTATGAACCTACCTTTGCTCCTTCCCATTAGGGAACAATATTGAAATCGTGTCGACTTTTTTTTGCCATCATTTATTTTAAAACGACACGTGTCATTTCTAATAACCCCGAATGTCGGGTAAAAATTTATTGCCGGGTCAAAAATTCGGTCATATAACCTACAAACCTGTCCATTTCATTCGATTCTCATCCAGGGCTAGAATAGCAATGAGTCTAGCCAGAAAAAATGCCGCTGGCTTTTAGAGGCTTTTAGAGGCTACTGGAAAAAATATATGTTAGTGCATTTTTTAAGTGTATTATGCCGGAAATTTGTTATTTATGTGCCGGAAAATTGCCGGAAATTTTTTTGGATGATCGGAATTTAAGACAAGTGGGCGGATTTTTAGGGGAGGAACTCCCCTATTTTCGAACCATGTTCTCATCCTGCCTTTTTAAGATCGGAGCGTCGGATATATCGGACCCCTCATGCTTAAATCACAGATACATATATTCGTGGTATATCCGTTATAGTCAATCACATGTATATATTTGTGTTATATTCAGGTCTTTGACATGTTATAGCGACACTGCAAAAAAATACATCGCATTTTTGTGGAAGCGGATTTTTTGCAACTTAACATTCGCTTAAACATTGCCACGCCCGACATCTACAGCTTTAAAGCAACTTATGGGAAGTCTCCATAGGCACACCTTATTTGTCGTTTAGGCCCCAGTTGGCAGTTTCAATTCAAGGTCTACTTCTAATTATCAAGGGAGTGACAAAATCGTATTGTGCCTTGGTATGATAAAAAGTCCAACCCTTTCACATGCGATATAAACGTTTGAAATGATAAGAAACCATATTTTGTCTCAATATATAGTGTAAACTCATGATATTCCTTAGAGCAACGTATGGGTGTGAGACTCCATACGCGGGTGCCTTATTGTCATGCATACCAGTTTTGAATCACAAAAAGTATCTACTAAGTCTGTAGAAACCCTAAGTGTTTAACATAACATAGACCTAGATATTGGGGAGGAAGTGACACGTGACACATAAAACTCAAAGCCTAAAAAGAAGTCGTGATCAACTAACTTGCACACACAATATAGTAACTGGGGAGGAGGTGACATGTTAACAAAAAGCAAGAATGGTAGATTGGAAGACCATTCTGCAATAAATTAGCGTGTCATCTGGCAGCACTAAAAAGCATGATAGTGACCGGATTATTATATTGTTCTCGTAGATCTCTTTCTAAGGTAATGATCTCTTCGAGACCAACCTGACCTCAAATTTTGAAGTTAAGGTCGGAGCTAAGGTGTTCCCATGCAAACTTCCTTTGCCTCTAAAGGAGGCTTCAAATTTCCAAAAATCATAAGGGATTTTTTTGGCTATACTTTTTTGAAGTTGGGTTTCCTCCATAGGAACATATCAGGCTCTACTTGAAAATGATCTTGGGGACATATCCAGCTCCACTTCAAAATGATCCAAACAACTTCACCAAGTTGGCATTTTTAAAATCAAAAGCTGGCTTGCTGCCTAATTATTGTATGATAGCCTTTTTGTAGCCCAGATCCTTGAGACACCATAAATTAGATATTGGGTTCTCATATTGTGTTAAGTAGTTGTTTTATTGTGCCTTATGAGGCATCATTTCCCTTCTAGACATTGTTAAAAATGGTAGATTATTGTCTAGGAAAACCATATATATGGTCAATATTATCCAACATACACTCTATCTCTACACACATCCCATCTGCCCTTGTGAAGTCTTTCTGGGGTCAAACTGGCCCCCGTTGACCCAATTTTAAAGGGGGCGCTTGAAGGCCAGACACCATGGATTAAGATAATATAATGGGTTAAGCATACTGGTATCCATACAATAGAATGTTATACTAATACAATACAATACTGCACAACTCAAACATAGCAGCATCATTCTAATAGGACATGAGCCTGGGGAATCGAACCCCAGTTCCAATCCGATGCTCAGGGCTTAAACTTATATGAAGCTTCATAATCCAATTTAATTGCTGATCCCGATACAGCTCAGACTTGCAACAGACCAGGGCTTGGGGAATTGAACCCCAATAAGCATCCTATGCCTTTGGCTTGCCTGATGAAGCAGCCTTTGAAAATCTACAACAAGTTCTCCTTTTGTGGCTATGGCAAGGATCTGCTGGAACAGTGCTCCAAGCCCTGCAAAACACGGCAAAACACAGATTATACAAAAATCCTCAAGACAAGAACACAGATTATGCAAAAACCCTCAAGGCAAACACAAGGCAATCTGTCCCCTCTTTCATCTGTATTACAGAAAAAAACAGAGGCCATGCAAAAACCCTCATCGACAATGTGCCGTTGACTGCCATTTTGTTGTTTTACAAAGTAGATGATTACATTATAAACTGTAAATAGTAGCAAGAAACTTATGCATGCAGCTACCGAGACTACTGTTGCTATGAACCACTGCTGCTATGAACCGCAAATCCTCTGCTTCGACAGAATTGGCTCCCTCTGTGACAACGCACAACTCCCAACCATTTCTTGCTGTGGGCAGCAGATTTGATAGAAATCTTTTCCTTCTCGAAGTTCCGGCAGATTTTAGGGTGGAACCTATTTATTATTGGGCCTCATTTTTTGGTCTTCAGCTAGCAGAGGTTTTTTCGGATCTGGAAATTGTGGTTTGGAGCTTTGGGTTGGCAAATCAACAGAATCTTGCTTCTCCAATCTCTAGTTGGTTTCGGTGCTTCCTTTTTCTTCCCTTTTAACTATTTGTTGTCTCTTTTTTTGTGCTTGATTTGACCCCAATGCCCCTTTTAGATTCTGGGTAAGGTCTGCAGGGCCTTCCGAGTACGCCTTTGTCAGAATTTGTGCAGGGTTACAACTTTTCCTTTTCTTTCTTCTTAGCTTTATTTTTATTTTCTCTTTTTTCTCTTTAGTTAAAAAGGTTCGGCTTCTTTGTCACCTTTCTTAAATCTCTGCTTGCAGTCTTTTGGTTCTCCGGATCCGTCCTTTTTTCTCTTAGTTCTTTGTCTTCTGTGTCGACCTCTGTTCTCGCCTCTGCACCATGAAATCCAAGGGAACCACAAGTAAAACTTCAGTTGGAGGCTCCTCTTCCTCTAGAAGAGAAGCATTTGAGTATAAAGACACTAACCCCCTTCTAGTTATTTAAAGTTGGGATCAAATCTTCATTCTTGATGATAAGAAAGATCCAACATGGATTAAAATGAAGCAGTTGAAGGCTCCCTTTGATATTATCAAAGAACAACAGGAAGCAGCCGCGAATTGCATGGGAGTTCAGAAAGAAGGGCAAATCTTGGTCTGCAAATTGGAAATGCAGAGACTCGAAAATCAATATATGGAAGGAAAGGCCAATGGCAGGGATTTGATTTGGCAGATGCTTCAAAAAATTCAGGAAAGGAACATCCTTCTTTACCAATTAATCAGGGTAAAAACAGGGCACTCTAAGGATGACTGTTGCAGTCTTAAAAACCAAATATTTAGGAGATCGATGACGAATATATTGCAAGCTGCCAGAACTTTAGCTGAGGAACTCGAAGATCTTGGCTGGAAATCTAAAGCCTCCTTTCGGCTGGTCAAAATTTGGGAAAAAGCTGATGATCATGTCATCGAAAATTTTCGGAAAGGTTTCAAGAGCAGGCTCTCCCCTTTTGCCATGGAAACTCTTAAGGAGGTGGAAATGGACTATAAGACCTATCAGTTCCCGCTAGAGACTTGTAACAAATGCAGAATAGCTGACAACAACGGGTACTTCCATCCCACTGATTGCGAAAATTGTGATTGCCAGAACTGCACCAACATTAAAGAAAGGAATATGGATAAAAACAAAACAAATGTTTCGAAACAAGTGATGAAATCTTCTGTTCCGATCATGGGCAAGTACGACAAAATACATGGTAATTCTTACAAACGTGCTTTGCTCAAATCTTTGTGCTCTAATGATAATGTTTCCAATTTTGTTCTGATAATAACATTAAAATCAAGAATGAAGAGAAGACGGAAATCTTAGACCTATGCGCCATTGTTGATAATTCAGCCATTCTTAGAAACTCTAATCATGGCATTCTTATCCATTTCCCTCATAAGTGCCCCTCGCTCAATGTGGTCAAGCATTGGATCACTAAAATCCAGCTGGTTCCTATTCTCTCTATCCTTAAGCTGGACAACAAAACTTTTCAGATTATCTGCAGGGAAGAAAAAAGTGTTCCCTCATTCTAACTAAGAAAATCTCTTTTATCTCAGGGCACCCTATGTATATCATGAAATGGGATCCTTCCTACATCCCAGGGGATTACTCCTCCATTGCTACTACAACTTGGATCTCTAGTACCAATCTTCCCATGGGATGCTGGACTGCTTCTCACCTCAGAGCTATACTTGGCAGTCTGGGGGAAGTTATTCAAGTTTCCATTCCTCAGACCAACTTTCCCTCCGTGTGCATCCAGAAGAGAATTTTTTCCTCCTGGGATGATCAAATCCCTTGCAGGATCCTGCACCGAGAAATTATTGAGCTTAATATCTCCTACTCAAAGTATCCTATGGCTAAAACTCTCTCCGTGCTGCCTAATGATAACAATAGTAGTAAGGATAAGCCTATTTACAAGAATTTTGAGCAGCAGCAAGGTAAACAAGTATGGAGACCCAAGGTCAAGCACCTGGAGGAAATTACTGATAAGAATATAACAGAGTGCAGCACCAACAATTCGGTCTTCACTTATTCTAAAAGGTCTGCTTCAGAGGGAGGTATTGTCTTTCAATTCCCTTCTAAAATAGTTATTAAAGTCAACCTCATCAACATGAGTATTTCCACCCTGGATTTGGGCATTTTGAATGATAACATTGGCATTTATGAAGATATTAGACAGGAAGACTCTGAGGATGACTTTGACTCTCAAATTATTAAGAGGTCGGATCCCTTTGAAGAACTGGAATGGTCTGTGATCAACAACAAAAAGAAGAAGGAAAAGAAACTTGTGAAGAACAATCATTTGGAACCTCCAAGAAGATGCCCAAGAAAGATCCAACCTCCATCCAATGGATATAGATCTTAAAGGCATTACTTGGAATATCCAAGGTATCAACTCAAACTACAAAAGAGGTAGATTAAAGGTTTGTCTCAACTCTATGAACCTCGACTTTATCTTCTTTCAAGAGCATTCATGATGAGAATCTTCATAATATCATCAAGGAGATTCTGCCTGCCAACTTTCAGCATTGGTCCCTCAAAGCTAACAACACTTCTACAGGCATTACCATAGCTTGGCATAATAGATTAAATCTTGAAGACATTCAGATGGTTCATGATAATAGCAGAGGATGGCAGATTATTCATGGAAAAGTTGGGAACCTCAAGCTTGATTTTACCAATGTGTATGCTTACCACCAACCTTCTGATAGGGCCCATCTCTGGACTATTATTAACAGTAGTTTGAATAACATTCCTTATGATGATTGTATCATAGCTAGAGACTTTAACATGGTCACTTATAGCTATATGAAAAATATCAATTTCAGGGCCTTGAATGGTGACAAATTTTTAAATTGGAGAAACCTTCTATCATCCCATAATCTTTCTTTAGCTAGGGTAGTGCCTTATTCTTACAGCTGGAATGACCACAGAGATCAACCTATGTGATGTCTCCATGATAGATTCTATCTTAGTGAGTCCCTTTGGAATAATAGCCTTAGAGTCACTAATCTTACTAACTACACCATTCCGGATCACTTCCCTCAACTCATCAGCATCAGTGGTAATAATGTCCAGAGAAAGAGGAATTCTTATTTTAAGTTAAATACTAACCTTCCTGATCAGGGTGATTTTATATCTAATCTTGAGCAGGTCATTTTTCAAGAAGTGAAGCCTACAGGCTAAACAGGTTGGATGGACTGATGGGTTAAAGTCTCCAAAAGAATAAAGAATTGGCTCAAAGTTTGAGGCAAAGAAATTCATAAGCAAGAAACAACTCGTCTCTAAGACCTGAGAATCCAGTTTGATTTAGCCCAAGGTCAATAAAAGGAAGATATCAAGTTGCAGATTGAGAGAGAAGAAGTTAGAATTTCTAGGGGCTGGAAAATTAAGGCAAAAGTGAAAGAGCTCAAAGAAGATGAAAGGAGCAATTCTAAATACTTATTTATCAAGACTAAAGGCAGGGTCAAGAGGAGCCATATCTATTGCATGTTATGGGAAGGAAAGAATATTGAGAATGATATCCAGATGAAAACTGCAGCTAGAGAGCACTTTACAAGGATCATGGGGACTAAATAGAATATTGGCTCTACTGAAATTGAGGATTTTGTTCATATCCAACATAGGGTCGCCAATGATATAAATGAGACTCTCTCTAGACCTTTCTCCAATGCTGAAATGTTTAAAGTTCTTGATGAGATGGATAATGGTAAAACCCCAAGCCCTGATGGCCTTCCTGCTGAGATATTCAAAAAGGCCTGAAGGATTCTTGGCAATGACATTGTTTCCCTGGCTAATGAATTCCTAGGATCAACACTAGTCTGATTGCTCTTATCCCCAAGATTGATCTCCCTATCTCTTTTTCGGATTATAGACCAATCTCTCGGACTAATGTGGTTTACAAGTTAATTACATGTACCTTAGCTACCAGACTCAGACCGGTCTTAGAGGTGGTCATTAGCAATACCCAGAGTGCATATCTTAAAGGTAGATAAATCCTTGATAACGTAGGTGCTGCCTCTCGAGGCATTACCTGGACTAAGGACTCCAACCAGCCAATTGATTTGCTAAAGCTGGATATTACCAAGGCTTTCGACACTGTTAGCTAGAAATTTTTAAGCTGGTGCTGTAAGAAATTGGGTTTCTCTAAAGGAGTTATCTCTATATTTCAAGCTGTCTTAAAGAATTCTCAATCTGCGGCCCTCATCAATGGAGAATGTAGCCCCTTCTTTGATATCAAAAGGGGGGTCAAGCAGGGATTCCCCCTAGCTCCTTTCTTGTTTCTTATTGTTATGGAAGGGCTTAACAACAATTTTCAGAGAGCTAAGAATCTTCAACTAATCAGCGATCTCAAGCTCCCCTCTAACCAAAGGGAAAGCGAGATTTTGAATGTGCATTTTGCAGATGATACTTTTCTTTTCGTGCACCTGGAGGAGCACTCCATCTATAACACTCAGGTTATTCTGGATAACTTTGGGAGGTGCTCGGGATGCAAGATCAACTCTAATAAGACCAAGCTCATCTCAAGATATCAGGTAGAGGGAGAGCAAGCAGCTCTCTCTTTCGAGTGTATGTACCCCAATAGCAAAACTAAAATTCTTGGTATTCCTTATGCTATTAGAGTCAATGCTAGTGATCTCTGGGATGATCTTATTGACAAATTTTATAGGAAAGTTGACTCTCTTAATTCTAAGTTCCTCTCCAAGAATGATAGAGCCATCCTGGCTAACTCTGTTATCTCATCCTCCCAGGTCTACCAACTGCAAAGAGAAAAGTAAAGGTGATCTTGGGGTGATTAATATTGAGAAGCAGGCCACTGCCTTGGCAGCCAAATACTTCTACAGGTCTTGCAACAATCAAATTAATCACCCTGTAAGTGGGCTTATTCTGCATTATATTGAGAAGTGACATCCTTTTGGATGGAGAAATCTTAAGATGCACCTTCCCCACAGTATTTATTTTGATTTCTCGATCCCCTCTTCCACCCCTCTGATAATTAAGAAATGGATCAGGGCCTGGACAAGGTCAAAGGCATGTACACCTGGAAGGAGGGTCTCTCTCGGGATCAGCCAATTTTCTAGAGTCATTCATTAATCCTTGATGATCCCATTATGTGCTTGGCCACTAATTTTGCTGGGCTGACCAAGCAGTGGACAAATAGAGGTATTACTTATATCAGAGATATCATCAATGACTTCAATTACCATGACTCTGTTCTAAGTGACCTGGGATATGATTCTGAGCAGCTGGTTAATAGCATCTCCCAGTGTTATGCCTAAATATTTTTACAGACCATTGGTTGAAATTGTGCATGCATATTAACATTGGGCATAATGAAATGTTCTATGGTAGTTGGGCCATAGATGTGTAATGGTCGCATGTTGTTCTCTAGCCTAGGGTATGGTGCACCTAGTAGATCCTAGACTAGAGGCGCAACCGCGTGTCGAGTTAATAGACATGGTTACAATTTGCCTTGGGACATTATTATGTATTAATAATGGAAGAAGGCAAATGTTAAATGGCTTTTAAGCTTATGAATACCTTAATGGTTGAAAAACCATTACTTGTTTAAAAGGTGTGTTAATGGTTCTATAAACCATTGGGTGTGAAAAAGGTGAGCACCCCAAAATCGGGGATGCCACCAACGGGCTGCTGTTGCAGCATGAACAAGCTGGCTCGAGTGAAGGCCTGGGCCACCGGATCTGCTCCCGACCAGGGCGTGCTGCTGCCAGTATGCTGCCACGTGGCTCTGCCACGTTGGCAGGGATTCCCATCATTTGGGATCAGGCGGCAGAACCGGACAGCTGCCGGATTTTGGAATTGACTCCGAGGTCGGATGGGGAGCCGGTTTTGGCTTCCGGCAGAATCACCTGCCCTTCTTGGGCAGTAACACGTGGCTTGGCCACAATTGGGAGGCTTTGGGTCTGCAGGCCAGCACTGTTACGGGAATGGACACAGAAGGAGATCAGGCCAGAAGACTACAGGAGCCTGATTGGGTATTGAGAGGAACGGATTTGCAGAGGGTGGAAACCGGTCAATTGCTAGGAAGTCTGTGTAGGCTTCTGAAGAGCGATTCTACAGCCGGAGTGGGAGTTCAGATGGGTCTCTTGCCTTTGGGTGGAGAATGTTAAAATAACCGGTCTGTCTATGGCAGTCCAGAAATACCTGAACTAAACAAATAAGTTTGCCCATACCACTCTCTAGCGATCATACTAGGCAGCTAGGTGGGCTTCCTAGTTGTTCTCTCATATGTCTGGGTAAGGCCTACCAAGGCGGTAGTTAAGACTGTAGTCATGATTGAGGAGGTTGGTGGCCAGCCTTCTGTTAGCAGGCCTGTTCATACAGCATAAGCTCTTCTGTGCCACATAGCTAAATAAACCCTTGTGCACTGGTGAGAGAAGCGCCTAGCATTGGTATGGGACGATGTTAAGCGTGAATCAATAGTCCAGTATCACAAGAGTCTATTTAAGTATCATCATGATACTTAGCTCTGCAAGAGGAGTTGCAGAGAAGGAAGAAGTGTGGAAGTACTTCTTCAAGGGAGTTTTATGCATCACGTCTGTACGGATAAGCGTGGCTTATCTGGTAAAGAACTATAGGTGCTAGTGAGGTAAAATCTGTCACCGGTATGGGACGGTGCTGGGTCTGACCAACAGTCTAGTAACCTAGGTTCTTAAGATGTTTGCAGTCCTCCCTTACACTGGATCCACCAGCGCGGGGGTTCTAGATGACGTACTGTCTAGATATGGCGGGGTGTGTCTGCTTCGCAGATGCTATGGTGCGTGTGGTGGATTCCATATGTGTGTTCTTGCAGTCCGTCAGTCATTGCTTCATACTGACACTATTGGATAACTCTTATGCATGTTGCTAACACGTGGAAGCTTGTGCAGGCTATTTGATAGCTGGCGGAGCATGCGTGTGTATAGTTATCTTATGTTGTCTACTTGTTATCTGTATACGTGGCTTTCATGTATATAGCCTCGTGGGAGGCAGTACTTGTTCTGTATACTCTGATGGTTTGATGTGAATACAAATCGAAATTTTTGGTACTAAAATTTTGGTTCGTAACACCCAGAAGCTGGCAGTAGGGAATTGGCACAATCTGATGATTTTTGGCACATTAATGGTTTTTGTGGTTACAGGGTTAATAAGACTTACAAATATCTCAACAGGAATCAAACCATTTCTATCCATACTAAATGGGACATTGAGCCTCAGAGAACTTCAGGAACCTTATATTTATGTGGCAAAGTCCCATTCATCCGAAGATTAAGGCTTTCATGTAGCAGCTATGGCATAAAGCCCTTGCTACAAACAAAAAGAGATGGAGGTTGAGTATGTCTATATTTGTGTTAGATGCTTGCAGGGGCAGGAGAATGAAGAACACCTCTTTAAGACTTGTCTTTGGGCAGAATGGATCCTTTAATTGGCTGAAACTGAGCTTAATATTCCTAATCTTGCAAGTATGCAAGCCATTGACCTCTTCTTCCCAGTCAATCCTGTGGAATGGAGGAGATATATCCTCCTCTGGAGGATCTGGAAAGGGAGGAATGCTTTAATCTTTAATGAAGAAATTGTTTGGCCCAAGGCAATTATTAAGCAAGCCTAATATGACATCAATTGGGTTCATGAGATTTGTGGAAATCAGGCTTAAAATGTTCAATTCTAACCTTTCTCTTCATGATTTATTTTCATGAAATATTTCGATCATGTTCAAAAGATTGAAGTGGAAGAGAATGCATCCCCATGCAAATGCATTGTGGCTTGCTCAATTTGGGGTCGAGGTGCCTAACGAGCATGAAGAGGGCTGCCATTATCACTGCGCATGCACCACCAATTTTGATGAAAAGAGGCACATACTCTGTACGGATAAGAAGGACCAGTTTAATCCCGGAAAGGCCCATCTATGCAATTGCCCCTACTGCCTATCCATTGTTGCTAACAAGGGAATGGGCAGGAAAGATCATTCTAGGCGGGAGCCAAAGAAAAGAAGATTCTCCAGCAGCTGATCCGCTCCTCAATGAACTCTTTTTCTTCACATAAAGATTCTAGTTATCTGAACAGTCACGACTTCTATCTCTGAGATTGTTGAAATATTTAGTACTTGGCAACAAAGAATGACTTCAAGAAATGATCAAGCTAAAATGATCAAACAAGTAATACACCACCAATGGTTATTGAATAAAACACAATGGTATTATTAAACCATTGAAACAAACTCGAACATGTCAAAGGTTTTTCAATCGAAATAATCACACAGAAGACTTCATTTTCGGCCAATCAAACTTTGAATCAAGGAGCTCAAACCTTCATCATATCCAATGCCGCATTTTATACTCTTAACCCATTGGTGCAGGCTTCGATTCATCAGCTCGGCAAGCCAGATTCTCTGGCATTTCTATTTTTGCTTTTCTTTCACAATATCCCACATGCACAATTCATTTTTCACGACCCCTCGACCATTGAATTAATTTAAATATATAATCTCAAACTTGACTTGCCTTAAGAACTCTTCTAACCATTGAACTTTGAAGCAACCCTAAAATAATTGTTCTGCACCTGTATTGTTGATTTAACTCACATGATCATGATAATCATCTTGTTCTGCAACTTGTCTTCAATATACATATGTGATGAACCCTATATTTTCTAACATTCCTCCTTCATCACATATGTCAGCAGTCTGCTTCAAGTACCTGTTTGCAACTTCTGTTGAATATTCAAACTGTTCTTGAACTGTGTAAATTTTGTGTCTGTGAGGGCTTTAATGAACACATCAGCCACTTGGTTTACTGTACTGACATACACCATTTGTATAAGTTTCTTTGCTGCCAAATCCCTTATAAAATGCATACTAAGCTCAATGTGCTTAGTTCTTTCATGGTCAACTGGATTTTTTACTATAGCCATGCAACTTTGGCTATCAGTAAATATGTTTGTAGGATCATTCTGTATGCATCCCAGTTCATCCAATAAACTCCTTAACCAAGCTATTTCCTTTGCCACTAAGGAAGATGCAGCATATTCTGCTTCTGCAGAAGACATGGCCACTGCACTCTACTTTTTGCTTCTCCATGTGATTGGACCTCCAGCTAGGAAAATAACATACCCTGAAGTTGATCTCCTCATACTCATGTCCCCTGCCCAATCAGCATCACTATATGTTTCAAGCTTTAAATTCTGTAAGTCATAAATTATTCCACAGTCTCTACTCCCTTTCAAATATCTTAATATCCTCTTGCCTGCCAATCGATGGGCTTTACTGGGATTATGGCATCTTCTACTAAGAATATTCACAGCATAGGTTATACCAGGTCGTGTATCGTTAGACAAATACAACAGACAACCAACCAATGCCCTATATGGCACCCCTTCCATTTCAGTGATCTCCTCTTTACTCATAGCAACGTCTGCAGTTAATTTGTGCCCTGGAACAATTGGGGTTTTAACTGGATTGGCTTTAGCCATATTGAACCTTTTTAGTATATTATCAATATGCTTGCTCTTAAGATGTAATATGTTTTTCTTTCTGTCTCTTGTTACTTCTATTCCCAAGAATTGATGTAGTTCACCAAGGTCTGTCATATGAAACCTGTTTTTGAGAGTTTATTTGCACTGAGCCAGGAATTTTCCACAATTTGCTGCTATTATGCAATCATCTACATAGAGGGCAATAATGCAGAATTTTTCTCCAATTGAATATCTATAGATTTCCATCATTTTTGAGTTTTTCAAAACCTTGATCTCTGAGAAAATTATCCATGCATAGGTACCATTCTCTGGGACCTTGTTTCAAACCATATACTGCTTTGTTCAACTTCCAAACCATGTTTTCTCCAACTTCGTAACCTGGTAGTTGTCTCATAACATCTTCATCTAATTTAGCATTCAAAAAAGCTGTTTTAACATCCATATGATGTAATTCTAGATTCAAGGCTGTTCCCATTGCCAGTAGCACTCTAATGCTTGTAAGTTTTACAATTGGTGAATATGTCTCGTCATAATCTTTCCCTTTCCTTTGTGTATACCCTTGGGTCACAAGCCTAACCTTAGATTTTTGACTCCCATCAGCATTGTTTTTTATTTTAAAGATCCATTTGCTCCCAATAGCATTTCTGTCAGCTGGTTTAGTAACAAGGTCATATGTTTCTGTTGTTTTGAAGGATTCTAATTCCTCCTCCATTGCTTTTATCCATCTCTCCTTGTCTCCACAATCTAGTGCTTCTTCATTTAGGTATTATTACATCTTCCAAAATGGCTATAATCTGATCATATTCCTGCTCAGTGTCTAGTAATTCTAATTTCTCAAGTTTTTTGCTTTTTCCAGTTGCAGATCTTCTATATTCATTGTTATATCCTCCAGAAATCTTTCTACCTATGTCTTTCTCTTTTCACAAATGTATCCTCAGCTAATTCTTTATTCTCTTGCTCTCCCATGTGTATTTCATCATTATTTGCTTCTGCAACTTCACTTTCTGACTGAGTCATATTGTATTGTCTCCTTTGTTTGAACTTCCTTGTCTGCCTTACATTCCTTTGATGTGGCTTCTTTGTCAATCTTAATTTCTTCTGACTTGATATCATGTCTATCTTTATACAAAATTTCTTCATAAAAGATTACATCCCTGCTTATTATTATGGACTTATCCTTTGGAATAAACAGCCTATAACCTTTTGATTCATCATCATATCCGACCAGAAATCCCATCTGACCTTTGTCATCCAATTTCTTTCTCAGTTCAGAAGGAACATGTGCTACTACTAGACAACAATAAGTTCTGAGCATGCTGAAATCTAATTTTCCTTTTGAGCCTGACCACATTAATTCTGGCACATTTCCTTTGAGACTAGCTGATGACAACTTATTTTGTATAAAGATGGTAGTTTTTAAAGCTTCCTCCCAAAGATAGTTTGGCAACCCAGAATGTTTGATCATGGATCTTATGGCATCAAGAATAGTCCTATTTTTTCGTTCTGCAACTCCATTTTGTTGAGGGTTGTACCTGCATGTCATTTGTCGTTTGATCCCATTTGCTATACAAATTCCCCTCCCCTATCTGATCTCACACATTTAATTTTCTTTCCAGTTTCTCTTTCAACTTCTTTCACATACTGTTTGAATGCAATAAATGCTTGTGATTTCTTCTCAAGGCAGTATGTTTTGCATTTTCTGCTATAATCATCTATAAAAGAGATAAAATATCTCTTGTTTGTTCTTCCTCTCACATTTAAAGGTCCACAAATATCAGTGTGTACAAGATCAAGAATTCCATTTGATCTTTTGCTAGATTTTGGAAAAGGTAGTCTATTAATTTTCCCAAGTAAACACCCTTCACAAAAGAACTTTTGATTTCCTACTTGCTCACAGTCCAGCCATCCCTTTTTGCTCAAATACTTGATGTTATTGCAATGAGTATGAGCCAACCTATTATGCCAAATCCTCATTTCTGAAACATGCATTACTTTCTCATTGTCATTTTGTATGCCATTCATTTGAAATAAATTTCCAACACGTTTGGCATAAAATTTCAATTCATTTTCAAAGAAAATAGTACATGCTTTGGTGTCAAAAGTGACCCTGTATCCCAAATCAACCAGCTGGCTAACAGAAATGAGATTCTTTATAAGTGTTGGCATACATAGAACATTTTCAATATCTACTATTTTTCCTTAAAAATCTATTAGCTGCAGCAGTCCCCTTCCTTCAATGCTTTGGAGTTCTCCATTTCCTACTTGAATATTCTTGGCATAAGATCCTTCAAGATTCTTGAGTAGATCAGAGTCTTGGACTACTGATCTCTCAGCTCCACTATCAACTACAAACACATTAGATTTAGAATTAGCTTCCTTTCTATAAGAGATAGACAAAGCACATTTTACCTCTTCTTCATCTTCAGTTTCATCCTTTTCCTTCTTTTCTATCTCGGTTGCCACAAATGTTCCAGCAGACCTTTTTCCTCCTTGACTTGAATTTGGATTGCTAGCTCCCCTTCTATTTGAAGCATCTCTTCCTTTTCCATAATCTTTTGGAGTTGGGCATTTTGCAGCTGAGTGCCCTTTTCCTCCACAATTAAAGCAATGAAACTCCTTGTTTAATTTAGGGCATGCATTCTTGTAATGTCCAGGCTCATGACAATAAAAACATGTATCTTTATTCTTTTTTCCAGCAAAAAGGATTTCTGCAGACTCATCATCATCACCTTTTAGCATTTTCTTTTGTTCTGCCTCAGTCCTTATAATATTTTCTGCTTCCTCCCTAGTTTTTGCCATGTTTCTAATGAACATAGCAAGCTGCTCATTTTCACTAACAGACCTAGCAATGGCCAAAACTTGATATCTTTCAGTTAGATTGACTCCTGCACCACTTAGGTCTGCTACAATATTATCAAAGTTATTAAAGAACTCTGAAATATCACTTTCTTCTCTCAATTTTAGCTTTCTTAACTCATTCTCTAAGAGATCAATCTGAGAAGAGCTTTTCTTTTCATAATGTTTAAGCAAGATTATCCACATTTCTCTAGCACTTTTATTTCTGAGTTTTAATCTTATAGTAGCACTAACCTTACAGGTAATAATGCCTTGAGCTTTCTTTTGCCTTGCATAAAAAGATCTTCCTCCACCACTGCTTATTGTTCCAGAAGTTGCTCCAGAACTTGTACCTCCAGATCCTGCAGCTACAACATAGCTTTGAGTGTTTGAGGAACCACCATTTACTGACCTTGTTGGTGTGACATTGTCTGCACCAGATTGAGCACCTCCTGCTCCTAATGGATCAACTAGATCCCACAACTCTTCTACTTCCAAAATATGCTTAATAGCATCCTTCCACACCTGAAACCCAGGCTCTCCTTTGTACACCTCTACTGTACTCAAGAGACTCGCTCCAAAACGACTTGACATAATTTAATGTCAAATGTAATCTGCTCTGATACCAAATGTTGAAATATTTAGTACTTGGCAACAAAGAATGACTTCAAGAAATGATCAAGCTAGAATGAGTTATTGAATAAAACACAATGGTATTATTAAACCATTGAAACAAACTCGAACATGTCAAAGGTTTTTCAATCGAAAATAATCACATAGAAGACTTCATTTTCGGCCGATCAAACTTTGAATCAAGGAGCTCAACCTTCATCATATCCAATACCGCATTTTATACTCTTAATTCGTCAGTGCAGGCTTCGATTCATCAGCTCGGCAAGTCAGATTCTCTGGCATTTCTATTTTTGCTTTTCTTTCACAATATCCCACATGCATAGTTCATTTTCCACGACCCCTCGACCATTGAATTTAATTTAAACATATAACAAACTTGACTTGCCTTAAGAACTCTTCTAACCATTGAACTTTGAAGCAACCCTAAAATAATTGTTCTGCACCTGTATTGTTGATTTAACTCACATGATCATGATAATCATGTTGTTCTGCAATTTGTCTTCAATATACATATGTGATGAACCCTATATTTTCTAACAGAAATAATTTTGTTTTCTTAGGGCCCCAAACCTGCCCTTTCAAAAAAGATCTTTTATTTCATGTAGATATGCATTAATGCATAACCTGTAATATTCCCTTATATTAATAGATATATACATAGATGATAGAGCAAAATCAACAAGAAAATTGATAGATGGTAGTTGAAGAATAGACAAAACTAATGGGTCAAAAGAGAGAAATGTGAAGACCAAAGGAAAAAGTGTGAAATTTGAAGGGCAAAAAACAAATGAAGAAGTTGGAACTCGCGAGGCAAATAACTAATAAAGCTAACGACCAAATCAGGTAAAATGAAACGAGAACAATAGGTGCAAATGAGGCAAAGAAGCATGCGACCAAGTTCGTGAGGATGCGAGACTTATAAGGGTACTTCATAGATAGGGCAAAAAACAACCTGGGGTATATTATGGCCAAAACAATGCAAAACGATAGAGAGACCTAGCCAAATCAATGAAAGACATTTTAAGAAGTGGAGAGAAATATAGTATGAACAAAACCCCAGGCGACAAGGATGAGAGAGATACTTCGCTAGTATAAGGAAAAGAACCTTACAAATGGAAGGCCCAATAATTAAATCCAAAAAGATTTTGTGCAACGATCCACTATATCCCTAGCAACATTTAGCAACCCTCAACAAAAAAGGACCCAAACAATTGAATTTGAAAAGATTTATGCAACGACCCATTACATAAAACTTTGCAGAAAGCCAACGGCCAAATCGGGTAAGATGAAACGAGAACAATAGGTGCAAATGAGGCAAAGAAGCATGCGACCAAGTTCGTGAGGATGCGAGACTTACAAGGGTACTTCATAGATAGGGCAAAAAACAACCTGGGGTATATTATGGCCAAAACAATGCAAAACGATAGAGAGACCTAGCCAAATCAATGAGAGACATTTTAAGAAGTGGAAAGAAATGTAGTATGAACAAAACCCCAGGTGACAAGGATGAGAGAGATACTTCGCTAGTATAAGGAAAAGAACCTTACAAATGGAAGGCCCAATAACTAAATCCAAAAAGATCCCTAGCAACATTTAGCAACCCTCAACAAAAAAGGACCCAAACAATTGAATTTGAAAAGATTTTGTGCAACGACCCATTACATAAAACTTTGCAGAAAGCTAACGGCCAAATCGGGTAAGATGAAACGAGAACAATAGGTGCAAATGAGGCAAAGAAGCATGCGACCAAGTTCGTGAGGATGCGAGACTTACAAGGGTACTTCATAGATAGGGTAAAAAACAACCTGGGGTATATTATGGCCAAAACAATGCAAAACGATAGAGAGACCTAGCCAAATCAATGAAAGACATTTTAAGAAGTGGAAAGAAATGTAGTATGAACAAAACCCCAGGCGACAAGGATGAGAGAGATACTTCGCTAGTATAAGGAAAAGAACCTTACAAACGGAAGGCCCAATAACTAAATCCAAAAAGCACTATATCCCTAGCAACATTTAGCAACCCTCAACAAAAAACGACCCAAATAATTGAATTTGAAAAGATTTTGTGCAACGACCCATTACATAAAACTTTGCAATTCTCAACAAAAAATGAAGAAAAAGATCCCGAACGACTGGATCCAAAAAATTTGTGCCATAGGAAGATTTGATCAAAAAGATCCCAAACGATTGAATCCAAAAACTTTGTGCCACAAGAAGATTTGAACCTATGACTATGAAACTAAAAGACTAGTAGACTACCCAACGCCTCAAGTAAAGTTCTGTTAATATTTTCAAGAATATTTAATTATAAACTGGGATATCAAAAATGACTTACAGAATCAGATAGTAGATAAGATGTTGAGAATGTCGTGGCCGCAGTCCAAGTCCCTGAAAAACGTTCAAGGGTTGCAAACGATCAGAGTCAGAAGATCGAAGGTTAGACTCCAGAGGTTGGACGCCAAGCCCCTGCTACCAAAGATACGAAGGTTAGATCCAAGCCGGCTCAAAAAAGCCTCCATAACCAGTGGGTTGCAAGTGCAAGAAATTATCCGTGTCTCCTCCACCTTCCTGCTGAACATCAAACAGCAGGCAAACATCAGATAAGCATAAAACTGAGAAGCCATTATAAAGCAGAATTGGGCTGCCAAAGTGAGGGTCAGCAACCATTGATTCATGGAGCACCGTATCCCTACTCCGGAAAGTGGTAAACCCGGACAAAAATCTGTGGTAAGCTCGGCCATGGATCGAATCACCATCGGCCCGCCAATGCATCATCCATTGGCCATCCCGGATGGCCCATCCGCTATCCGAGGCATGCATCCGCCCATCCCTGGATTCGATGGATGGGGCCTAAGATAGATAGACTGCAAACTATACCTGCCAATCTGTACCGGTCTGATTAATTCCCTTCCATTTTTAATTTTCACCTGCTACAGTCGTACTCCAACTGCCTCTTTCCCACACACTACTACAAGTACACAACACACTTAACTTCAACGACCATTCGAAATTGGCCTTTGCAACGATTTCCCGGAGCTCTGTTTTCTGTTTTCTGAAGCCCTAAGACTGGACGGAGTGCAAGAACTCGGAGCTCCCAAGAACTCTGTTATCCAAAGCTTGATGGAGCGACTTCGCCATGACTTGAAGGTCAATGGAGGCAGATTCAGAAGCTGATGTCGCCCAGGTGAGTTCTGGAATCCTAAAATCTTACTTCAAAACCTTAGCATTTGAACAAAATTGAAAACTTAGTTCCTCCTTTTACATGACTGTGCCAGAGGCTTAGCTTGATCCGCATTCAGCAGCCCCCTCCCAGTTCATTTACAAGAGATGCTCTGGATTGGCAATTGGAGTTGCATCCAAGGCCAAATGCAAGCTTCTATGCTGCTCCTGCTACTGAATTTTCCCTTGATGATGAGGAGCAATCTTTAATTCTGGTGTACACATGTTTCATCCCAACAACTAGGGTTGCAGACTTTATAAAAGGCGAGGAGAACCGTCCAAGGTCCCATACAAATTTTTACAAGCGTGATTCTCGGTACAGGAAACCAGGGCAGCTCAAGAGATTGACATATGAGAATTCACACCTAAGCTTTGTCAAGTAAGTTATTTTCTTGCAATTTCTATCTCAATCTATAAAAAATGAATCGTGCCAAGCTTAGAATGCAGGTTACAACTTGGCTTACATTACAATTCAGCTAAACTTGGTTCCTATGTGACAGCTATTGGTGCGACTTTGGGCCACAAGATCAGGGTATTTTTTAGTGGCCCCGGCGGGCCAGTTGGCCACACATTCATATTTTTTCAGAAATGGTTGGCTACGCCAGAGTAGGATACGTTCATGCCCTGACTAAAGGGTAGTCGCCAATTCAAAACACGAATTTGTACATTTTACTCGTTTAGTAGCCAGTTCGATATTTACTAAATCCAGCTAGGCATAGGGTGTGGCCAATTCGATTTTTTGTACGTGGGAAAAAACTTATCGAGGTAGCCAATTAGAACCTAAGGTAAATTTTAATGGGTAAGGGGGTGGCCATATTACATCTCGACCACATGTCCATCTAAGAATCACAAATCGGATATTAGTCTCTGAATATGAATGGGATGATAATTATAATATTATATTTTATTGTCATTTGCAAAGTGTGACGTTCCAGCACAGTATACGGTGCCAGGACGTATACTGTACTGCCCCGTCACGCGTACACGCCACTCCGACCGACGTGTACGCCAACGGATAGCCAGGTAAGTAGCCCTAGGGGCAACTTACTAGGAGTGTTCATATATTATTAATGTGCACATGTGCACATTAATGTGGGCACACTTTTCCATGTAGGCACATTTTGCCACCTAGCCATTAATGGCAAGTGGGCCCTTCCCAATTATCCCACATGCCAAAAAGGGATAATTGGAAACCCTAGCCCTAAACCCATGCCTATTTAGGGTAGGAAAACCCTAGCTTGCTAGTTTTCGTCCTTAGGGTTTTAGAGCTCAGTTTTGGCTGCCCCAGGAGCCAAAACCGCCTCCCAGACGCTGCCCGAGCGAATTGCGCCATCAGTTTCCCTGAATTCGATCAGCTCAGCAGGATGGTTGAACTCAGGTCAGGAGGAGCCGCTCAAGGATCAGGTATTTGGTCAATTTAATAGCTTAAGGCGTCTTCTAGTCATAGAACCAGTAAGTTTAGACTATTAAATTGCCCATAGTAGCTATCTAGATCTTAGATCTCGGACACTAACTAAAGAACCTAACTCTATGATTAGATCTAGTTCTTTAGTTCTTCTGTGATGTATATGGATGATGTATCTTTGTGAACTCCTTGTATTGGGAAGGGGGGTAGAGGCCCTAAGGCTTGTAGTTGATGCTCCTAGAGTAGCCTCTCTAGCACACTGTAGATTCGGCCTGTGTACAAGAGCCACACCGGGTTGTGGGTGAAGGGGCCAGACTGGCTGAGAAGGAGGTTCATGTTCTGACTCTTGAGCGATCCCTCTGGTGTGTAAAGCCTACCAGGGATCATTGTGACTAGGCCTAATGGCTTACCACTGAGTGCGGGTAAGGCATGGGCTCGACACCCGTGAAGTGGTGTACACTTTCCAGTGGGATCAGTCGAATACGGGCAGTGGCCCTCTAGTCACCTTGAGTCAGCATGTAGATCTCTGGAGGGAGTGATCCCTACCTGCCCTATCGGAACTGGGATGATGACCCCAGGAATAGCCCCTCCGCTATGCATCCCAAGGGCTACGATCCCGAGTCCCGACACTTTTCACCTACTACGCAAAGTGTGCACAGTGAGGGGCGGATGGAGTGGACAACCCTATGCCATGTTCTTATGCCAAAATCCATTGCCATGAATTCTGCCTCCAATGAACTCGAGACCCAAGCCGTCACCATCCCCTTGAGTCTCGAGCCCCGGGTAGGATTCCCTATGTGATGTGCTGACCATTGTCTATGCAGATGTTGATATTCCACCCTTTTGGGTGGATGGAGGATTATGTTGAGTAACGACATGTATGTTTACGCTTCCTAGCTAGGTAGGCCCCGGGGAGGAGTAGGTAATGACACCTTCACTCTTCCCACTGGACTCGTTGCGTGCGATGATGCGGAGGGCCCCTCAGACGAAGATGGAGCTGGTGTGGGGGGAAGAACTCCACTTTTGTATGCGGTGAGGGCAATCGTGATCACGAGTAGGGGGACGTCACAGTGGTATCAGAGCAATGTTCTTGGAGACCAAGAGCAAAGCACTGACCATGTTCCCAGTAGTACTAACTTGATAGGATCCTCAAGCCTCGAAAAGTGGGAAATTTTTTTTTTTTCATCCTTGTAGTTTATGCTAAGCTAGTAACAATTAAGTGAATTGGAATCTAACAGGATTAAAAAGAATGAGCCAAAATTTTTCCAAGTGAGGTGGTTTCACAGCTCGCGCCTGGTTGAAGAACTAAAAGTTAGTTTTGAAGCGAGGCGCAAGCTGTGAGACCAATAGATAGAAAAAGTCTGAAATAAGTACAAGTTTTAACTAAGTTGGTGCCTTAGCATGTTAAATGGAGCAACTTGAATTTTGACCTAAAATTCCCCAAGCTATAAATAGATGTGAACCCCATTCATTCGGGTCTAAGCCCTAGAAATCGCTCTTCCCAACTTAGGGCGATCTTTGGGCGCTTTTATCCGATCGACGATCCGTAGGTATGGCCCGAACCAAATGGACCGCCAGAAGCGCCGCCGAGCGAAACCACCAGCGCCCATCGAGGCGGAGATCATTCGAAGATGCTTCGCGAGAGGCTCGCGAGAGGGGGTCGCTCCGCTGGACGAAGAGAGTTGTGACACGCCCATCTGATCGACGCCTTCAACCAAGCCCGTGAGCAAGACGAGGCCACATCACCCAACTCCATGGACGGGAGACGGGAGGTGTATGAAGAAATAGAGCGAGATCCGCAGCAGAACAAGGTAAGACTATTCCACGCAGCCACGGAAACCCCGAAGGTGATCAACAGTGACAGGTCCGGGGCCTACAGAGGTAGCGCACTTAGAAGGTTCAATGAAAGTACGAAATCCTGAAAAGAGAAAGGAAGAAGAAAAAGAGGAAAAGGGAGGAGGAAGAACAGAAGGCAGCAGAAGAAAAGAAGAAGGCGAAAGGGAAGTTCGTGGCGAGCACAAGGAGGACGAAGGATTGCCCGCCAAGGAAGAGGCCAAACCCCAAGATTGTCATCAAGGAGCGGCAACCCCTTAAACCCTTCCTCGACGACCTCTTCGACGAGGACTTCAACCCTAATGCTGCAGGTGGAAGCTCTTCTAAGCACCCAGGCGACGAGAAGGAAGTACCTGAGCAGCCGGCACCGGGGCAACCCCAGCAAGACCAAGTGCAGAAGCCCCCTGAGTACCCGGCATGGGATAGGAAGAAACAACCAAGACCTGCCCGTGAAGCCTACGTCACTGACCGGGTAAAGATATACGAAAGAAAGATGAGGGAGCATGAAGCATATATGAAGAAGTGGGAGGCCTACAGCAAATATTACGAAGAAAACAGGGTTAAGATCATCGAGGGAGGGCGACCAACGAAGGAGCAGACCTTAAAGCCGCCACCACTGTTTGGGGTCTGGGTTCGGGAACTCCTGGAAGACAGCCCTCTGTGAGGACCCTTGGATCTAACAGGAGAGTCCGGGAGACTATGTCACGCGGGATTTGCTGAAAGAGAAGAAAAAGAAGAGAACAGAACAGATGAGAGAAAGATGATAAGCTTCCTTGATATCAATGATGAAAATACATGAGCTCTCGCAATGAGAGAAAAACTGAAAAGAGACAAGACTCAAAACTCATCTAAAACTTATGAGCTAACTCTACTCATATATAGTACAATGGCCTTTGGGCCCAATATAGACACTCGACCGATCTCGTGCCGACTCCCTCGAAGGAGGCCTGATTTGCAGGAATGTTGGCGGTGCCTCTGAAGTGCCTAGAATCACTGGCCCGCCGACGCGGGCGGTGGCGGGCGTCACTTGTCCGAGCGGCGCCTTTGTTGACTGACCAAAGGCTTTTAATCGCGTGGTCTGGTCTGCTATTCAAGGGAGCCTTGATGTCTCAATTCAGTGGTTGACCGGGAGGATCCTTGAGCTTGACCTCCGTCCAGTCATTATGCATGAATAGTCCTGCACTGTGAGGCACAGATTAACACTCCCCACCAAACGCGACACTGAGTGAAGAAAAGGAGGAAGCGCCGAGGGCGGAAGCCATCGCCCGAAGATCCTCACGGAGGAGGACGGGCACCATTATGGTACCGGGCTTATGAGATCCCGGGCGTGATTGAAGAGCTTGAGGAGTGTTTTGGCTAAAGAGGATCGGTGATCGGCTATCGAGAAAGCGAGAGCGGACCATGTCTTCAAGGGCAGCGATGCCTGAAGAAATGTACCGATATTCCATGAGGAGACAGTTCAAGACCAAAGGCACCATTTGGCATTTGATTGGCAAAGAAAATGGGACGCCGCCGATTTAAGGAGCTTAGCAAAATGCATTTGAGGGCAGCGCAAAAATCCGGCTTGAAGATGGACGTAGGATCGTGTGAGGGGAGGTATTCTCGCAAGAAGTTGTTGAGACCATGAAGCGCATCCGCTGGCCGCTGCCAACCACGCCATTAGCAATGTAGATCCAATTGGTGGTGTTGTCCGCATGGCACCTTCTTCCCAATGTGAGCGGCGTAACAAAACGTGGATCCCACCGAGATCCGTCGAGATCTGAGGTGGTGTCGTCCAAAGATGACCATCCATGACCTTGGTCCAAAAAAGGAAGGCGCAATCGAAGTCGGGAACCTGGCGTGGAGGGACGCCCGGAAGCATAGGGAGAAGGGAACCATGCCCGTATGCGTGGGTTGCCAATGATCTCCTGAATTGACTCGACAAGATCCGACCAAGCCCCGACACCAACCATCCCAAAGAGAAGCGTAGAGTCGAGAGTTGACAGAGGGCTATCCCATCCCGTGGGGACCGCCTTTGCTATCCAACGGGGCTTAACCGACAAACCAAATGAGGTCTTCAGATATAAATTTGTGCATAGGGAAGATCTTCGGGATGTCCTAGATACTTCCTAATTTGTTGAAGGCTCGCTTGCCGAGAGATAAATGATTGGCAAGCCTGGCATGTACTCTGATGAAGAGTTTGGGTGCGGCGGGATCCGCAAGATATGGATTGTTATCTGAAGCACCCATTGCACGCTGGGGTCACCGAAAAGCTGGGCGTGGCCATTTCCAAAGTTTTCCGTGTATCACCCATAGAAATCATGAAAGATGTAAGCCATGGGCTGAACCACTCAAGGTGAGAAAGTCCGGATGCGCACGCGATTGTATGAGATCAAAGACGACAAGGGCACAAAGACAACCCTTTGTCTTCAATGGAGAGTTCGCCAAATCCAAGAAAATCAGCCTCGCCAGTGGAATATCCACAGGGGCCATCGGCCGATGCCACTTTGAAAGGAAGAGGTGGCGCCGAGCAACCACATAATCATGATAGCGGGGAGGAGCTGGAAGTCAACCGGCATTCTCGTGAAAGAATTGCGGTCGGGCGTCAAGTTTTGCTTTGAGCCTCATCAGCACCCGAATAGCTTGCTGCAGCTGTTGTTCTAGATCACGGATCCGATTGTCCCTTTCGAGTAGCAGGCGTGGATGGTCACGGACCGTTCGAAAGGATTGACACGGGAGGAAGATTTCCCGGTGTATTGAGGCGAAGCACGGCAATCTCCGGCGTCATCTAGTATTTTACGCCGCACCTCGTAAGCTGATCTTGAGAGAGGTGAGCTGAGAGGTACGTGTAGAAAGCCGAAAGCGGGAGGCGACTTGGCGTCCCGGCTGAAAGATTTTGAACTTGAGTGCTGAAATTTTCACCACGCTTCGAAAGTACAAGGCATTGAGTTTAGCAATATCTGCCCTTGGTACCGGAGCTGCTTTGGACTTGTTGTGCTCCAATAAAGTCCGAATTTTATTTGGAGCCGAGCTGACCGGCGAGTTGGGCGACTTGAGCTTGTACTTTTGAGATCTGCATGAGCCCAGTAAGAGAGCTTCATGCTTGTCTTGAAGTTTGGCTCAAAGTTGCAATCTGGGCGCTTGCGGCGAAGGTGTGGTGTACCATCAAGAGGCCTCGAGTGCTCAAGGAACCCCGCCTATAAGAGAGCTCTTGGGATTCTTGTAACTTAAGAGCAGCAGCGGCAGCATCCTCGGCCGACATCGATACAACAACCCAATTTAGGTGTTGTGGTGGTGGAGCCGGCTGTTGCCGGGTTTGGGAGGTCCAGGAAAAATGGTGTGAAGTGGATGGTGTAGCGAGGAGGAGACAAGGATATGAGTGTGGACTGGGTCATGACTGGGAAGACGGGCGAAGTGCCAACTTGGTGAGTGATTGAAGGGAGCGCCCGGAATTATGAGAATTTGGTGGTGTGGGAGGAAGCAATGACCCGATGAGGGCTTGAAAGTGCCCTCCCCACGAAAACTTCAGAAATGGAAGTGGTACCTTCGGGCGGTCCATTTCTTGGAGAAGACGATAGAACATCATTTGGGGCCAATCGATGTGGTGTTTGGGTGTGTAGCGGTGAGGACCAAGGTTATAGAAAGGCTTATTGATATGGGTGTTCTTGATAGAATACCCAAGAATTTCGCCACAGAAATTTAACAAAGGTCTCGTGAGGCTTGTGATATTGGTCGACGATGGACATTGGCATGATAAGCGTGGTGCACCAAACTTCTGACATCGATATCCCCGTATAGCGCACCATGATACACAAGGGGTGTGCAAGGGAATATGAAATACCTCAGAAATCAAATGTTGAGTCAATGAAATAGTGGTGCCATCGACCACAGTGGTGTAACCTTGCGGGCTGTTAACGATATTGGCGATGAAGCCGCAAATCGGCCGATTTGGAGCCGGAAGTTCCATTTGAGAGAATTGTAAAGCTGGGTGTCGTTCAAATGACTTCTTTATTTGGGCCAACAAGGGCGTCACGGAAAGTTGGCGTCAAGAAGGATACAGATGCAAAAAGGGCCGGATCCTTTGGAGCAGTAGCTTGAAGTGTAGAAAATTTTGGGGCAGCCATGGAAATGATGTGCAGAAACGAAGAGGGATGGCAAAGACGGTAGACGAAGGCGAGCACGGAGGACAAAGGCGCAGAGGAACGAAAAGGTGTGTTTTAGGGCGCACAACTGGAGGCGAAGAGGTATGAAGAGTGGCCGAACCGCTGATGGTGCCAAAATCAAAAGATGCGAAGAAGGGTATTGAGAGGCAAAAATGTGGCTAAGTCCCAAAAAACGTAAGGGAGAAGCAATGAACGGTGAGGATGAGACGTGAAAGAAAGATCGGATGTGACAGATGGCAAAGGACACCCATTAATGTGCGACGGGCGTGGAAAGAAGGAATGGCATTCAATGCTGGCAACTTGAAGTGAGATATCATTAAAAGGAATGTGTCAGAAGGTACCATGGCTAGATATGCGGCGGGAGAACAGATTCTCATTTTAGAAACAGCCTTGCATTGCAAACACGTTGGCGATTTGTGTGATTGGTCCACGTCGACAAGCGAGTTCCTCGATTGGCTATATAAAAGACGAACCGAGAGAAACGAAGGCATCCGGCGGCGCCGGTATAGGCCGCTGGCGGCGAACGAAGATTGCACAATGCCCACTAACTGTCGGGGAGGGATCACTTTGTAAGATGAATTGTCTGCGGATCTCTGGCGCCGCCACAACCGCGGGGCATTCGCATGGACGGCTGGTGTGCCGGGATGGGTCAAACATCCCGACCGAAGACCAACGATGGAGGTGGTTCGACCTTCGGTGATCCGGAGCAGAACCTCTACCATCTCCTCGCATCACCTCACATCTCCGAACCCGAGTAGAGGGTTTTTCCTCTTAGGACTTAGTAGATAGGGCTCGAGTCCGCTTTTTGTATATAGAGGCATAGCCCATAGCGAGAAATAGCCGGGTCGCCCACATTTTGTAAAAAATCTCCACTATAATATAATCTACCGCCTTTCTAGTCACTTTCTGTGGTGTTTGCTTCTTGAACTGTCTCTGTGTGTTGATGTTCACTTTCTGTGTGATGAAATGCTTTGAGACGAAAACCATTAACCAATGTAGGTATGGAGTGCCATCTAATTCAGCTAGTTGGAAAACGCTTGGTCTAACCACTTGAACAATTTGATAAGGGCCAAGCCAACGAAACCAGAGTTTACCCGGAAAATTTTTGCACCTGGAATCATAAAGAAGAACCAAATCTCCTTCTTTGAATGTTTTTGTCTTCAAACGCTTTGTCATGTAAAGATTTTTGCAAATCGTTGTCCATGAAGAACACGAATATAAGCATCCTTCTAAGTTCATCCAACTGTTCTAATTGATAGACCCGTTTCTTTGAGCAAATGGTGGATTATGAGCAAGAGCCGGTTGAAAACTGAGTGTTGGAAGGATGTATTCAAATGGCATGAGAGCTTCCCGACCATAAACCAATTTAAAAGGAGTGTGACCCCGTAGCAATCTTGAAACAAGTATTGTAGGCCCAAAGAACAAGAGGGAAGTTTTGTCCGCCAATGCATGCGGGAAGCGTCACAAATTTTCTTGAGAATGGTGACCGAGTTTTGTTGGTGCTTTCGCCAACCCATTGCCTTGAGGATAGTAAGGTGTGCTCTTGTGATGATGTATCGTCGAGATAATCCGTCCAGCTCTTTGATAGTATGATTGATGAAATGAACACCACGGTCCTTTCACCCAGCTCCGTTGGGCAAAATCGCTGATGATTTGTTGATAGAGGACTCTAGCAAGGCTAAGTTGCAGCAGTGTTGTCCGAAGTGCACAAGCTTCCGCCCATTTGGTGGCGTGATCGGTGAGAACTGAATGTATCGGGCACGAAAGTGCCTCGCAGAGGATCTATAGGTCCCACAAAGTCCATTCCCCATTTGCTTTGAAGGGAAGTGGCGCATGGCGACCGGCGTCAAGGGAAGAGCCGCCACGGCCGTGGGCGTCCCACCGGGGCAAGCGTCACACGTCGGGCGTGGGCGGAGCATCTTTGAAGAGCATGGGCCAATAATACCCGCAAGAAGGATTTTGGCGCGCGTGGTGTCACCATGAAAAATGACCACCACCGAGCCCTTTGATGAGCTTCTCGAACAATGTCCGAACTTCATGAGGTAGAACACAAAGGTCGAAGGATGGTGTCCTTACCCTTTTGTAGAGATGTCCGGCAACCATGGTGTAGTCACGGACCTCCTGAGAAAATTGATGGCGACGGATTGTCGCTAAGGTGGAGAGAGCGCCTCGCCTTCCGGTGGAAGAGCACCTGTGAGGAGGTACTCGCTGAAAATCATGGAACCAATGTGGTGTTGCCGTGACTAAAAAGAGTTGAGCATCGAAGGCGCCTCGAGACCCCCTATGCTATGGATCCTCCGTGGATGATGCGTGAAAGATAATCCGAACAACATGAGATTTGCCACCTTTATGAACGATTTCAAAAGGAGCAAATTCTTGAGAAGAAGGACCCAACGAGCAATGCGCGCCCGTGGGCGGGACTTGTTGATCAAATAGAGGAGTGCTTGGTGGTCCACAAAGAACTTGTTTTGACTGCCCAAAAGGTAATGACGGAAGCGTTGGACACGTAAAATGAGACCCAAAGCTTCACGCCCGTGGCAGAATAGTTGCGCCAAAGCAATTGAGTTTTCGGGTGGCGTGAAGCGATTTGGTTTGTCGGTCGGCGCATCATATTCTTGAGAAAGAACAGCTCCAATAGCAAACGCCGACATCGACATGAACGCGAAAGGGCTTGTCCCATTGAGGAGGAACAAGAACCGTGCTCGAGTAAGCAAAAGCTTCAAATGTTGGAAAGCGACCCACCGGGAATTCCAAGCCCGTGGATTCGGCACCCGTGAGTTTATGAATGGGATCTGCAATGGCTGCCGCCCGTGTATGAAGGTGGAGTAATAATTGACCTTTCCCAGGAAAGAGCGTGGTCTCTTTGATATTGGCCGGTGCTTGAGCCTTGAGCACACAACTGATTTTGGCAGATCGCTGGTGATTCCCGCTTTGGTTTACAACATGGCCTAACAACACCGTTAAGTGACGCAAAAGGTGCATTTCTCGATTGAGACTAATGCCGGACTCATCACATTTCGGAAGACGAAGTTCCAATTTATCCAAATGGTCAGCCATGGAACCGAGGCGAGAAAGTCATCTTGAAAAATTTGCAAGAAGGGATTTTCCTTCATGAAATCATGAAAAACCGAGAGCATGATGCGCTGAAATGTTGAAGGAGAGTTGATAATCCAAAAGGAACCACCTTGTAGGCAAAAGTGCTTACCGGGGTGGTGAAAGTGGTCTTGAGTTGATCAGATTCTTTGATGGAGATCTGATTGTAGCCGAAAAACCATCCATAAAGGAGTACATCTCATGTCCAAAACTTCTTCCAGAACTTGGTCTGCGAAGGAAGTGGAAAATGATCACGCCCGTGGCCTGATTGAGTTTCCGATAGTCTACCACGCCGGATCTTACCATTGTGCTTAAGGGCAATGACGATGGGGCTCACCATTGAATGTTTGACCTCATAGATCAAACCTGCAGTTAGGAGTTTGTCAATTTCCGCCTTGACGATCCACGGTAATTAGGGTTGAGCCTCAGACATCGCCGCTGCTACACTCGGGTCGCATCAGATTTGGTAGGAATGGTGAGTTCCCCAAGCTTTTGTTGATTTCCAAGATCTTTGTAACTCCAGCTTAAAATGTGTTTGAATTTTTTGAATTTTGACGGCCTGTTACGATAAGGAGCCTAAGATTGGCGCAAAGAATGCGACAAGTTGATTGTTGCCAACGCCCACAATCTCAACTTCGAGTCTGAATATGGGGTATGACTTCGTGATTCCGACAATGTGTGCGTGAGGTTGGAGCATAACCGGATGCGTGGCACTTTGCGTGGTGAAAAGAGGTTGCCGGTTTCATCTAGCAAGCGGGTTGCTTCATGACCGGCGGTACATCAACAGAGTTGCGTGAGTGTCGATTCGAAAAGTGATCAACGATTGGATTCGATTGCAAGGAGCCGGTAGGGTCAAGCAAGGCAGCCACATACCGGTCCCGGATCAAGAGTCATTTCTCCCAAGGATCAAACATATTCTACGTAGGATGACAGAGGCGCACTTCGCAGTGGAGCCCGAACTTGATAAATATTCCGAGCTTCTTTAATTGTCCGAGAGAGGGGTTCCGCATTGTCAACAGAAAATGATCCCCGCCTGCTTGCAAGTCCATGGTGGCATTGAGATGACCATCGCGATGACTAATCGTCCGTGGCCCAAGAATGGATACTTTTGCCCCGGCGGAGAAAAGGTCCGCCTACCAAAGATTTCATAGTCACCGATCTTCGCCACCTTTCCACACTCCAAATTCCATGGGAAAGCGGAGATCACCTATGTTGATGTGAAGAATAGGTGTGACGCCTTTGAGGTCTCGTGGATGTGGCCATTAGCCAATTTGATGTCATATGGGGCACGAAAGAGTTGTGTGATGCCCATTTGTTTGGCGGAGTTTATCCGTGATGAGATTGACCGCACTACCTCCATCGATTTGAACATGGTTGACTTGCTGATTTCCCACCGTGGCATGGACCGTGGGTGTAGAGGTAGCCACAGCCCCAACTAAAACAGTTGGGAGTGGTAACCGGTCCTTGAGAGCGGAGACGAGTTTTAAAATGGTTGCCAAGCTTAAAGGAATTTTGATCTTGGCGAAGCTCCTCTTGAGTTCGAGAGGTACATGAGAAAAAGGATCTGGCCGGTTCCAATCGGGTGCGGAGTGCGTGGTAGGGAAGCAAAGAACTTCTTTGAGTAAGTCAACCTCCGGCGCAATATTGGGATATGTCCGAGCCGCGGAGGTTGAGATGTTGAAGGTGTATCTTGTCTTTGTTAAGCTCTAGTGGTGGCATGAACATTTGCCAATGTCGCCTTCTGGCGGCTTGCATGAGGTTCAAAATGCTTTGGCTAACTTTGGGCATGACATGTGGCATAAGCTTTTCCAAGTCGGGTGCAAAGTGAACCTTTTTTCGTCCCCCATGAGGAATGGTGTCAACAGCAAAGGTAGGTTGCGTGCCCTTCTGAATAATAGTCAAGGGACGTGATGCCTTGGTCTGGCGTGAAACTAAACCAACCCAATTTGACGGCTGGACTGGAGGATTAAGTGCCCGAAAAATTTCCTCTTGGGCTTGTTGATCCAGCCGAGGTTGATTTGCCGGAGCTGGTTGATAGCGTGATTGCCGAGGCTCTTGGTGGCTTTCTAAGAACGGTCGCGGGCCTTGTTTGCCATTAGCGAGCCGAGTTGGTAATCCGTGAGGCGGACCGATGTGGTCCGATTTGTACCGGGAAGCCGTACCGAACTTGTGGAAGTTGAGGACACGCCGTGGTGGTATGACCCCATTCTTGACGCTGATAACACCGAGCTTTAGAAGGATCAAAAGGAGGACGTTGATTGATCCCCGTGGTTGGTCCCGTTCGATAGAGTTGCGTGGGCTGCACTTTGAAGAGGTGGCGGCCGATAGTGCGCATTGTGGCCGAGGTGTGGTTTGCACTTGATAAACCATTTTGTTGCGGAACGGTTTGGGATGAGTGCGAGTGCACTCTTCCGCGGCATGATTGCACATGTTGCATCGCTTGCAATGAGGCGGGCCATTGGTGGAGTTGCACTCATTGGCCAAATGGCCTTGATATTTGCAAATATGGCACCGTGATTTGATCAAGGGGCTGCGGATTAGCGTGTTGAGGCTGAAACAGCCGCTTGGGGAACCATGACAGGTGGAATGAACGGAGCTCTTGAAGAGCCACGCCGAGGAAACATTGACGGAGTGATTGACAAGGTCGATAGCCCCGCCCCAAAGTTTTGGACGCGGTATTCATCATGAGTCGAATAGCGGGGAGGAAGTCCTTGGAGAAACCAGACCAAAATCCGCTCGTAGGGTACTCCTTGAGCTTACTTAGCGTAATGTGAAGTCGATCCGCAAAATCCCGGCAGACTCAAGTGGGCTCTTGTTGAAGTTCATTGAGTTGCTTGAGATGAAGTTGATCATCATCCGTGGTCCCGTAATGAGAGAGAAAAGTTGTGCGATTTCGGACCAGTCTTGTTTCCAATGGCTTTTTGTTGGACATGAGCCATTGATGAGGAGAGAGCCACGCAGCGGTGGTGGAAAAGATGTGGAATTTCAGTTGAGGTTGCGCGTGACCATTTAGGACAGCTAGAGCCTCAAATTCTTCCATGTGGGCCTGAGCACTTTGGTCTAACGGTTTGCCTTCGTGTTTGCCAAAGGTGGGATAAGTCGGCCGAGTCCGAAAGGTAGATGTGAAAGTTTGGGGCTGGACAGAACAAAGATAGTGAGGATATTGAGGTTGAGGTGGATGTGGCATTGTGCCCGACGGACCGATGAAGGGGTGATCATGGGTTGAGAAACCGGCAGCGGAGCATTGGTTTTGAGATCTGTAAGGTTGTAAACAGAAAGAGCAAAGGGGAAACGTAGGGAAAGGATATTCTCGGGTAGGCGCAAAGGAGACATGTGGATAGCCGTGCCCACCGGGGAGATGATGGTTCGGCGAAGAGGCGGCATGGCCCGAAGAATGATGGATGTAGGCATGTTCAGGGGTGAAAGTACGGTTGAGAAGGTTGGAGCGGATAAGGCTCCCGATAGTGATGAGGGACCGAGGTTGTGAGCAATGTTTGCACGCTTGGGGGAACCGGGGCGAGACGACACGAGGGGTGGGTGGCGCGACCGAGCCCTAGACCGAAGATGGCCTCCCTATGTCATAAGCGAGATCCATACATGTCGCTATCAGTTTCCGGCCGATGGCGGCCCAAGCGAGATGTCGCGAGAAAGGAGTTCTTCTCGCGTGAAATTACTGGACGGACATGGCGACAGAAGAAAGTAGGAGAAAATCAGACCCGCGGCAGGCGACAAAGGTTTGGGGTCTGGGGTTCGAACTCCCCGAAGACAAACCCTCCGTGAGGACCCTTGGATCTAACAGAGAGTCCGAGACTATGTCACGGATTTGGCTGAAAAGAGAAGAAAAAAAAGAGAACAGAATGATGAGAGAAAGATGATAAGCTTCCTTGATATCAATGATGAAAATACATGAGCTCTCGCAATAGAGAGAAAACTAAAAGAGACAAGACTCAAAACTCATCTAAAAACTTATGAGCTAACCTACTCATATATATAGTACAATGGCCTTGGGCCCAATATAGACACTCGACCGATCTCGGTCTTGACTCGAAGGAGGCCTGATTTGCAGGAATGTTGGCGGTGCCTCTTGAAGTGCCTAGAATCACGCCGACGCCGACGCTGGCGCGGACGGGTCACACTTGTCCGAGCGGGCGCTTGTTGACAGCCAAAGGCTTTGACCGGTCCGCCGCTTGGTCTTCGCGAGCCTTGGATGTCTCGACCCGTGGTTGGTTGAGGGATCCTTGAGCTTGACCTGGGTCTGTCAGAGATGATGAATAGTCCTGTACTGAGGCACAGACTAACAACCACCAAAGCCCAAGGTTCCCAAGCCACCACCCAAGAAGAGGATTGATGAGAAAGGAGGTGGAGAGGAGAGCGCTAAGGAGATTAGGCACTTCAACAAGAGCTGGCTTCGGTCTTCTAATTCCCTGAGCCCCCTTTGCTCGGTTAGTGCGAGAAGTGATGCAGGCCTACAGGACAGACTTCAGAGTCACGGATGAGGTGCTGCTAGCAATGCAAGAGGCGGCTGAGGCAAAGATAGTGCAACATTTTGAAGATTCAACAAATTTGCACTGCACGCCAAAGCGGTAACCCTAATGCGACAAGACATGTATCTTGCGAAATGATAAAGGAGAAACGGCCTTAGAACCTTGTTTTGTAAATAATTAAAATTTTTGTAATATAAGAGCAGTTTTGTGTACCTTGATTACATAAGCTTGATTAATTAGAGCGAATTAATGAGTTTTAGCTTTTATTTCAGTGAAATAGGACATTTGCAAGCCGAAAGACGTGATGTCTCACAGCTCGCGCCTGGTCGCAAAACTAAAAGTTAGTTTTGAAGCGAGGCGCAAGCTGTGAGACCTCGCCCAAACTTGACCAAAACAGCTCCAAATCGACCAAATAAGGGGTCAATTCTGCCTAATTTGATGAGTCCATCATCCTTACACCATTAGTTTACCCAAATTAGACACCTTTTGATCGAAATGAGACTGATGTCTCACAGCTCGCGCCTGGTCAAAGAACTAAAAGTTAGTTTTGAAGCGAGGCTAAGTCGTGAGACCTCTTACCATTTCTTCACCAGGACTTGTCAAAGTCACCTTCAAACTATTGCATAGCATCTTTTAGGTAATCTAGCCTTGTTCAAGCATCTCATATAGTCCTCAAACTCCCATTTTGACCTCAGATAGGCTAGAATTACCCAATCCTAGGAAATTTTCAAGTCATCCAGAAATTAGGGTTTTCCCCTTTTCTATAAATAGACCTCTCATTTCTCAGATAGCACCCTACAAATCTGCTCCCCGCCCTTCTAGCCGATTTCTCAACTCCCTCGAGGCTCTTGCAACCGCTTGTTACCCTCTTCTCAATTAGTCAATGGCAACTTCTGATTTCCACAGATGGTACAGCGCCAATAAATCATGTCTTCGAGGCCGACGTCGACCAAATCTTCCAGATCTCCAGGAAGGAGGTAGATGTCCAAGCAACCTTGCACGCGACCCCAGCTTATAGTAGAGTCTTGACTGAGTTCCAAGCTAGGGTAGAACCAGCGCTAGTGCAACTCCCCCCTTGTGTAGGCTATTTTGTTCCTAGACAGTCCCTGCAGGCAGCTTGGACGATGTCCCGAACATCGCCAAATACCTCACAAACAAAGCGCACCGCACACCTGAGCCAATGGTCCTAACTGTCAATAGGACCAAGTACTTCTCTTTCAACACTGCCTTGGCAATCTTTCTCACCCACCGTGCCGAGAACACCGTGGGGGAAACCTCCATTCCCCCCATGGACGTAGACCCATTGGCTGTGGCAGCAGAACAAAGGCTCCTCACACAGTATGAACAGGAGCAGGAAGGGAAGGAAGAAGACTCGGACGAACAGGAATCAGAAGAAGAGGAAGACTATGTCGAGCTCGACCCAGCGGAGGAGCGGCGACAAGCAGAGCAGGAGTGGCAAGACTTCGCGGCCGGGTGACCCTCGGAGAAGCCACGCCACCCCTGGGTTAGGCATCACAAGCCTAGCCCCCATTATTGTCGGAAGGTGAGGAGTTTCTGCTCCTAAGCGACATTCAAAACCTCCCGTGAGTGCGGGGAAAGGGAGTAATCGACCGAAGAGTTGCTGCACCAACTCCGAAGAAACGGACTTGGGCGACTTCATCGTCCCGAGGAGAGTCCCACTTCCCCCAAGTAAGGGAAGCCGACACTTACACGGGAGAGTTTACCCCCGACATCCAAGCCCTCAAAGAACATCAAAGCGATCATGGAGGCCGGACAAAGGCGGAGAACAAGCTACCAACGGAGGAAGAGTTCCTTGCTCTTCGTGAACAGATGGGGATCGCTATCGACCTCAAACATCTTAACGGCAAGCTTCGTCCCGCCAAAGACCTTCCTGAGAGGACAGCGAATTCAACCTCGGGAGGGCTTCAGCAAGAACGGGGAGACTACTGAGAGCTCACCACGGTGGAGGTTGATGACTTCGAAGCGAACCGCAGCTGGATACCGAGTGGCCGAGGACCCGTCTCGCAACGACAGGTCGCTACGGTACTACCTGGCACTGCTGATGGATGGAAGAATAGCGGTAATCCACCGCAAGTTCACCCCCAGAGGCGAGGAAGGAGTATCGTTGCTGATTGCACTCTCAGGATTCGGCCGGCATCGCCGGGTTACCCCTTCTGCGGTATGCAATCCTGGTGAAGAGAGTGGTAGCACTCGGCGTCTTCGACTTAGCCATACCTTACAAAGGCCGAGGCAAGATTGGCGGTGATGCACCTATACCTCCGACCGCAGAATAGAAGACTTGGCGAGAGCTTTACAGGGGGGATCTTCAGCCAATGTCCTTAGGAACTTGGGCCATTCAGTGGGAACAGCCCAAGTGAAAAAGTTCCTAGAGGATAATCCATCTTACCGGCGGCAGCAAGAATGATTGGCAGTAGTTATAACTTTGTATTAGCATAATATAAAATATGAATAGAATTTCGTTTGCTCTATAAAAGTTTTGTTGATATATTTTGTATCCCCAACCATGCCAATAAACATAAATAATGCAAGAAAACAAGGAAAACTAACCATATAGCTATGAACCACTTGTGTATGCAGCTAGAGACCTAAACGCAGGAGAACGTCAACTGCGAGAACTTATGGAAGAACAGAGTCCGCCCAGGCCACGCCCGGCAAGGAACCTGCTTGAAGAATTTGGACAAATGGCCCCAGAAGAAGAAATATCGCAAATGAGGACGGACCTTGAGCAGATAAAGGCTTTGCTAGCCGCACAAGCAGGAGCAGGTTCGGTGGGTAACGCTCAACTGCCGCAAGCATCAGCTCGGAGAACAGGAAGAGACAAAAAGAGGGGCAAGAGAGGGAGGTCCCCCAGTTCGGACTCCTCCGACTCAAGCTCAGATTCAGACTCCGACTCCGAGGAAGAAGAGGAGCAGAACCAAGACCGAACAGATGGAAGGCAGAGGAACGCCCCGGACGGACGGCAAAGGGACACAAGAACCTCTGACTACCAGAAGAAAGTGGACTCTGCATTGGGAAATGTCTGGAAGGCCAGGAAGCTCGAGCAATTCTCAGGCGAGAATAGGTCAGGCATGGAGGCCGAAGCTTGGCTTGACGAGATGAGTGAATATGGCAACGCTTATGGCATGAAGGATAAGGACAAAGGCAGGGTCGCAACAGCAAACCTGAAAGGAGCAGCACGCATTTGGTGGAAGGGTTATGCCAAAGCTCATGGCTTAAGCAGGGATGCTTGCAGGTTCAGGAAGTTTGCTAAAGCCTTCAAGCGCCATTACGTTCCAAGAGAGCACAAGTCCAAAGATGATGCAAAGAAGTTCTACAGTTTGCGGCAAAGGCAACAAGTCGAAGGTAAATATACTGAGGGAGTTCATGAGGCTGAGGCTGTATGTGCCAAAGTTAGGTGAGAAGCATGCAGTAGAAAGCTACATTGAAGGTCTGAATGAGGAGATCCGCAAGCTTGTAAGGGCAATAAACCCTAGGACAGTATCAGAAGCGGAGTCCAAGGCAATAAGCTTGCAAGGAACGGGACCTCAGAATAGCGGGCAGAAGCAGCAATATTACCAAGATAAAGGCAAGGCAGCAGGCAGTTTTAGCCCAAGGACAGCCAGCCCAGGACCAGCTAGAGCCCCATATAGTGGCAATCAAGGGAAGCAGCACGAGAAGAAGCAGGTGTCCTTCAAAGATAAGCAGGAAGGGTCAAACTACTCCAAGGCAGTGCGATCCTTTTTGCAGGCCATGCCCAAGGAAAAGAGACAGGAGTGCATAGAAAAGCAGCTTTGTTTCAGGTGCTTCCAGCCAGGCCATAGGACAGCGAACTGCCCATACGTCATGAGCGCAGCGCTAGCAGAGTTGGGAGATTGGGACACCCTGTCTGACGACGACGGCGAGGAGGCCCGCGACTACATTCAGGGTGAGTGTCATATCTTTGCCGCAATAGATACAGAGCAAGCAGAGAGCCAGTATAAAGTAATTTCCACAGTGGGAAAGGCCAAGACCAAGTCATTTACAGTCCTGATAGATTCGGGAAGTAGCCATAACTTTGCATCCCCCAGAATGGTTCAAATGTTGAAGTTGAAACCATTAAAGTCAAAGCCAAGGCCCGTTGTCTTAGCAAGTGGAGCAGTAAGGCAGACGGCAGGTAAAAGAATCAACTTTGACATCGACTTGCCAGGGATTAAGATCCAGATGGGGGCAGAAGTAATGGGCATCGGCAAATACGACTTGATAATAGGTATGGAGTACCTTGGACCAGCAGGGGCCATTATTGATTGTGGAAAGCGGAAGGTGACCTTCCCAACACCCGACGGCAAGATCATTGAGATAACAGGTAAAGAAGTCGTTCCCGTCATGCAGTGTATGTCTTCTAAACAGCTGTTCAAGTGCATCAAGAGCGAGCAAGTGGCATACATCTTCAAGCTTGAGATTAGTGAGCCGGAATTGGAAGGAAGCAAAGAAGACAAGATGCTCAGCAAGTTGCCGAAGCAAATAGCTAAGTTGATCACGGAGTTCCACGATCTCTTTCCAGATGAGATCAAGCAGCTCCCTCCTTATAGGGGAGTCGAGTGCGAGATAGCACTCGAACCGGGAACAAAGCCGACAAGCAAGGCTCCATACAGAATGACGACGCAGGAGTTGTCGGAGCTGAAGAAGCAGTTGCAGGAGCTGCTCGACCTAGGATTCATTAGGCCTAGCGTCTCGCCGTTTGGAGCGCCCATTCTTTTTGTCAAGAAGAAGGATGGATCCTTGAGGATGTGCATAGACTATAGGCAGTTGAATAAGCACACCATTAAGAACAAGTATGCGCTTCCAAGATCAGACGACTTGATGGATCAGCTTCAAGGAGCAAAGATCTTCTCCAAAATCGACTTAAGGTCAGGTTATCATCAGATCCGGATAAAGGAAGAAGATATCCACAAAACCTCCTTCAGAACGCGGTATGGGCACTATGAGTTCACGGTAATGCCTTTCGGCTTATCAAATGCACCCGCAACATTCATGAGGCTCATGAACGATATCTTCAGGGAGTTCCTGGACACCTTTGTGATTGTTTTCTTTGATGACATTTTGGTGTACAGCAGATCCCTCGAAGAGCACGTACAACACTTGAGAAGGGTGCTAGAGAAGTTGAAGAGGCACCAGCTGTACGCCAAGTTGTCGGCACCACCATGGCCGAGAAGGTGGAATACCTTGGTCATGTGATCTCACCGAGAGGGCATCTCGGCGGACCCCGCCAAGATTGAAGCAGATTGATTCAAAGGCGGGCGCCAAGAATGCACGAGGTCAAGTTTCCTGCCTAGCAGATACTACGGTGGAAGTTCGTGAAGAACTTTGCTAAGATAGCAGCCCCGCTAATGCACTGGGACGAGGGCGTAGAAGGTGAAAGATTGGGTAGAGCATTGGCACAAGAAAGCCCAAAAGGGGTTTGAATTGTTGAAAAGAAGCTCGACGACGGCCTTCGCCTTGACCCCTTGGGACCCGGGAGAAGGATAAGCTTGTAGCAAATGTATGCGAGTAAGATAGCTACAGTGTGCAAAGGTTTATGCAAGAAGAGCGTGTGGTAGCGTATGATTCCAGGAAGATGAACGACGCCGAGACGCGCTACCCAACGCACGATCAGGAATTGCTTGCAGTTGTCAGGGCATTAAGAATATGGAGGCACTACCTCTTGGGAAGGAAGTTCCAATTGGATACTGACCATCAGAGCCTCCAGTATGTATTCACGCAACCACACCTTAATCTGAGGCAGCGAAGGTGGACGGAGTTCCTCGAGGAATATGACTTTGATATAGTTTACAAACCGGGGAAGCTCAATGTGGTAGCAGATGCGCTTTCAAGGCATCCCCTGACAACTAGAGTGCATTGCAACGCAATTTCAACGCTCTCCAGCGACTTTGGTAAGAAGATTGAAGAGTCCTTGCCAATGGATGTAGACTTCAGAGAAGTATGGGCAAGCCTCTCTAGGGAGGCTAGAACAGATAAAGAGCGGGAAGCCTTCAAGCATTTTAAGAAGGAGGGCAACCTATTATATCATAAGGATAAATTGTGCGTACCAGAGTCATCAGGGGTAAGGAAATTGATCCTCCACGACACGCACAACAGCCCAATAGCTGGCCATGCGGGATTCATGAAAACATATTTCAAAGTACGCAGCAGCTATTATTGGCCAGGAATGAAGAAGCACGTAGCTCGCTACATCAAGGAATGTCAGCTATGCCAGCAGACGAAGGCGGAGCAACTCCGAATTCCAGGGGCACTAGAGCCATTAGCGGTGCCAAACGCTAAGTGGGAGGTAATCAGCATGGATTTCATCACAGGACTCCCAAGAACAGCAAGAGGCAAGGATGCCTTGATGGTAGTGGTCGACAAGTTGTCGAAGATGGCACATTTTGTGCCTTGCAGGACCACAGATACAGCTATGGATACAGCAAAGCTCTTCACCAAAGAGATCTTCAGGCTTCATGGCATGCCAAGGGAGATTATCTCCGACAGGGACCCGAAGTTCATGAGTGCATTTTGGCAAGACCTCTTTGCGACGATTCAGACCAAGCTATCCATGAGCACGGCGTATCATCCTCAGACGGATGGCCAGACGGAGCGGACCAACAGGATCTTAGAAGACATGTTTAAAACTATGTCCGAATAAGCAAAGTATGTGGGAAGAATTTATTCACTTGGTAGAGTTTGCATACAATAGCACCAAGCAGGAATCATCCCAAATGTCGCCATTTATGATCAATTATGGCTATCAGTGCCTAACTCCAGACACTTGGCACAATCCCGTGTCCAAAGTGGAAGTTTCGCAGCAGATGTTGGCCGATATGCAGCAGCTCGTGGAAGAGGTTCGAGGGTATCTGCTAGCAGCAAGAAGTCGACAAAAGAGCATCGCCGACAAGCATCGAACAGTCAGAGAGTTCAAAGTCGGAGATGATGTATGGCTCAAGATCAAGGTGAAGCAGGCAAAGCTCAGGATCGGCAATTGCAAGAAGCTTGCTCCAAGGTGGGCTGGACCTTTCAGAATAATCAAGAGAGTAGGTAATCAATCCTACAAGTTGGAATTGCCAGCACACCTAAAGATTCATAAGGTCTTCCACGTAAGCTTGCTGAAGAAGCATACTCCAAATCCAGAGGAAGTCCTGGACACTCCAACATTGTTGGAAATGACGGAGGAGCAGCTGGAAATAGTTCCAGAATTGATTCTTGATAAAGCTTTCAAGAAGACAAGGAGGTCGGAGTTCCTCCAATATCTGGTCAAGTGGAAGCACTTGCCAGTGGAAGACGCGACATGGGTACTTAAGAAAGATTTAGTAAAGCAGTACCCACAGTTTATGGAGCAATGGAACGGCAAGGTCATCTCCGAAGAAATCGGCTCAGGCATGTCGATTTGTGTAGGTTAATTCTTGTGTAGTTAGGATTAATCTACGCATGCAACCTATGCTTGGTATGGGTCGCATGCGTTGTTACCGATGATGAGACCACTACGGTGATCTCTAGGGCGTGGTGTAATGTCAATGTAGGCATGACCGCGTTTCCGCTTGGGCGAGTGGAAGGTAGATTAGAAAGTCTACTTCTGTCCCACGGAAGTAGACGACCTTGAGAGAAAAGAGGGCATTAAGGAATGCATTGATAGGGAAAGCACCTTTAGCCCCATATATGCTTTGATAGGAGGAATCCATCCTTCACGCCTTCCACGCGAGAAGGATATCCTCCACGCTGGGCAACTAGAGGTGTAGGCATGAGCGGCATATAGGCAGATAGGCGCTGTCTCCACGGCCATTATGGAAGATTCATCCTCTTCCTACGCCGGGAGATTAGCCATGCATTCATGTAGATAGGTGGGGTGGTCACCATATAACCAAAATTTATTAAATAATTAAAACGGTACTAACGTAGTGTCGACCTGCAGGCCAGTAGAGCGCTCCGGAGGGCAAGGAGGTCGAGCTACGAAGACTTGCAACACAAGTTTTGTTGGAATGTGTTGCAAGGAATGAAGAGTACCTCGGACAATAATTATAGATATGAAATGTTGGAATTTTGTTTAACTTAAGACACTGAATAACTTGTTAATGGTGTTATGAATTGATAAGTATTCCATAGTATAATGACGTAATAATGCTCTAAAAATATTACCTTAAGGTAATCTTGATAAATGTATAAATATTACATTGTAGGCATCACGTTGATTGCAGGTTGCAGTTAGGAAGATCCCAAGGTGGGGAGACCCACGATGCTGCGGACAGCATCATTTCAAGGTGGGGAGAATGTGACGTTCCGGCCACGATTATACGGTGCCGGGGCGTATATCTTCGCCCGCCGCATTACACGCCACTCCGACCGACGTGTACGCCAACGGATAGCCAGGTAAGTAGTCCTAGGGGCAACTTACTAGGAGTGTTCATATATTATTAATGTGCACATGTGCACATTAATGTGGGCACACTTTTCCATGTAGGCACATTTTGCCACCTAGCCATTAATGGCAAGTGGGCCCTTCCCAATTATCCCACATGCCAAAAAGGGATAATTGGAAACCCTAGCCCTAAACCCATGCCTATTTAGGGTAGGAAAACCCTAGCTTGCTAGTTTTTTTAGATCCTTAGGGTTTTAGAGCTCGGTTTTGGCTGCCCCAGAGCCAAAACCGCCTCCCGACATTGCCCGGCGAATTGGCCATCGGTTTCCTCCGAATCAGCTCGGCAGGGATGGTTGAACTTCAGTCGAGGAGCTGCTCAAGGATCAGGTATTTGGTCAATTTAATAGCTTAAAGCCTTCTTCTAGTCATAGAACCAGGTAAGTTTAGACTATTAAATTGCCCATAGTAGCTATCTAGATCTTAGATCTCGGACACTAACT
The DNA here is from genome assembly GCA_021234155.1 of Isoetes taiwanensis. Lineage (NCBI taxonomy): Eukaryota > Viridiplantae > Streptophyta > Lycopodiopsida > Isoetales > Isoetaceae > Isoetes > Isoetes taiwanensis. The sequence continues at coordinate 127,296 of JAJEKV010000265.1, read as the reverse complement.
AAAGAACCTAACTCTATGATTAGATCTAGTTCTTTAGTTCTTCTGTGATGTATATGGATGATGTATCTTTGTGAACTCCTTGTATTGGGAAGGGGGGTAGAGGCCCTAAGGCTTGTAGTTGATGCTCCTAGAGTAGCCTCTCTAGCACACTGTAGATTCGGCCTGTGTACAAGAGCCACACCTGGTTGTGGGTGAAGGGGCCAGACTGGCTGAGAAGGAGGTTCATGTTCTGACTCTTGAGCGATCCCTCTGGTGTGTAAAGCCTACCAGGGATCATTGTGACTAGGCCTAATGGCTTACCACCGAGTGCGGGTAAGGCATGGGCTCGACACCCGTGAAGTGGTGTACACTTTCCGATTGGGATCACGAATCTGAGGCGGTGGCCCTCTAGTCACCTTGAGTCAGCATGTAGATCTCTGGAGGGAGTGATCCCTACCTGCCCTATCGGAACTGGGATGATGACCCCAGGAATAGCCCCTCTGGCTATGCATCCGGCGGGCTACAGTCAGGTCCCGACACTTTTCAGCCTACTCTGCAAAGTGTGCACAGGAGGGGCGGATGGAGTGGACAACCCTATGCCATGTTCTTATGCCAGCCAAATCCATTGCCATGAATTAAATGCCTTAATGAACTCTGGAGACCCAAGCCGTCAGTCATCCCCTTGAGTCTGAGCCCTGGGTAGGATTCCCTATGTGATGTGCTGACCATTGTCTATGCAGATGTTGATATTCCACCCTTCTGGGTGGATGGAGGATTATGTTGAGTACTGACATGTATGTTTACGCTTCCGCAGCTAGGTAGGCCCTGGGGGAGACAGGGTAGAATGACACCTTCACTCTTCCCACTGGGACTCGTTACGGGTGCAGTGATACGTGGAGGGCCCTGTATCAGCATGGAGCTGGTGTGGGGGAAGAACTTCTGTTTGTATACGGTGAGGGCACCGTATACGAGTAGGGGACGTCACACAAAGCACTCCCGATTTGTATTCATTCACGATTTAGTTGAGATAGAGATCCATTCCCATCTACAATCTAAGCTTTAGCTTCATCAATTCAAGTTAGTTCTTACCCTATTCAGTTCTGCAAAATTATTCAGATGTGAAAAAGTAGTTGTTGATGCCGATCATCAAATTTATGCAGTATGGAGGGAGCTTCACAAAAGAGAATAAATGAGTTCTTAGGACCTGAGGCATCAAGGACAAAGGCGCATCATTATATCATCGTCTATGTCCGCTTTCATAGGCCAAATTGAGGGTCTTGATGAAGGCTATGAATTTGCAGATGATAAGGACTATGACCCAAAGGAATTTGAATGTATTATTTGGAGAAGATGCCTAGGTGGTTGTAGCCAACGTCGTGTTTTCAGTACCAAAGCATGTTCCTATCTTAACTCGCACAAATTTGCTCGTAGCCAATTTGTTAATGTAGCAAAATAAAAATTTCATGGTTGCGCCAGTTCAGTTACGCCATCTTAGCAAGAAGGTGCAAAATATCGCCAAACTACGTCAAGTTATTTATCCTACATGGGCAGTAGCCAGTTGTTTCTGGCCCTACAAAAATATAGGGCGCTTAAAAAATACCCTGCACAAGATCATAGGGACCATCCACCTCCTGTTGCAAACCAATCATGCAGGAGCAAAACAAGTGTGGAATGGGGCTGCTTGTGCCACTTCCAAGCAAAGCAGTTATACCTAAAGCATGAGTGCACCAAGTTAACTTTCTACGAGATGAACCATATTGATAGCAAGGAACAAATTTGCCATGGTAGTGGAGATCCAATGTGCAGGAACACTAGGCTTGAGCTTGCATCTCGTTTGTCCAAGGAGAAGAAGGATTGGCCTAAGGACTTGATACAACAGAACCATTCATCTCAACAGGTCATGAGCAAGCACGAAGAGCATTGGAGCTTACAAAAGCAAATTAATCCTGATATGCCAAGACATAGAGATCAATTTCTTGTCATGGATGACCTTCACAACTTATCTCGTAAGGTTGCTATATCCACTTGGATGTTGCATCGAGATGTTGCTTTAAGTGTTAGAATGTGGGTTTCTCTTCATCCTGAGAGCGTGTTTATGTATCAAGAGGGTAGGCCCTTTACCTTGAGTATAATGACCCCCTTCCAGCTGAAAACTATTTTGGAGCATGGAAAAGGTGAGGCAATTGCTATGGACTCCACTTTCAAAACTAATGACCATTGCTACAATTTGTACACATGGTTGCTTTATGACAGTCATGGGAATGGAGTGCCAGTAGCTTGGGTTCTCACATCAAGTCAAGAGGAAGAGGAGATCCGACCATGGCTTGTGGCCATGAAGGAACATATCCATAATAATGATCCCACTTGGTCCCCTTCTTGCTTCATTGTTGACGATGCCCAGGCCGAGATCAATGATTTGAGGGATATTTGACCCTCGTCACATATCCAATTGTGCTTGTGGCATATGAGACGAAACTGGTTGAAGATGTTGGTGAAGCGGGTGAAAGATAAGAAGCGCAGGGCCCAGATGTTCAACGAATTAGGAGACATCATGTATGGTATTCATGTTGATGGGGATGGTAGATATGGGCAGGACTACATAGACTCGTGTAAGGAAGAGGGATTAAGACTGTTGGAAGAGTTCAAGGAAAGGCACAAGACCTACAAGAAAGTTGTGAAATACATGAGCAAGGTGTGGACAAAGAACATTACTTCCTGGACAGTTGCTACTCGGATGTACCCCCATGCAAACCAAGAAACGAATGCGTGCATAGAGTCATATCATGCTACTATGAAGAGGAGGCTTGGTCTCTCCAAGCATTCATTGAGAGGACGTAGGATTGATTGGTTGCTTTACATGCTGACATGCCAATTGGAGACGCATATATCCTTTGATAGGTTCAAGAAAGACTATGGTTTTAAGATCAACCACAAACAGGAACAGGTTATCGAAACATCAATCATTGGAGCAAAAAAGATTCTAGTGGTTAACCTGGACAAGTATAGTGGTTAACCTAGACAACTGACCCTAGTGGTTAACCTAGACAAGTATAGTGGTCAACCTGGACATGTAAGTCTAATGGTTAACCTAGACTTGTTTGTCTAGTGGTTAACCTGGACATGTAAGTCTAATGGTTAACCTGGACTTGTTTGTCTAATCCATACCTATGCGATATCTTCGATCACATGATGTGGAGACCACCATGCGGTGTGCTAGATGTAACTGTTGAGGACGTCCGGGCAGAAGGCACGGCAACAGTGCTTAATGTTGATTCAGAATGATTCCGAATTAGAATGTCAGTTTTAAGCCATTGTAATTTATGATCCATTTGGAATATTTTCTTGAAGACTTTAATGTGAACATGTAAGTCTAGTGAAGTCTAGTGGTTAACCTAGACATGTAAGTCTAGTGGTTAACCTAGACATGCAAGTCTAGTGGTTAACCTGGACATGTAACTATAGTGGTTAACCTGGACATGTCTAATGGTCAACCTGGACATGGAAGTCTAGTGGTCAACCTGGACATCCATCTCAAGTGGTTAACCTAGACATGCAACTCTAGTGGTTAACCTAGACATGTAAGTCTAGTGGTTAACCTGGATATCCATGTCAAGTGGTTAACCTAGACATGCAACTCTAGTGGTTAACCTAGACATGCAACCCTGGTGGTTAACCTGGACATGTCTAGTGGTCAACCTGGACATGGAAGTCTAGTGGTTAACCTGGACATCCATGTCAAGTGGTTAACCAAGACATGCAACTCTAGTGGTTAACCTAGACATGTAAGTCTAGTGGTTAACCTGGACATCCATGTCAAGTGGTTAACCTAGACATGCAACTCTAGTGGTCAACCTGGACATGTAAGTCTAGTGGTTAACCTGGACACCCATGTCAAGTGGTTAACCTAGACATGCAACTCTAGTGGTTAACCTGGACATGTAAGTCTAGTGGTTAACCTGGACATCCATGTCAAGTGGTTAACCAAGACATGCAACTCTAGTGGTTAACCTGGACATGGAAGTCTAGTGGTCAACCTGGACATCCATTTGAAGTGGTTAACCTAGACATGCAACTCTAGTGGTTAACCTAGACATGTAAGTCTAGTGGTTAACCTGGACATCCATGTCAAGTGGTTAACCTAGACATGCAACTCTAGTGGTTAACCTAGACATGCAACCCTGGTGGTTAACCTGGACATGTCTAGTGGTCAACCTGGACATGGAAGTCTAGCGGTCAACCTGGACATGTAAGTCTAGTGGTTAACCTGGACATCCATGTCAAGTGGTTAACCAAGACATGCAACTCTAGTGGTTAACCTAGACATGTAAGTCTAGTGGTTAACCTGGACATCCATGTCAAGTGGTTAACCTAGACATGCAACTCCAAAGTGGTCAACCTGGACATGTAAGTCTAGTGGTTAACCTGGACATCCATGTCAAGTGGTTAACCTAGATATGCAACTCTAGTGGTTAACCTGGACATGTAAGTCTAGTGGTTAACCTGGACATCCATGTCAAGTTGTTAACCAAGACATGCAACTCTAGTGGTTAACCTAGACATGCAACTCTAGTGGTTAACCTAGACATGTAAGTCTAGTAGTTACAAGATATGTTAGCAAGATATGTTTGCAAGATATGTTTACTTGATGTTTACAAGATATGTTTACATGATGTTTAGAAATATATAGTTGATATGTGCACATGATGTTTATTTACATACATGATGTTTAGAATTTTATGTAAGTCTATTTTATGTTTACATGATATGTTTTCAAGATATGTTTACTTTATGTTTACAAGATTTGTTTACATGATGTTTAGAACTATATACTTAATATGTTTACATTATGTTTAGAATTTTATGTTTACGAGATATGTTTACATGATATGTTTGCACGATATGTTTAAATCAGAAGCCAAAATAACATCAGCTTTTCATATACTTATAGTGGCACCGAGCCGATACAAAAGGCACCCTGGCCTGATACAAAGGGTTAGCAAGAAAAAAAGTTTGAGCAGGAAAAATTGTATTTTCAGATAACTGTATTTTTAGATAACTGTATTTTCAGATAACTGTTTTTAGAGCAGAAATTTTCAGATAATTGTTCTCATTCAACCTGTGCTAGAGTCTTCCTTGGCGTTTGACCTGTCACTATAGCCTGATGCAGTTTACCTAGCATAAAGGAAAAGGACTTCCTGCAATTGGCCACTGCTGAAATGGTAAACCATTTTTTGGTTATCTGGAAAGAAAGGAAACGGAATGCAAGGTCAATTTGGACCCTGCATAAACAATTGTTAACAAAACAATATATGACTTTTTTACTTGCCTTCGGATAGGGTTCCTCGGCCTTCTTCAAAATAAAATCCTGGAGAAAATACTTGGCATACAATATAGTGTAGATGCCACAATCAGATCCATTGTCTTGCTCGGGGCATGGCACACGAAGAAGAGGACATCTGTACCAGGCAGGCAGATTGACAGACCATGACTCGTGCACTTTCTTGAGAACACTAAAGCAAATCAACTAAAGTGAATAAACTTACTTGATGGCAGCATTTTCCAAGGAGGAATGGTAGCCACTAACACAATCAAAGTGAAGCAAAGAGGGTGTGTCTGTCCCAAGAGCTTTGCAGATCCCAACATCATAGCAGAATACATACAGGCTCCAATGGCCACTGCAGTGTGCAAAAATCAGTGCTTGAGGGTAAAAAAAACACACTAATGGGAAATAGAAATGGTCAACTTACCTTCGGCATACGGGCAGCCAATACCAAAATATTTCTTCTATTGGATCTTGGTCTTCATTTGAATCCTGTCTCTTCTTCTTCTGCTTCAATGGAGCTGGTGGGAGTGGGAGCAGCCTCTCGAAGAGGTGATCATGTTTGCAGAGATACAGACCCATCAAGCTAGGATGTATCCAGCAATGATGCTTCCTCTGATCAATGGGAATTGCATGGGATAGAATCCTGTTTTGAATGCATGAAAGCAAATAAAGCAAAATTAGATTAAAGCCAGACAAAATGCACATCATGGTTTTTAAATTGAAGCAAACATAGCAAATCAATTACATCATCTGACTTACATTAGATATGCCCCAACAGATTCCTCGTTCACCCATGATTTAAACATCTTTTCGGGATCGTCCGTGCATGTCCGCTCAAAGCACTCTGCCTGGGCTCTCTTGACAGAAGCCCAGCCCCATATTGGGCTCTTGACGTGAACGGGCCACTGGCAGTTGTATGAAAGCACAATTTTCTTCCCGGATTTAGGCCTCCCAGTCCCAGTCATGGTAAAGAGGTCCTCTATTTGCTGTAAGGTGTGGAAATCAAGCTTATAGTCTAGAGCTAGGCTCAGCATTGTTCTCATGGGGTACGATCCTCTCATTGGTTTTGATGGTGTAATCATATCAGAAAGCTCTACTACAGCATGGGGCAGCAGAGGGGAAGGAAAAGGGGAATGCTGATTCTCATGGCTAGACGAAGGACCTGGACTTACCTGGCTGCCCGAGGGCTCTGCAGATGGTGGTTCCTCGGGGGCTTCCTCCGACACAACAGATTTGAGGATTTCTTCATTTAGATCTGCCATGACACGGTTAACTTGGGAAATCCACTCGGATTCTCTTGTCTGCTTGTCATCAGCAGCCAAGGGATTCCACTCTTGCTCCTCAACGCCCTCCAAGCTATAAACAGTGGCTATAGTCTTCGTATATCTGGCCATTCTAGCCTCCTTCTCTTTTTCCCACTCAGCATTCCTCCTGGCAACATACTGTTTCAGCATATTTCTTGGCTGCTACCTCCTTATCTCCTATCAACCCCTTCATTTTGCTAACCCGATCCCAACCAATCTTGAGTGCATGGTCTTGGTACCTTCTCAGATATCTTCTCTGATTAACCCTGTACCTGTACTCAGGGTCCATTCTATAGGCAAGATGATATGCTGAAAGGTCACGGTTGGGCCTTCTCTTCTGCTTTGTGGTTGCTTGCCTGCGTCTTCCCACTGGTGCTCCCTTCACAACAACTGCAAGGTTATGTACATTGCTCATGTGTGTCTGTAGCCTCAACCTCTTTTCAGTGTCCCATACACACCCGGGAACTAAACAACAGTGCCTCTTCTTCTTAAGGGAGTAATAGTATGCCTGCTTCATGTGATGTTCCTCTATCTCAGAGTTGTCATTACTAAAAGCTGCTTCAACCTCAGGAGGTAAACGCACCCCTGTGCCTTCTTCCCCTTCTTCTACCTATGTCTTCTTGGCAGATCCCTTCTTTACCCCCTTTTGAAAAGCAACTGTATCCTTCCCCTTCTCGGCCTCTTCATGGCTGGGCTCATACTCATTATCAGAGTCGGAAAGGCTCTCTGAATCTGATGACATTACACTTGAGCCTAAGATTCCACAAAAATAGAGCTTAGCTCTGTGGCAGCCCTGCCCTTCAATGCAAGCGGGCCAAGACGGTGCCAGATGAACTTCGTTTGAGCTTCGGTTTGCCTCTCAGCCTTGATCAGGTGGGAGCGTGAGCTGAACAGAACTAAGACTGAGCGCATTCACCCGGGAAACAGAACTTGGCCATAGCCAAAACAGTCGAGCTCATGCCTTCAGACAGGTTTACACAAACAACCATTTGCTATTTTCAACGATTAGATTTCATTTCAAATTTAAAAATATGCTATGTTCAACCATTAGATTTCATGTCAAATTTAAAAATGGTCTCGGGCTCACCATTTGCAGAGTAGGACAATTCTGCAGGATAGTCGAGGTTTCTTATAACCCAGATGCAGGCTGTGATTGATATGGGACTCTTCAACTATGATTGATGTAGCATTTAATAATATAACAGGCAATGCAGGGGAATAATATAACATGATTGATGTTCCGTGCAATCCACTTTCATTATGTAAGTTGCATGGCACTGTTCCACTGTCATTGGTGCAACATTTTCTACCATGCTTCCTAATTATTTACCATTACACCTAGTTGTCCAAGTTTACCATTGGACTTGCATGTCCAAGTTTACCATCTCAAGTGCATGTCCAGATTTACCACTACACTTAGTTGTCTAGGTTTACTATTAGACATGGTTGTCTAGGTTAACCATTGCACCTACATGTCCAGGTTTACCATCTCAAGTGCATGTCCAGGTTTACCACTACACTTAGTTCTCTAGGTTTACTATTACACTTGCATGTCCAGGTTTACCATTGGACATGGTTGTCCAGGCTAACCATTACACTTGCATGTCCAAGTTTACCATTGGACTTGCATGTCCAAGTTTACCATCTCAAGTGCATGTCCAGGTTTACCACTACACTTAGTTGTCTAGGTTTACCACTTGACATGGATGTCTAGGTTAACCATTGCACCTACATGTCCAGGTTTACCATTTGACTTGCATGTCCAGGTTTATCACTAGACTTAGTTGTACAGGTTTACCATTACACTTGCATGTCCAGGTTTACCACTGGACATGGTTGTCCAGGATAACCAGTACACTTGCATGTCCAAGTTTACCATTGGACTTGCATGTCCAAGTTTACCACTACACTTAGTTGTCTAGGTTTACCACTAGACATGGTTGTCTAGGTTAACCATTACACCTACATGTCCAGGTTTACTATTACACTTGGAAGTCCAAGTTTACCACTAGACTTAGTTGTCCAGGCTAACCATTGCACCTACATATCCAAGTTTACCATCTCAAGTGCATGTCCAGGTTTACCACTACACTAAGTTGTCTAGGTTTAGCACTAGACATGGTTGTCTAGGTTAACCATTGCACTTACATGTCCAGGTTTACCATTTGACTTGCATGTCAAGGTTTACACTTAGTTGTCCAGGTTTACCATTACATTTGCATGTCCAGGTTTACCACTGGACATGGTTGTCCAGGCTAACCATTACACTTAGTTGTCTAGGTTTACCACTAGACATGGTTGTCTAGGTTAACCATTACACCTACATGTCCAAGTTTACCATTACACTTGGAAGTCCAAGTTTACCACTAGACTTAGTTGTCCAGGCTAACCATTGCACCTACATGTCCAAGTTTATCATCTCAAGTGCATGTCCAGGTTTACCACTACACTAAGTTGTCCAGGTTTACCACTAGACATGGTTGTCTAGGTTAACCATTGCACCTACATGTCCAGGTTTACCATTTGACTTGCATGTCCAGGTTTACCACTACACTTAGTTGTCCAGGTTTACCATTACACTTGCATGTCCAGGTTTACCACTGGACATGGTTGTCCAGGCAAACCATTGCACTTGCATGTCCAAGTTTACCATTGGACTTGCATGTCCAAGTTTACCACTACACTTGTGACGTTCCAGTACGATATACGGTCTCAAGACGTATACCGCATGCTGCACCGGCCACGCTGTACCACGTCGTCCCAATCGACGCGTAATGCTTGACTGGTACCCAAGCAAGGGCGCCCTAGGGGGCAACTTGCAATGGTGTGCACACTTAGCAATGTGCGCACTTTTAGACCTTTAACCCATTAAAGGTAGACCAAGGGTCATGGAAACCCTAAACCTAACTGATAGCCTACATAAGGCATCAAACCCTAACTTTCCCTTTTTCGCCCACAGACCTTCCGAGCTCCGATTCCCGCGCCTGAGGAGTCAATTCCAACTCCCACGATCTGCCCGTGCGCCCCAGCTTGTCAGATCATCCTTCCGACCGCATCCCAAAGCAGAACAGAGACATGGACGCCTTCGGATCGAGAGGAGTGAACCAGGGATCAGGTATTTGGTCGATTGGATAGCCTAAACCTTATTCCAGCCTTCGAACCAGTAGGTTTAGCCTCTTAAATCTCCCTTAGTAGCCAAGCAGATCCTGAGATTGACTCTAACTAAAGAACCTAACTCTATGAATTAGATTAGTTCTTATTACTTATGTTGATATGATGGACGGGTGTATTCTGTGGACTCATTGTATTGGGAAGGGGGGTAGAGACTTAAAGCTTAGTAGATGATGCTCCTAGCTAGTCCCTCTTAGTACATTACTAGAATTCGGCCTGTGTACAAGAACCACACCTGATTGTGGGTGGAGGGGCCAGACTGGCTCAGAAGGAGGTTCATGTTCTGACTCATGACCGATCCCCCTGGTGTGTAAGGCCTACGGGGATCACAGCACACTAGGTCTAATGGCTTGCCACTGCGTGTGGGTAAGGCATGGGCTCGACACCCGTGGAGTGGAGTTCACTTTCCAGTGGGTTAAGTCGAATAAGGGCAGTGGCCCTCTAGTCGCCTTGAGTCAGCATAGAGATCTCTGGAGGGAGTGATCCCTACCTACCCCATCGGAACTGGGGAGATGCAACCCAGGAGTAGCCCCCTTGGCTATGCATCCGGCGGGCTACAGTCAGGTCCCAATACTCTTCAACCTACTCTGCAAAGTGTGCACAGGAGGAGCGGATGGAGTGGACAACCCAATGCCATGTTCTTATGCTAGCCCAATCCATTGTCATGATTCTGTCTGCAATGAACTCTGGAGACCCAAGCTTGTCAGTCATCCCCCGGAGTCTGAGCCTTGGGTAGGAGCTCCCTATGTAATGTGCTAATCTTTGTCTATGCAGATGTTGATGTGCCACCCTTCGAGGTGGATATATGATGTTATGTTACTGACGTGTATGTTTATGCTTCCGCAGCTAGGTAGGCCCTGAGGGAGACGGGGTAAAATGACTCCTTTATTCTTCCCACTGTGGACTCCAGATGGTCACAATGATATGTGGAGGGCCCTGTATCAGTATGGAGCTGGTATGGGGGATGAACTCCTATTTGTATATGGTGCAGGCGTCGTATACGAGTAGGGGACGTCACAGTGGTATCAGAGCAATGTTCTTGGAGACCAAGAGCAAAGCACTGACCATGCTCCCAGTAGTACTAACTTGATAGGATCCTCAAACCCCGAAAAGTGGGAAAAAAAATTTCTCATTTTTTTTAGTTTATGCTAAGCTAGTAACAGTTAAGTGAATTGGAACATAATAAGACTAAAAAGAATGAGCCAAAATCTTCTCAGGCAAGGTGGTCTCACACGTCGCGCCTGGTCAAAGAACTAGACTTTAGTTTTTGAGCAGGGCGCTACCTGTGAGACATTGAGCCAAGAACACCTTAAAACTTGATAAATTTCACAAAAGTAATAAGGTAAGGCGGGTTCTAAGTGTATGTTTTAAGTAAATAGGTGCCTTAGCACGTTGAAAAGAGCAACTTGAATTTTGACCTAAAATTGCCCAAGCTATAAATAGATGTAGCCCCCCCTCATTTGTACGTTCCCGCCTTAGAAATCTACTCCAGCCCCCTAAAGCGATCTTTGGCGCCCGACATCCGATCGTCGATCCGTTAAATATGGCCCGAACAAAACAGACTGCCAGGAATGCCCGCCCAGGCGAATCGACCAGTGCCCTTGATCCCAGCATGATTCAGCGCATGCTTTAGGAGCGCCTCCTTAACACCAACGGACAATCTCCTTCGAGCGAGGGAGAACCTTCGGAGGAGCACAATAAGGAAGGATCCCAGCAGAGAGGAGAGCAGAACAAGGATATGAACCAAAGGTCACGACCGAAGAAGACGTGAGACTCGATGCGTGAACAGTAATCGCCAAGAGGAAGAGGAGGGAGCACAGAGAGAAAGGAGAACCAAGGCCCGTGAGGAGCAGAGGCTGCCGACCCCAGAGCCGACCATTGAAGAGCAACTCGAAGCCTGGATCCGCGAGAAGGAGGCCGAGGAGCGGGAGGAACAACGGGAGCCAAGGCTCGAGCCAAGTGAAGAGGAAGACCTCACGGCCTGGATCGCAAAGCATGAAGCAAAAGAACGCCGCCGGGAAAATGTGACGCTCCCTGCTAAACATACGGCGCCCAGAGCAATTCGCAGAAATCCCCATCCGGCCAAGAACCGCGATGGGTTCTTTTCTCACCCCCGCACTCTCGAGGTGACTCTTAGTGCGGAGGGGAACGGCGGGTGTCTTCTAGCGCCCTTCCCCATGGGCTCCTATAACGTGTTTAGCACAACACGTCGAACTAGCATAAACATATACAAATACTACCTCGGAGGGTAGTGCATCGCACATAAACCAATGCATAGATGATAATCACAAACCATAAACAGAGAGCTCCTACCCCGCCTCGCACTTCGTAAGGAGGGCGACCGAATCGCTAGGCCTCAAGATAGAGCGCACCGAGTCATGGCGATGGCGAGGGCTGGCATAGAACAATGGCTAGGGTTGACCACTCCATCCGCCCCTCCCGTGCATACTTTGCGTGATGGGCTAGATCAGGCTCGACAGACTCTAGCCTTCCTGATCACGCAATCCCATGGCATCACCCATCCGGGACTACTCGTGTTGCATCTCCCCCCGGTCCGACGAGGCAGAAGGGTTGCATCTCCCCTTCCCGGGTCTAGAGGTGCCGTGGGCGGGCTAGAGAATCGTGGGCGACACACGATTGCACCTCCGGCCCGAACCCCCAAAACGAGAGCCAAGCCATCACTTGCAGCTCTCGAGAGGCAGGGCAACACCATTGCCCCAGGAGGTGTCGGACCCATGCTCGGCCCACACGAAGTGACCGACCATAAGCCTAGCCCACTATGGGATCCCCCGAAGCCCCCACTCGGCAGGGATCCTCCCTCCCCTTTCCTCTAGCCCCTATCCAGGTGCTGAGTCATATCATAGCCTCAATAGCCTGGTGGGCTCCTATGCACAGGCCGCAACTAATAGGAACTAAGGGATCTACTCTAGGAGCACACTACATATGGCCCTAGGTCTCTACCCCCCTTCCCAATACAAGAGGAGCAAACATGATCAACCAACATCACATAATCATCACATCATGAGAGTAATCATAAGAAGAACATCTTAACCTAATCATACAACTAACTAATAGTTAGGGTTCCTTGATTAGGGTTCAAGATGTTGAATATGGTTTCTAGGATGGCTCTACCCTAGATACAAAATACTAGCACATCTGGAATGCTAATCCCAGATGAGCTAACACAACTACTATCCTACATACCTGCTCCTGACGCTCTCCCTCCAGATCCGGGCGCCTCCATGGTCTTCGGCTCACAAGCTGCTGTTCCTACTCCAAGAACGGGTCTACCTCCCCGCTGCGCACCAGCCTATGCCACACGAATCCAGGTTCAAAACGGGTTTTAGAACAAGTAGGTGAGTCTCTCGAGTGCTAGGGCTGGAAAGAGGTCTAGGGTTAGGGTTTATGCCTATATAAGTTAGGTCCACCTAGGATGCCACGTGGCACCAATCGGGTGAGTCCTGTGTGGCGGTGCCCCAATAGGTTAAGGCCACGTGGATAATGGTCTAAGCCTATGGTTGGCTAAGTTATGAGAATAACTTAGCCATGCCCCCTAGTGCCACAATCTATGGTATACAAGGCTATAAGGATAGACTTGTATGGTGACGATCCGGAATATACGTGATTTATGGCGATATATTCCCTGGACCGTCACATTCTCCCCTTAGGACAATGCTGTCCTCGGCATTGCGCTAAAGGTGACGAACCTACCTTATGCCCCCTCGAAAAACAACAACATGTCATAACCTTTAGCTTAGCTTAGCAATCAAGTTTTTATTAGTTCAAGTCAAAATTTTAGGCCATATTTGTACTTATACAAAATTATATAGCCTTAACATCGTTATTTCTTATAATAATTCAAAATACTATTATAAGAGTTATTAGGGTTCATAATCTAATTATGGCTCCCCTATCTTCTCGTAGCGCTCCTCGTTGAAGTCCTCCTTCTACTTGCCCGCGCAAAGGAGCACATTACGTTAGTTTAGTTAATAATTTGTGGTTTTAGGGGACCACCCCTTACCTCCTTTGAGCGAACTCTTGGCTCAAGGTTGTCCTACTACCCCGCCCAAGATCATGGCCCTTTCGGTTTGAGCTTAGGGATCATTTAAGATGCTCCCATCATTGCCCATGATCGAGTGCTACCTTGTACACGATCCCCCGATCAGTACACCCCAGTGCATCATGCCCCGGGGTTTCAGCTGAGGGAACGTCTCACGATCCCATCATCGCGCATGATCGCTTAAGCTTCACCATGACCCTCCTACGGCCGGTGTCGTACCCGCGTCGTGGCATAGAGATCATCCGTCGATGTCCCATCATTGCCCACCATGCCTCATTCCTCACTTTCGCGCGACCCTAATGGTCATGCGCGCACCTCTGGTCGTGTGGCCTGAGAATGCCCTAAAGGCGTGATCCCATCATCGCCCACACGATCCAAGGTTCTCGCACATGCACCTCCTAACTAGAATGCATGCGCCCGGCTCAAAGCTAACTATCAACATGCTAGCTAACCACTTGGCAAGTCGGGGTCGACCAAGTCGGAGACGACTCGCCCATCAAACTCCTTCATAAACTCTGGGTATTGCTTCTCCAAATCTTGCTTCAATACCCATGTCGCATCTTCCACGGGTAAGTGCTTCCACTTAACCAAATATTGGAGGAACTGAGACCTCCTAGTCTTCTTGAATGACTTATCAAGAAGTAGCTCGGGCACTATTTCTACTTGCTCCTCCGTCATTTCCAACAAGGTTGGAGTATCCAAAACCTCCTCAGGGTTAGGATTGTGCCTTTTTAATAAACTTACGTGGAAGACCTTGTGGACCTTAAGATGGGCTGGAAGATCCAACTTATAGGCTTGAGAGCCCACTCTCTCTAAAATCTTGAACGGCCCAGCCCACCTAGGGGCAAGCTTCTTGCAGCCTCCCAATCCGCACTTGGCTTGCTTCACCTTGATCTTCAACCAAACGGTATAAGCCACCTTAAACTCCCTTACGGTCCCCGTGGCTTGTCGGCTACACTCTTACCCGACTTCTTGCTAACAATAAATAACCCCTTACTTCCTCTACTAGTCTGTGATGTCTCCTAACATCTGGCTGGGACACTTCTACCTTTGGACACGAGGGATTGTGCCGGTATCCGGGGTTAAGCACCGGTACCAGAATTCACCATGAAAGGAGACATCCGAGATGACTCACCCTTCGCTTGGCAATGTTGTGGCGAATTCCACCAAGTGGATGTACTCATCCCACTTGGACTGCTTTTGTTCCACACATAGCTTCAAGCATGTCTTCAATGATCCGATTGGTCCTTTCCGTCGGCCATCTGTTTGAGGATGATACGCGTACTCATGGAGAGCTTCGTCGGATGGTGCTAAAGAGATCCCCGCCAAAAGGCACTCATGAACTTAGAATCTCTATCGATATTATCTCCCGAGGCATGCCATGGAGTCTAAAAAATCTCCCTTACAAATAACTTGGCGGTGTCTAATGCGGTGTCCGCCGTCTTGCAAGGCCGCGAAATGTGCCATCTTAGATAACTTATCTCGACAACCATCAATGCATCCTTGCCTCGAAGAGTTCTAGGGAGTCCTGTGATGAAATCCATGCTTATGACCTCCCACTTTGCATTTGGCACCCCCAATGGCTCTAAAGCACCGAATCGGTTGCTCCGCCTTTTGTCTGGCGACATAACCGGCAATCCCGAATATATGCAGCTATCGCCTCTTCATTCCCCGGCGGTAACTACTTCGAATCTTGAAATAGGTCTTCATGAAGCCAGCATGCCCCGCTATTGGGCTGTTATGTGTGTCATGAAGAATTAACTTCCTTACCCCTGAAGATTCGGGCACACACAACTTATGCTTGTGGTACAACAAAGTTGCCTTCCTTTTTAAAATGCTTGAAGGCTTCCCCGCTCCTTATGCATTACGGCTTCCTTGGAGGCTTTCCCACACCTCCTTGAAGTCCACATCGGTTGGCAAGGACTCCTCAATCTTCTTGCCAAACTCACTCGAAAGAGTGGAAATCGCATTACAATGCGTCCTTGTCTGAAATGGCCTCCTAGAGAGGGCATCTGCTACAACATTAAGCTTACCAGGCTTATATATAATATCAAAATCGTACTCCTCAAGAATTCCATCCACCTCCTTTGCCTTAAGTTGAGGGAGTGGCTGGGTGAAAAGATACTGAAGGCTCTGGTGATCAGTATCTAACTGAAACTTCCTTCCCAGCAAATAATGCCTCCATATCCTCAATGCCCTGACAATGGCTAGGAGCTCCTGATCATGGGTTGGGTAGCGTTGCTCGGCGTCGTTCATCTTCTTTGAGTCGTAGGCGACTACCCTTCCTTCTTGCATCAAGACTGCCCCTGTTGCTATCTTGCTTGCATCTGTTGCTATCAACTTATCCTTACTCGGATCCGGGAGAACAAGCACCTTTGTCAAGTTAAGGCCTCTTTAAGCTTCTCAAAAGAAGCTTGGACTTTCTCTAACCAATGGCTAGCCCAATCCTTAATCTTCTTGGCCTTAGTGAGGTCCGGCGGAGGGGACCCACTTAGCAAAGTCCTTCACTTAACTTTCGTAGTATCCCGCCAACCCGAGAAAGCTTCTTACTTCTGCCACATTCCTTGGAGCTGGCCAATCAACTATTGCCTTAATCTTAGATGGATCTGTGGAGATTCCCTCGGATGTTACTACGTGCCCCAAGTACTCCACCCGGCCTGTTGCAAAGTGGCACTTAGAGAGCTTCCCATACAACCGATGACGTCTCAACTTCTCCAACACTTTCCCCGAGATGTCGACAATGCTCTTCAAGGACTTGTCAGATTAGGATGTCGTCGAAGAAGACAATAACAAACTCATCCAAGAAGTCTCAAGATATCGTTCATGAGGCGCATAAACGTTCTAAGTGGGCGTTCGACAATCCAAAGGGCATTCTCAGAAACTCAAAATGACCATACCGCGTTCTGAAAGCAGTCTTATGGATGTCCTCTTCCTTTATTCTTATCTGATGGTATCCTGATCTTAAATCAATCTTAGAGAATACCTTTGCTCCTTGTAGCTGATCCATTAGGTCATCCGCCCTTGGCAATGCATATTTATTCTTTATCGTCTGCTTATTAAGCTGGCGATAGTCTATGCACATTCTTAAGCTTCCATCTTTCTTCTTGACAAAGAGTATAGGTGCTCCGAAAGGAGACACACTTGCTCTTATAAATCCAAGCTCGAGCAATTCCTGCAGCTGTTTCTTGAGCTCAGTCAATTCTGGAATGCTCATTCTATATGGCGCCTTACTGGTAGGCTTCGCATCCGGAGCCAATGTGATCTCACATTCTACATCCCTATAAGGTGGGTGCTTGCGGTTTCATCCGGGAATACATCCTTGAACTCTGAAATAAGCCTTGCTATCTCGCACAAGCAAGTGATTCCCCTTTGGGTCACTTCCCCCTCGCCTTTGGCCCAACCGATTCCAACCTCAAGATGTAATCCACTTTATTCCTTTCTATACTCTTCCTTAGTCGCTTCAAAGAAATACACTTGCATAGGAGAATGTAGCTTCTTACCTTTCACTATCAACTTGTTTGCCCCCTGCCGTCATGGAGACTTCATTCGGTCGCAATCAATCATGGCTTTGGCTGGCTTCAAAAATTCCATCCCCACTATCAAATCATATCTTCCAATGTCCATGACTTCTGCTCCCATCGGCCACTTAGCCCCACTAAGGTCTATGTCAAAGGTGATCCTCCTACCCTTAGTGTGCCGAATGGCGCCGTTTAGCCATAGCTCTTGGCCTTGGCTTAGACTTCAATACCTTATTCTTCATTAGAGCAGCCAATCTAGGAGATGCAAAATTATGAGAGCTACCAGATCTATGAGGATTACATAAGGATTATTATCTATGATCCCATCAGCCGCGATGACAGTTGACTGATTCTCTATCTCATCTGACTCAATGTTTGCACATATGTGACACTCACCATCTATGAAGTCGTGGCCCTCCTGCTGGTCATCGTCCTCGTCCGCTTCTGTTGGGGAGTCCCAATCCAAGAGTTCTGCCAAAGCTGACTGCATGACGAATGGACAATCATGTGTCCGGTGCCCTGGCTGGAAGCACCTGAAGCATAACTTCTTCTCAATGCATTCTGTCTCTTTTCCTTGGCCGGTTGTCTAGGAGGCGGCTTAAGCGCTGCCCCCTGATGCGTTCTGTGGCTTACGGTCCCCAAAAGCTTTGCTCTGACCCTTACCTTGCTGCTGACTCCCTGATGGTGTAGCTGCTGATTGCTTACCCTGATATTGCCCCTGATACTGCCCTGAACTCTTACCCCTAAAGGTTGGCCTTCTCTGGCTGGAGTTCTTTGGTGCCTCCTCAAACTTATAGCTTTATCTTGACTGCTTGACCCGACTTGGGGTTGATTGCTCTAACAAGCCTCTTGATATTGCTGTTCAACCCCTCAATGTAAGTATCCACGACTTGCCTCTCTGAGACTCGGGAACATTCAGCTGAGCCTCATAAATTCTTGGTATACTTAGCCAGCGATAATGTACCCCGATTCAACCTTGTAAAAACCTGGCGAATCATCTACTAGTATGAGACCTTGGTACATAGTGCTTACGGAAAGCCTTGCTAAAAGTCTTAAATCTGCAATTGTTCCTCTTCGGCTTTGTTAGACTTAGCATATCCCTTCCACCGCATCCTTGCGGTCCAATGAGGTTAGTTAAGCAACTTTCCCTATATCCTTGTCTTTCATCCCGTAAGAGTTACCAAATTCTTCCATTTCATCAAGCCATGCTTCACTTCCATGCCCGATCTGTCTTTCCACGAGAACCGCCCGGCTTCCTTGTCTTCCATACATTGCTCATAGCACTATCCACCTTTTTCCGGTAATCATCAATCTTTTTTTGCCCTTTTTCTTGCCTTAGGTGTGCGAGTCACTATCGAGCTAGAGCCAGCCGCCACCGGAAGAGTCATGCGATGAGCCGGAGCTAGATGATGATGGACTCTTGGTTCTCCTCTTCCTTCTCCTATCCCCGACATTCCCACGGTTTGCCCTCCCCTTCCTGGCCGAGGAACCGTCACCACCCCGAAAACAAGGTGGAGGTGGGTGACCATCTTCCCGTGTGCATTCATGAGAGGTGTCGCCCGGTTGATGAGGTGTTGCATCGATTCCTCATCCGCACTAACCTTCGTTGATCGCCTCCGGGTGACATATCCTGCTCAACATCTTCTTGTTCCCTCGCCAAAGCAGTTCCTTGGTACCCAATTGCGTGGTCGGTCTTGATCTTGAGATCCTCGCACTTGAGTTCCTTTTTGCAAGGATTGATCATTAATACATGTTATTAGGTTAGGCAATGATCATTTTTGCTTACAATTAAATTGTTGTTAGGTACAAAAGAAATCATATGAAAATTTCTTTTACAAGTCAAAATCATGGTAATACATTAATTAGTATATAGAAATACATTTAATGGACTTCATGATAATACTTAAAAGGAGTTACAATGTACTTTAATTAAGTTAGCAAGCAATTCTTCCATCAATGGCGTCGCTTGAAGAAGTTCTTGATTTTCTTGAATGTTGTGCCCTTGCCCATGTTACTGCGATGATTCGAGCGCCCCCCCCTCTAATGCTCTTGCTAACTGTGGTGCTGGTAATTCTGGTGCAGTTGCCGCTACCACTGACAAGTGCGCATCTCTGAGGTGGCCCCTTGAGAAGTCGAGGGCGTGAAGTGCTACTGCTCTCTTAAAGAGTATAACATGGTCCATTCCGACATCTATCTTGGCGTGCTGTCCAAACCCTGTAAGTGCTATAAGGAGCGCCACTGATTCTTCACCCCTTGGGCTGAACTCCTTGTGAAAGACTATCATCCGGCCTTGGTCAGGGGCGGGAAGATAGTACCTTAGTGATTTACCCCTATGTGGCCCCGGAGGCTCCCGTGCCTTTTACGCCGCATTTTGCCGCCGACCAAAGATATCTATTGCTGTAAGATCTTCGTGGTCCCTCCACATTGTTGTTGCGTTTTCCAGATTAATGCTGCTAGATGCCTCACGCATGCTCCTGGAGCGGACTGTTCTGCTCGAAGTTGAGCGTCTTCCCGGCTTGTATAATCTGCTCTGGATCTCCTGGAATTCCTCCTCAGGAATGTCGGGTTGCTGTTGTTGAAACATCTGCCTTATCTGCTGGTATGCTTGGATATCCGACATGGTTTCCCCTGCATAGGAGTGTCGCTCGGCTACCTCCCTTGGGATCTCCTGGTAGGAATAGTCGATGAAGTCGCTACCCTGTTCCTGTGCCATTAGGCCTAGGAGCTCGTCTATCCTGAGGTTCTCCTCTTGGCAATAGGGAAGGTTGAGGATGTCGGTGGCGAATATGTACTCCTCGCCGTCGATAATCACTGGGGTAAGGGCCGTGATACCTACTGGTGGCTCGAAGTCTCGCCTTAGAACTTCTTGTTGTCGAGCTATACGCCTCTCCATTCTTCCCGCCTCCCTCATCTCCCAACTTGGGTTCTCTTCCTCCTCCTCTTCGTAGTCGTGTTCAATCTGCAACATAGGTGTTTCCGATGTGGAGCCGTAGTGTTAGTATCTTTGGGTCTCGATCTCTGGATGCTTATCCGTCTTTGGCCGCCGGTGTCGAGTGGTGCCAAATCCAAGGTTGGATTGATGGCTCCCCACTTGGTTAATCGCCCTATCTTGCATGAACAATGCTAAGGCTGCTTGGCCCGAAAGATACCTATGCCTATGATGCTTACAGTGTCATGTAGTCCGGCATTGTTCTCGTTCTATCCCACAATCTACCCTTGCCCTCGATCCCCACCTATGGCTTGGGCAAGGGTGTCTAAGGAGACCCATTTCCCTCCCCTAGGTGGCAAGCTAACTTCCGAGGGCGTAATTTGTCGATCATATTGACACATGATGTCGGGTAATAGGGGTTCTGGTTAAGGTGGCATGAAGATCAAAGAGATGATCGAAGACATGAAAGGCTTGGTCGTGAGGAGTTCCGCTTGATATGATTAGAGTCATTGTACCATCTAACAAAGCTTGATGGCCATTGAGCGTAGATGGCTATGAAAAATGGCTACCGAATTTGAGCAAGGGGCTAGAAAATCGCCCACGGGAGCTAGGAGCACTTTTGATGGGGGAGAAAATGACAAATGAGGGCCCTTTTTATAGACTAGTGGTGCCTCGGGTTCCGTGCACAAAGGTTCTTGATGGGGAAGACTCCAAATCTATGGCCTTGGGTGTCCAAATGAGCTACCATGAAGTGCAATTCTAAACAAAACAAAGCAAGAAACACTACATGGCGGTTTGTTGGTTAAAATTTGGTCAAGTTTGGCAAATCCAGCGAAAATCGGTGGCGTCGCTACGGATCGGGTCTGCGTCGCATGCCTTGAAGCGACGTATTTAGCGTGGACGGGATCCGATTTCGGGTTATTTCAACCTTTAGGAAAAATTTTAGAGTGTTAGAAGATCCTAATATGATTTCCTAGCATGTTTCTAACTTAATTAGCAACTTTTCTTACTTAATTTGGACACGGATTAGGTACAAAATGGCGAAATCGGGTGGCGTCGCGGATGGATCGGGTCGCGGCCGAGGAGCGTGTTAGTATTTTGGCGGGATCCGATTTCGGGTTCCTTTTGCAATTTTTTCTAATTTTTTTTCTATTTAGCTACTCAAACATGTTTTTATACCTAAACATATTTTCATACTCGAATTAATGGCCAGTTTCACACAAAATTTTATATTTATAGAACTTAATAATTACATTAGTTGGACAAAAATGCATCCTCAAGGGTATTCCTTGCGGATGCGACGCGCCAAGTGTATATCCTTGGGCATCAAAGTCACCCTCTTCGCGTGGATCGCGCAGAGGTTCCCTTCCTCAAACAACTGGGTGAGCTCGGCCTCAGCGGCTACTTGCAACACCCGAGTTGTGAGGGACGTCACTCTGTAGTCGGTGACGAACTGCTGCATCACCTCCCGCATGAGTCGCTCAAAGGGTGCCTTCCTAATAAGGAGATTAGTGCACTGTTGAAAGTGTCTAATCTCCCGGAAGACACGGGAGTGTACCGAGTTAGGCCCATGGTGGGTCTTCTTCGGCTTCTCGGGCTGTGGCGGCGGTGGCTTGGGCTGGTTCTTTGGCGGCCGGCCTCCTTCCACGGTGCGCTGGACGTTCTGCCGGCAGTACCAATCATTATACCTTGTCCACCGACGAAGGTATTCTTGGTATGCCAGGCGGCCCGGTGGGCGGTCCTCCTTCAAGGCGAAAGGCCCTTCGCCCGCCAGCTTCTTTACCACCTTAGGTGGCAGGCCCTGCTTGGGTAAGGTGGTCTGGGATCCCCTTGCCCCGCTCATCTTCTTCCTCCTCCTCTCCTTCCACCTGCTCCTCCCTGGCCGGGGAGGCTCCTCTATCCACGCCAGGTTCGGCGGGGGCCCGTCGTTCTTCTCTTAGTCCTCGCTCTTCCCGCCCGCGGCTCCTCCTCGCGTTCCCTCTTCCTCCTTGCGGCCCTCTCTTGAGGGCCACTCATGACCTTCTCCTTACCTTTCTTCTTTGGGGCCGAAGGCCCCGCTTCGTCCACCTGCTGCTGGACCTGCTCCTCCTCCTGCTCCTCCACTTCGGTGTCTGTGGCCCCGAAGTGGCGAGATTCGTCGGTTCTTTGTGTTCCTGCCGACGAAGGGCTGCTCTCGGCATCGTGGTACGACCCGTCGCTGCTGCTGCTGGTAGGGGGAAGCTCCTCTTCCCCCTTCTTGGGCGTGGGTGCTCACAGTATCTTCTTCACATGCCGCCCTGCTGCCTGCGCCATGGAGAGGGTAGGCCTAGGGCCAGTCTTCCTATAGGTTTGCTTGGTTCGAGCCATATTTAACGGTCTAGAAAACAGGTGGGGATAGGCTGGTCAAGAGAGAGAAGGTAGAGGAAAGTTTGGAGGGAAAAATGAGGTGTCAGAGATATTTAAAGAGGAGGGTCCCTGAGAATATTCTCCTACCATAATTACCCCTATTTATTAGCCCCCCCTTATTAATTACAAGATATTTAGTGCTTATTTAATTATTAATATATATGTTAAATCCATATTAATTGATATTATACTTGAATTTCGAATTTTTCTAATGGTTCGAAGTGCAATCTATGAATTTGTTTATTTTTCACCTGGGTCTCCGATTGGCATGATTCTTCGACCCATTTTAGGTGAAATTTGATGCAGATGCATGATTTTCACTCCAAATTTACTAGAAGGTGCGTTTGACTCACTCAAACCTTCGTCTAACACTTAACCTAAGTCCTGACCCACTACCTAGGAGAAAATTTTTCCCCCATTTTCGCGGTTCGATGGTGGAAATGTTTATTTCACACCCCTATAGGCCTGTTAGACTACTTCATGGTTATGGTCAGTGCTAGTTCTTGGTCAACCAAGAACATTGCTCTGATACCATTGTGACGCTCCCTGCTAAACATACGGCGCCCAGCCGTATACCCGGCAGGAAATCCCCCATCCGGCTCAGCAACCGCATGGGCCCTTCGTCTACCCCGCACTCTGAGGTGACTCTTAGTGCGGGGAGGGAACACGAAGGTGTCTTGCGCGCCCTTCCCCTATGGGCTCCTATAACAGCGGAAGCGATAACACGTCAGAACTAGCATAAAACATATACAAATACTACCTCGGAGGGTAGTGCATCGCACATAAACCAATGCATAGATGATAATCACAAACCATAAAACAGGAGAGCTCCTACCCCGGCTCAGACTCGTAAGGAGGGCGACTGACCGGCTAGGCCTCAAGATAGAGCAGACCGAGTCATGGCGATGGCGAGGGCTGGCATAGAACAATGGCTAGGGTTGACCACTCCATCCGCCCCTCCTGTGCATACTTTGCAGATGGGCTAGATCAGGGCTCGACAGGGACTCTAGCCTTCCGGATACGCAATCCCATGGCATCACCCATCGGGACTACTCCAGGTTGCATCTCCCTGGTCCGACGAGGCAGGAAGGGTTGCATCTCCCCTTCCCAGGGTCTAGAGGTGCCGTGGGCGGCTAGAGAATCGTGGCGACACACGATTCGTACCCGACTGAACCCCCCAAAACGAGAGCCAAGCCATCACTTGCAGCTCTCGAGAGGCAGGGCAACACCATTGCCCCAGGAGGTATCGGACCCATGCTCGGCCCACACGAGGTGACCGACCATAAGCCTAGCCCACTATGGGATCCCCCGAAGCCCCCACTCGGCAGGGATCCTCCCTCCACTTTCCCTCTAGCCCTGTTATCTGGTGCTGAGTCATATCATAGCCTCAATAGCCTGGTGGGCTCCTATGCACAGGCCGCAACTAATAGGAACTAAGGGATCTACTCTAGGAGCACACTACATATGGCCCTAGGTCTCTACCCCCCTTCCCAATACAAGAGGAGCAAACATGATCAACCAACATCACATAATCATCACATCATGAGAGTAATCATAAGAAGAACATCTTAACCTAATCATACAACTAACTAATAGTTAGGGTTCCTTGATTAGGGTTCAAGATGTTGAATATGGTTTCTAGGATGGCTCTACCCTAGATACAAAATACTAGCACATCTGGAATGCTAATCCCAGATGAGCTAACACAACTACTATCCTACATACCGCTCCTCGACGCTCTCCCCCTCCGGATCCCAAGCCTCCATGGTCTTGGCTCACAAGTCTGCTGTTCCTACTCCAAGAACGGGTCTACCTGCTGGGGCTGCTGCACCACCTATGCCATAACGAGCGAGGTTCAAAACGGGGTTCAACAAGTAGGTGAGTCTCGGGGTGCTAGGGCTGGAAAGAGGTCTAGGGTTAGGGTTTATGCCTATATAAGTTAGGTCCACCTAGGATGCCACGTGGCACCAATCGGGTGAGTCCTGTGTGGCGGTGCCCCAATAGGTTAAGGCCACGTGGATAATGGTCTAAGCCTATGGTTGGCTAAGTTATGAGAATAACTTAGCCATGCCCCCTAGTGCCACAATCTATGGTATACAAGGCTATAAGGATAGACTTGTATGGTGACGGATCCAGGAATATACGTATTTATGGCGTATATTCCCCTGGACCGTCACAGAAAAGAAGAGGAAGAGGGTAGAAGAGGAGGCGAAAGCAGCCGAAGAGCTGAAGAAGAAGAAGGGCAAAGCCGTGGAGCAGCCCAAAAGAAAGCTAAAGAAGACCCCCAACCCCAAGGTCACCATTACCGAACGGCCACCTGATCAGCCCCCGGCCTCCTCCGACGAGTCCGATGAAGACTATGACCCCAAAACTGAGGGGGCAAGCTCTTTCAAACCCCCGGTTGTTGAGCAGGTAGTACCTGAGCAGATAGCGGCCGAGCAGGAGCAGCCGGACCAAGTGCAGAAGCCCCCTCCTTATCCGAAGTGGGACAGGAAGAAGCAACCACGGCCTACCCGAGAGTCCTATGTTATGGACCCCGTCAAGATCTATGAGAGAAAGATGCGGGAGCACGAGGCATACATGAAGGAGTGGGAGGCTTACAACTCCTACTATAAGGAGAACAGGGTCAAAATTGTTGAGGGGGGACGTCCAACAAAGCAACAGACATTAAGGCCGCCACCACCAAAGCCCAAGGTCCCTAAGAAGCCAGCTAAGAAGAAGCCCAGCAGGAAGGAGACCGAGAGAAAAGCACTAAGGGAGATCAGACACTTCCAGCGCAGTTACGGCCTCCTGATTCCCCGTGCCCCCTTCGCTCGGCTAGTTAGAGAAGTAATGCAGGATTTCAAGACCGACATGAGGGTCACAGATGAGATGCTGCTGGCACTGCAGGAAGCGGCTGAGCAGAGGATAGTGCAACATTTTGAAGACTCGAGCTTGCACTGTTCATGCAAAGCGAGTAACCCTCATGAGGAAGGACATGCAATTAGCTAGTTTAATTAAGGGAGATCCCAAATAAACATTTTGTAAATAATCAAAATTTTTGTAATATAAAACAATTTTGAGTACTTTATGTGACTAAACTTGTGTAATTAGGATAAACTCGCAAGTAGTAGCCTTTGTTTTAGTAAAATAGCACAACTTCAGACAAAAAAGTGTGATGTCTCACACGTCGCGCCTGGTAAAGAAACTAATGTTTAGTTTTTGGACGAGGCGCTACCTGTGAGACCTTGTCCAAATTTGCCCAAACACAGCTCCAAATTGACCAGGTAAGGGGTCAATTCTACCTAATTTGATGAGTCTGTCATCCTTACATCCTTATTTTACCCAAATTGGACATGTTTTGATCAAAATGGGACTGATGTCTCACACGTCGCGCCTGGTCAAGAAACTAAAGTGTAGCTTTTGAACGAGGCGCTACCTGTGAGACCTCCTACCATTTCTTCACTATAACTTGTCCAAATGATCTCCAACTTGTTATGTTAGGATCTTTAGGTAATCCAGTCATGCTCAAACCCTTAAATTAGTCTTCCAATTCCCAATTAGACCTCAATATAGGCTAGAATTGCCCAACCCCAAGAATTTTCCAAGTCACCCAAAAATTAGGGTTTTTCCCTTTCTATAAATAGGTCACTCAGTTCTTACTAGCACCCTACGAGTTTGCTCCTGCCCCCTTAGCCGATTTCCCAACTCCCTGAGGCGCTCTTGCAACCGTTTGCTAGTCTCTTCCTCGCTAGATTCATGGCAACCTCTGATTTCAGGCGATGGTACAGCGCAAATACCATGCTTTGGGGTCGACGTCGATGAGATTTTCCGAGTCTTCCGGAAAGAAATAGATGTCCAAGCAACCTTGCACGCAACCCTAGCATATAGCAAACTCCTATCCGAGTTCCAAGCTAGGGTAGGACCATCTTTAGTGCAGCTCCCCCCTTGCATAGGCTACTTTGTCCCCAGGCAATCCCTTCAAGCAGCCTTAGGCGATGTTCCAAACATTGCCAAGTGCACCACCAACAAGGCAATGTAGGTGCCAGATTACATGGTCCCCGACCGCCAACAGACCAAGTACTTCTCTTTCAACGCTGCCTTAGCAATTTTTCTTATCCACCGTGCCGAGAACCCCATGGGAGAAACCTCCATTCCCCCCATAGACGTGGACCCATTAGCCACAAAGAAGAAGACAACAGGCTCCTTTCGCAAAGACGCAATGCAGGGGCAAGAAGGAAAAAAAAAGACGAGGAGTCGAAGAAGAGGATGATTTACTACGCCGAGCTCGACCCAAATGAAGAGTAGCGGCTAGCGTAACAAGAGTTGCGGGAATTGAAAGAAGCCGGCAAAAACTCGTGGTCGCTACACCCCTTGGGCTAGGCATCACAAGCCTAGCCCCCCATCATCGCCGAGGGCTTAAGAGTATTTGCTCCTAAGCCGGCATCCGTAACCTTCCTGAAAAGTGGAAAAGGGAGTATCGATTGCACGAAAGTTGCTTGCACCAACTCCGGAGAACGCACTGACGACTTCATCGTCCGAGGAACCTCCGACTTCCCACTCCAAGTAAGGGAAGCCGACACTTACATGGGAGAGTCGACCTCCGATATTCAAGCCTACGGCAACATCAAGCAGATCATGGAGGCGCGGCAACTACCGACGGAGGAAGAGTTCCTTGCTCTACAGGAACAGATGGGGATCCGCCACAAGACCTCGAACATCTTAACGGCAAGCTCTTCGACAACACCTCCCCGAGAGCGAAGAGGCGAAGTTCGACCTCGTGAGAGCTTCAAAGAACAAATGAGACTACATGGAGCTCACCACTCTGGAGGTCGATGACTATGCCGCCAGACATATACGTAGTTGGAGGCCGAGGACGCCGGGGACCCGCCACACAACGACAGTGTCGCTATCGCTATTACCTACTTCTCCCCGCCGATGGACGGAAGAATTGTGGTAATCCACCGCAAATTCACCCCCAGGGGCGAGGAAGGAGTATCGATGCTAATTGTGCTTTCAGGCTTTGGCCGGCATGCTCGGCTAGCTCCCAACACCGAGTATGCCATCCTGGTAAAGAGAGCGGTAGCACTCGAGCATTTTTACTTTACCATACTTTACGCGACGGGCAGGAAGATCGGTAAGACGACCGCCTATACCTCCGAGAGCAGATAGAAGATTCGGGCGAGAGCTTTGCAGGGTGGATCTTCAATCAACGTCCTTAGGAACTTGGGTCATTCAGTAGGAACAACCCAAGTGAAGAAGTTCCTAGAGGATAATCCATCATACCGGCGATTTCAAGATTAGTTAGACTCTTGATCCCGGAAGCCTTTTTGTATTAACATATTATATAATATGAATATAATTTCTTTTGCACTTTAAATGTTTTGTTGATGTATTTTTGTTCCGCAACTATACCAACAACACATATAATGCAAGAGAACAAATAAAACTAACTGTACAACCATGACCAACTGTGTATGCAGATAGGGAACAACAAACGGTCGAGCAAAATAGGAGGCTCGACGAAGATGAAAGGACCCCTGACAGACAACATATCCCAAGGAACCTGTTTGGACAATACGGTCCCCTGACTCCAAAAGAGGAGATGTCACAAATGAGGACGGAGCTGGACCAGATTAAGGCTCTACTAGCGGCCAGGCATCATTGGGGCCGCAAACAACACCCCGAAAGTCGGGAACAGACAAGAAGAGGAGTAAGAGAAGGAGGTCCCCCAGCACGGAAACCTCCGACTCAAGCTCGCTCTCGGACTCTGAGTCCGAGAAAGAGGCTGAGCAAGTGCCGGACCGTAGAGATGACAGACAGAAAGATATTAAGGCCCTGGATTACCAGAAGAAGGTAGACTCGGCACTGGACAATGTATGGAAGGCCCGGAAACTCGAACAGTTCTCGGGCGAGAACAGATCTGGCTTAGAGGCGGAGGCATGGCTCGACGAAATGAGTGAGTATGGCAATGCCTACAGCATGAAGGATAATAACAAAGGCAGGGTGGCAACAGCCAACCTGAAAGGGGCCGCACGAATATGGTGGAAGGGCTATGCCAAGGCCCATGGCTTGAGCAGAGATGGGTGCAGATTTAAGAAGTTCTCGAAAGCCTTCAAGCGCCACTATGTTCCTCGGGAACACAAGTCAAATATGATGCAGCAGTTCTACAGATTGCAGCAGGGCTACAAGACGGTGCAGAAGTACACTGAAGAATTCATGAGACTAAGGCTGTATGTGCCGAAGTTGAGTGAGAAACACGCAGTGGAGAGTTACATAGAAGGGCTGAACGAGGAAATCAGAAAACTCGTAAGGGCAATAGACCCCAAAACAGTGTCTGAAGCGGAATCCAAGGTAATTAGTTTGCAAGGATCGGGGCCTCAGAACAGCGCACAGAAGCAGCCTTACTACCAGGATAGAGGCAAAGCAACAGGGAGTTACAGCCCTAGGGCAGCCAGCCCAAGTCCAACAAAGTCTCCATACAATGGCAACCAGGGGAAACAGCAGGAAAGAAAGCAGGTGTCCTTTAAGGACAAACAGGAAGGTTCCAATTACTCGAAAGCAGTACGGTCCTTCTTACAGGCGATGCCCAAGGAGAAAAGGCAGGAATGCATGGAGAAGCAGCTCTGCTTTAGATGTTTCCAGCCGGGCCACCGAACGGCGAACTGCCCATTTGTTATGAGCTCAGCGCTAGCGGAGTTGGGCGGATGGGACACTCCGTCAGATGAGGACGGCGAGGCAGCACGCGATTACATTCAGGGTGAGTGCCACATCTTCGCTGCTATAGATACAGAACAGGCAGAGACCCAGTATAAGGTAATCTCCACAGTAGGGAAGGCAAAGGCCAAGTCTTTCATAGTCTTGATAGACTCCGGAAGTAGCCATAACTTTGCATCCCCGAGGATGGTTCAAATGTTGAAATTGAAACCCCTAAAGTCCAAACCAAGACCCGTAATCTTGGCAAGCGGAGCAGTAAGACATACAGCTGGGAAAAGGATCAATTTCGACATTGACTTACCGGGAATAAATATCCCGATGGGAGCAGAAGTGATGGGCATTGGCAAGTACGACCTCATAATAGGAATGGAGTACCTTGGGCCAGCAGGAGCCATAATTGACTGTGGAAAGCGGAAGGTGACCCTCACAACGCCCGATGGCAAAGTCATTGAGATCACAGGTAAAGAAGTTACTCCCATCATGCAGTGTATGTCTGTTAAGAAGCTGCTCAAGTCTCTAAAGAGTGAGCAGGTAGCATATATCTTCAAACTCGAGGTTGAGGAACCCGAGTCGGAGGGAAGCAAAGAAGACAAAGTGCTCAGCAAGTTGCCCAAGCAAATCGCCAACTTGATCACGGAATTCCACGATCTCTTTCCAGATGAGATCGAGCAGCTTCCTCCTTACAGGGGAGTAGAGTGTGAACCAGGGACCAAGCCGACGAGCAAGGCCCCATATAGAATGACCACACAGGAACTCACGGAGCTAAAGAAGCAGTTACAAGAATTGCACGATCTAGGCTTCATCAGGCCTAGCGTCTCACCATTTGGAGCATCCATCCTCTTTGTCAAGAAGAAGGATGGAAGCTTGAGGATGTGCATAGATTACAGACAATTGAACAAGCACACCATCAAGAACAAGTACGCACTCCCCAGATCGGACGACTTGATGGATCAGCTCCAAGGGGCAAAGGTCTTCTCCAAGATCGACCTAAGGTCAGGTTACCACCAGATCATAATAAAGGAAGAGGACATCCATAAAACGGCTTTCAGAACCAAGTATGGGCATTACGAGTATGGGCATTAGGTTAGGGTGATTATGTGACAACAGTTACTGTTAAGGTTGGTTATCCAGTGACAATACTTACTGATTTTGCTAAAAAACTTGATAAGTTGGGTTTTCTTAGCAAAAGAAAGCAGCATGCTAAAAACTTGTTAGGTTGACATGCATCTTCAAAATGGAGCACATTGGAGCAATGGAGCACATTACTAAAAAAACACTTTCATAAAACCGTGGCAAAACAATAGCAGAAAATAATATTTATTTCTTTCCACAAGAAATAGATATCCACAAATTTTTTTTCCACAAGCGGCATCGAGATTAAGCCGTGACCAGAGGCATCACACGGCAGCTTCGAAATCATACTTCGGGTGGTTCAAACGGCCTGCCACTGCAGGTTGCAAGTGCCATTGCAGGAGGGGGTACGGTGATGATTGAGGGATCATCATTCTCCATAGCAGCGAGGAGTCCATTCCTTAAGCGGGTGTGAGCAGTCCCTTTCCTTCGGTTCCCATCCATAGCATGGGCTTCGGATGCATGCCTCGGATAGCGGATGGGCCATCCGGGATAGCCGATGCATGATGCATTGGCAGGCCGATGGTGATTCGATCCATGGCTGAGCTTACCACGGATTTTTGGCCGGGTTTACCACTTCCCGGAGTTGGGATACGACGCTCCTTGATTCATTCTAAAACCTGGTTTTCATCAGCAAACATGGAACACAGGATCTGTGCTCCAAAAGATTGCAAAAATTTTTGCATGTACTCAAAGAAAATAGACATCATCTGCTATTAGATAGATGAACCCCTGCCAATATGATCCTCTGCTAAATCTGTAAAGAGCCGGATTGACCAGTATAAACCCCTCCCGAGATCGGAAGGAAAGGAAAAATTGTGGCAAGAAACTGAAGACGCAATTGTAATCCCAGCTGCAACAAAATTAGAATGGCAATATCTACCCAATTTAAGGAATCCAGTAATAAGAAGGATAGTATTCAAGAAGTATGAAGAATCCAACAACAAGAATGGCAGTATCCACGAAATTTAAAGAACCCAACAACAAGAATGGAAGCATCCACGAAATCTAAAGCAAAAGAAGAGCGCCAGATTGGACAGAAGAAAAGAACCAAGGATTAGTGGTGAAAGAGAAGATTAGAAAGAAAAAAGGCGGCGAACTAGTGAATCTACACCGCCATAAGAACCTGAACGGCCTATGATCATCAAAAAACCCCAAGACCAGGATCTGCAAAAATAGGAGCAATCTGGCAGAAAAACCACCATAGAAATCCACAAACTGCATCCTATGACATGTGAATCAACGACCTAATTATCAGGTCCAGATCGCTTCACATCCGCCATCTCCGTCCATAACCGTCTATGTATAAGTAAAAAGGAGGAAAAAAGAAAATGCCAGATCCCAAAAGCCCAAGCAGAATTAATAGTAGAAAGCTCAAACATGGATAAACAATAAACGATTGAGCGGAGCGAATAGAAGACGATGGAGGGAAGCTGAAAGAATAGAAGGGTGAATCTAAGCTAGAGAAGATAATCCAGTTCAATAGAATGCCAAAATTGTGGAGGCAAAAGAGAAAGAATGAAAAGGAGCTCAAGAGAATGTCGATGATTGGAAAAGAAAAATGAAGCAGTATAAATAGAAGAGGCGAGGAAAGGCGTCCCCATCCCAAGGAATGTCGGTTCTATTGATAGAACCATGGCATTGTCATTGTCACACCTTTTGCCCAATTTTGGGGTGTATTATTTTATTTCAAGCATGTAATAATAATCTCTCCATTGTCATTGTTACACCCTTTGCCCAATTTTGGGGTGTATTATCGTTTGGGGTGCCTCACAAATTTTTTAGACCATTAGATTGAGGAATATTATTAAGAATATCCCATGAGACAGTGATCCGTTGCCGCAAAATCAAGATGGGGTCAAACAAGCTCCATTTATCCGCATGTAGCCCTTCTAAAAAACATTTTCATGGTTGTAAGAGTAGTCAATTTCTGTGCACTTTAAGCTGATACAACTGTATTGCCCAATAACATCTTTTCAACAGAATAGAGCCTATCATACTCCAGCAAGATCCCATGCTCTTCTACACATATCAGACATTCCAAAGCAACACAACTATATTAAATGAGCAACTGTATCTGGTATAGGAGGTATCAACACAAAGGAATACACTGCAAATTATGGACATAGCAGTATCTGGGCCTGAACCAGATTAAAACGTGTACAAAAGACAGAGAGGGGAAAAAATAACAAACTGCCCTTTGCCCCATTCGGTCACGCTCAAGTGGAAAAAAAATCAAAGAAATACCAAATCTTTCTCTTTGAATCCTTTTTCCTCTTTCTGGAACCGAGTTCTCCTTCAAACAATTGTTCAGCTTAAAAAACATCTTTTATATTTTTTTTTGCAGCGATGAAGGCGATTTTAAAGCGATTATCCATGGATGGACAGGAATAAAGTTGTCGACTGGGAGACATAAAGACGTGGGGCCATCTAAAGTCGGACAAGCTTAACTGACAGTTCGAACAACCGGGAAATTTAGTCGTGGGTTGGAATTACTGTCTAACCAAACAAAAGATCTGTTTTTTGTGAACTCAAAAGACGCGCAATTGATTGATGCATGGTAAAAAGAACCAGCCAATGCGCAGGCTTAACAGTATGGTTATACCAACCAATTAAGGGAGTACAAGTTGGAGGGTAATGGAGAGGGTACAAATAAGCCTAAGCGGAACAGGAAGCATCAGAAGAAGAATCATGGCGAAGGCAGAAGCAGCAGTGATTGTTATATTGGCAATGGCTGCGCTAGTGCAAGACAGAGAAT
This sequence comes from Isoetes taiwanensis, assembly GCA_021234155.1. Classification (NCBI taxonomy): domain Eukaryota; kingdom Viridiplantae; phylum Streptophyta; class Lycopodiopsida; order Isoetales; family Isoetaceae; genus Isoetes; species Isoetes taiwanensis. The sequence goes on along the minus strand of JAJEKV010000265.1, from coordinate 94,042 downwards.
TGCAATAATGCCATTATTTCCATCTCCTTCGCCTTGCTCCTTCTCATCAATAACGCCATTATTTCCATGCTCGTAACCTCATTTGTTGTATCCTTGGGCTATTCGTTGGAGACTCATAAGGCTACGGAAGGTAACCAATGAGTGGAAACATCTCTGAAAGGGCCGACTCTGAGTCGAGAATGGCTAAAAATTACCTGAGAAATACCAAATCAGCATGAAAAATTCAAAAAAAGCAAAATTGATTTGGATTTGATCGGCACCGAGCTCTCCAATGCCATTTTGTGTTCATGTTATGTTTTTGTCATTTTGTGTTTTGTGTTTTATCTTGTTGGACTTGTATTTGTTGCTTTTGTCAATTTATTTGTCATAAAATAAAGCTAAGTACCCATGGATGGAATTGGATTGCATCTGAGCTTAGCAGCAGAGGAGATTGAAGCATGAAGAGTTGGACAGAATAATCATAAATTGTAAGAATATGCATTGTTTGAATAATTGTCTAACTACGGAAAAATCTAATTCTTGTAAACAAGTCTAAGGATTGGAATAAAATATATTTCTTAGCTCATGGAGATGGGGTCAATGCTGAGAAGTAGCCTAGCACAGATGTAGAACGTCAACGACCTCTCGACATCAAGGATTTCAGCATCAAGTTCATATGTGGATCTTGAAATGGGAATAAGCGGTCATATGACATAAAAAATTATTGAGATTGAGACGAGTCCACAAGCGTACAAGGAGAGCCATGAGAAGCTTGGGGGGTTTCTGAATGTGGATATAGCATGGAGTAGTGTTAGCCTAAAATATATGATTGTGAAGTGCCTGAGTTGTTGCATTGTCATTTATAAAGAGCAACATAGCTAATGGATTCAAAGTATAAATGGTATGGGACGTTGTATTTCTAATGGGATTGCATCATAGAAGATGTTAGTATCTCGCCTTGTTTAGTGAAGTACATAGGTGTCGGAGCTACATCAATAAGATAGTTAGGCTTATAACTACCCCGAGATGGTATTGAATGCATGAGTAACTTTGGCAATGGCATTACAGGAAGGAAAATATGGTAAGTTTTAATGTCTAATAGATTCCATGAGCTAGTATACGAAGTTTTATTCCTTTCTGGGGGGATTCGATAATCTGAGATGCTTCGTATTTAATATGAGAGATTGGTTTGTAGCAAGCTACGTCAACATGGGTAACCCTATTTGTTTCTCTGAAATGGCCGCTGAAATTAATAGTTTTGGTCATTTTCTCGAAGCCTGGATCGAAAGGAAGAAAGTCTCCAGTCCCTCTTTAAGAAAGTCAACTGTTCTAGAAAACTTGATAATATCAACTAAACTATAGACCATAAGATCACCATGAAAGGGTTTGGAATAGATCCTAAATCCTTGGAGAATAGCATTGTCGAAAGCATGTGCCCATCCATCATGTTTGATTTGATCCATTCGAGAGGAGAAAAGAGGCAAGAAGTTCGAAATTAGCAATTGCCTGCTCAAGCGCCTACAATAGCACCTTCCCACCACTGTCCAGGTCAAATTTTTTTTTGGTTCCGCATTTGCTAAATTTTCAATGACAAGCCTATCTACATGGCGAAAATCATATTCAACAAAAGAGAAAAAACAAATCCAAGAAATAAGGTCGTTCCAAGAAATAACGATCCAAAATACAAAAAACCATCAAATGCTTAAAATCCGCAACAAAAAAATCACTAAATCCTATTTGTACACCTACCAAAGCACAGCGCCCGTGGCTCCCCGGCCCTTATGCCACGTAAGCCTAGAGACGGCTATCTTATATTATAATGTTATACCGTAAGTGCGTAGTGCATCGAGCCCTAATTTGAATGGCCGAGATCATCTGGATGCATTCGAAGGCCTAGATTTATTGCACGACTTACCAACACTGTGATTGGTCATGCGTCGATCTCTTAAGGGGAAATGGTAAATGAAAAGGGGGAAAAGGAAAAGGGAAGTGGAAAGAGAGAATGTGAAGGGCAAAAAGGCATGGGGAAAAGGGAAAAGGGTAAAAGGAAAAGGGTAAATAGTAAAAAAGGGGAAAAAAAAGGAAAAAGAAAAGGGTGGGGAAAAGAAAAGGCATGGGGAAAAGGAAAAGGCAAAAAGGAAAAGGGAAAAAAAAAAAGGAAAAAGGAAAAGGGAAAAAAAGGAAAAGGGAAGTGGAAAGAGAGAATGTGAAGGGCAAAAAGACATGGGGAAAAGGGAAAAGGGTAAAAGGAAAAGGGAAAAAGGAAAAAAAGGAAAGGAAAAGGGAAAATAGGAAAAGGGAAAAGAAAAGGGAAAAAAGGAAAAGGGAAGTGGAAAGAGAGAATGTGAAGGGCAAAAAGGCATGGGGAAAAGGGAAAGGGTAAAAGGAAAAGGAAAAAGGAAAAGGGAAAAAGGAAAAAAAAAGAGAAAAGAAAAGGAAAAAGAGAAAGGGTGGTGAAAGGAAAAAAGGCATGGGGAAAAGGGAAAGGGTAAAAAAGGCATGGGGAAAAGGAAAAAGGGAAAAGGAAAAGGTAAAAAAAAAAAAGGGGAAAAAGGAAAAGGGAAAAGAAAAGGAAAAAGAGGAAAAGGGAAGTGGAAAGAGAGAATATGAAGGGCAAAAGGCATGGGGAAAAGGGAAAAGGGTAAAAGGAAAAGGGAAAAAGAAAAAAGGGAAAGGAAAAGGGAAAAAAGGAAAAGAAAAGGGAAGTGGAAAGAGAGAATGTGAAGGGCAAAAAGCATGGGGAAAAGGGAAAAGGGTAAAAAAGGAAAAGAGAAAAGGAAAAAGGGAAAAGAAAAAGGAAAAAAAGAAACCGTGGTGAAAGGAAAAGACATGGGGAAAAGGGAAAAGGGTAAAAAAGGAAAAAGGGAAAAAGAAAAAAGGGAAAAGAAAAGGGGCAAGAGAGAAAGGGTGGGGAAAAGAGGAAAATGGGTATAGAAAATAAGAGAATAAAACAAATGTGCAAAAGGCATGGAAAAAGGGAAAAGGAAAAGGAAAAGGAAAAAGGAAAAAGTGCAAAAAGTGAAAAAGGATCGGCAAGCGGGAAAACGGAAAAAAAAAAATCCATCAAGAAAAAGGAAACGGGAAAAAAAGGAAAGGGAAAGGAAGTAGGAGAGTGATGGAGGGAGGGAAAGGGAAAAAGGACATGAGGAAAGGAAAAGAGAAAAGGAAAAGGAAGGGTTGAAAGAAGGGAAAATTGCATGGGAAGAGGGAAAGGGTGGGAAAAGGAGGAAAAGGAAGCACGGGAAAAATAGAAAGAAGAAAAGGGTGGGAAAAAGGGCATGGGAAAAAGGCTGAGACTCCTAAACTTGGTCGGATTTTGGCACCCACAGCTTGATTTTGACTTATTTCTAGCTTGATTTTGGGAGGATTCTTAGGAGTAAATTTGGAATAACATTGTACTTGTACGATTTTTTTCATGTGCACTATCGAACTATGAACAGAAGTATTCAAAATGTTTCTATGCTTAAGAAGTAAGTTATTTGCAATATGATATAAACTAATGGCGAAAACACGTGTGCACTATCGAACTAAGAACATAATCAGATGCTCACAAGTATTTGCAATAGTCTATGATATAAACTAGTGGTGAGACACGTGTGCAGACAAATTGATCAGTCTGGCACACCATATTCAAGTCCAATCCTGTTTGATTCAAGAAAAAAAAGGGGAAATAGAAGTTTCGGTAATTGCTGGGCGGCTGGGCCACAATTCAAGAACAAACTAATTAGAAGTTCCAGACCACAATTCAGGAGCGGAACAAAGATCACTATAAAGACATATTCTCAACCTCCAATGGTACATTCTTAACTCTCAAAGTGTGTTATGCACTACAATTTCCACATTTATGCTTATTTTCCATGTTTATGCTTATCCTTACCAATTATTTTTTACATGATTCTAAATCATCTTTTGTTTCATATCAATTACGAGCAATAAATTGTTAGATCTCTTGCCATCTAAGTTTTTTGTGAAGTGCCTTGCGAATTATGGGTATTCTGGACATGTTTTTTTATTTTTAGCAATAAATCTGTTGCCGTTTGATTTAATTTTTCTTTTCAAGTGTCTTGAGAATTAGAGGCACAAATTTATCAATGCTAGGCACTTATGTTGTGTTGGAACCAAATTAGATCGATACCAATACAAACTAATTATCTTGGCATGACCTAGATGCACAAAGTTACCATTGATAGGCAACTATGTTTTGTGGTGGAACCACATTAGATGGAGGCGTATACTGGCATGAAGCTAGGAAAAGTATATTGGCATGAAGCTAGGAAAAGTAACCCATCAAAAGCGTTGTATAAACAAACACCTTTACCTATGCTTTTCTATCTATATGGGGCAACACACACTCTTACCTATGCTTAGTGTTGGCATTTTATTTCTATGTTGTTTACAATTAACAATAATGGGATGAAATGGAAAGAGCACTCGCTTATGGTGGTGGTTGGTAAAAAGTGCATTGGCTTAAAGCATATGTTAAAGAATGAGTACAAGACTTGATCATATTCTATATTGGATTATGACTACACGATATTGGATTATGAGTACACGATTTGAGGAGGCAAAAAATTGGCTAAAAGGCATTGCTATATCTTTGGAAGGTTCAACTCCTTCAACCATGTTACAATCTACAACCTTATTTTGTTATAATAATAATAATAATTGCTACTTCGAATTGATGAACTTGACTTACGCATATATAATAAAAGCCCACCAATATAGATGCACCACAATACAAGATGCACCAAATAGATACATCTATAACAAGCCCTCTATCATAGCCCAACATATAGAAAACCCACACCTATAGGTTCCGAATACACATGTAAATGAAGTACACTTTGATCTTATAGACCCAACGACTTTCTTATCTATCTCTTTCCTTCGTACAAGCATTAAGAGAAATATTGTCAAATAAAAAAGAACCTATTTTTTCCAACACCTTTCAAAATCCCCTTTAGAATTACGTAATGGAATTCTTAAAATGTTTACGCGATGTTCATAATGTGACTGTAATTGTAGCATGTCACATAATCAAAGGTCATAGGGTCAATATCTCATGTTAGTGTCATGTCCTAATGGATCTTCATTTGTCCCTTTCAAAGCACATGAGGAATTTCCAAAGTGTGGAAATATGTGTTATCATCATAGGGTATTTGTCTACATCAAAGGTTTCAGAAATACGAGTACTTACTTATGGGTGTAATATTGTAGCAGGAAACATTTACAAGTTTCCAACATATGCCCACGTTGCTGGGCACCGTAACTAGTTATCCCTAAGATACACTTGCCATCAAATCATGCCTCGAGACCTCCTATAAGATTGCATGTATTTGAGCCCATGCAGACATATTGCCTATGTCATTCCATTGGGTGAGCTGTATTTTCTTATACCTACACAACATCAAAATGGAAAATGCCAAAAATGCAAGGGCAACCCAGTCTTGAATAAATTTCAGATGTTTATTTGGGCCCCGTGATCAGCTTGTGCCCTAATTTCCTCCTCGTCGGACTATGAAGGATGATCATCTCCTTGTACAGAGGTGGATTGCATCGAATCGTAGGAGTTCCAAGACGATGGACCCTACCCAGACCATCTATGGGGCTTGCGACCTTCAAGTCTTCCTTAGAAAAACGAGAAGCCGCTATCCGGCGGCAAAATACGGACCAGCCTCAAAACACACTTTCTTTGCTCGACCTTGGCTGTCTACTAGATGATCATAACCAGGTAACCCAAATTTCAGTTGAACAGGATGTTATTATGGATGATATTGGCGGATTTGAAGATAGATTAGAACCGAAAACCTCGGGGATTACAAACAGAAGAGATTCAGAAATTTGTTCTAATAAGAAGGAACATAGGAAAAGGAAAAGGGAAGATCATGGAGTTGAAGCTATGGAAGAGTGCAGTGGACACAATGGGGAAGGCAAGATGCAATTTTATGAGGCTGAAGCTATGCATGTGGATGGGATGCCCGAGGGCGAGAATGCTGAGGCAACACGTTCTGCAGTTTCTGGGGAATTAATGCAGGATACCATTCCTGCAAATGTCAGTAAGGACGAAGATGCAGTATTAGGTTGTGATTTTAAGAAGGCAAAAGTAATCAGTAATGACGATGATTCAGATCAAAACGAAATGAATGTTGGACCAAACAAAGCTAGCGAGACAGGTGTAAATTCTCATTTTGGGTCAGAGAACGAGGCTAAAGATTCTCCTTTTCGACATTCCAATCCACAGGTACAGCAGTCCCTTAAATTGTTTTTCCTTTGGTGCTTTTATGATGTTGTCATTCTTAATCTTTTGTGTGGCTTCTAAAGATAAAAAGTAGGGCCTGATTTAAGTCCTACAGCCCTGTTAACCTCATGTTTTACAGCCTTCTTTTCTTATATGTGATCAAACAAATTCATAGGAGTTTGAGAAATATATCCTTGCTGCCTGCAAGCATATCTCATGTATTTATCTAAACGGTACAGCTACTTTTGGAACAGCTATTTTTAGAACTTTGTCTTATCCTCACTTCTTGTCCAAGAAGATGCTGTTTGTACTGTCGTCCAGTATGAAGCCATGGGGTGATCAATCACCAAAACTGTGGAACTGGACTAAAAGTGATCTTGGCTTAGTTTATGATTATGTTCAACGAAATCTGGATTGTGCAATGTGTGATAGAAGCTTGTAATAGGTGCAGATTTGCTTTTCACAAAATCATTTGAAGGCTTTTATGATCTTCACTCAATCGTGTTGTTATTCTTATGCTTAATAAGATGTTGGAGGACAACCAAACTGTGCAAGCAGGTTTGGAGGAGGAAGAAATGCTAACAAAAAAGTCTGAAGTGGAGACCAAGCTGAAGATTCTGACGGCAGAGAAACATCGGCTTGTTCAATTGCTTAAGCAAGTAAGATGGCAACATTTTGACATCTTTTATGCATTTTTCTGAAGCCTTTTTCAGATTTTGAGTAATGAAGAGGAATCGAAAAGGAAGGGTCAAGGAGTGCTCCAGTCTCCAACATCAATAGTTCCTCAGAAATCGCCAGTAACCGATGGATTCGTAACTGCTGTGCTGACTGAGAACAGTGTCAAGGGACCTGACTTGGAAGAAGGGGAGCTTATCCTCAGTTCAGTGCCCTAAAGTTCCAAAAGGTAGAAAAAATTCAGATATTGAAAATAGCTGGCTGCTGATATTTTCTTTTTTTCCATGTGCAGGTAATTAGGGACAGGTCAAATATATTTTTGAGATTTCAAACTGCAGATCTCGGTTCCATGTACAGTGGATTTGTAATGTAATATATTTATTACCTTTTGTAATGGGGACTCACATGGAGAAATATCGATGGGCCAGCTGAAAACTGGCTGACCCAGTGCTGAAAACAAAAATTTCAGCCCTGTTCAAGAGCTTCAGTTGTCGTGCCGTCCACGGCACGTTGCGGGGAGGAAAACACTCAGCAGCTGAAAATAGCTCCTGCGCTGAAGCAGCACAGGGAAAAAAATTTCTTGTGCGAATCGCACATAAATACGTTAGATAACTATGCCGTTCTTGAAGCATCTCTTGTGCATGTAGTATAATAGGCATTTGACCGTTTTGGTAATTGAATCTGTTTTGTGATTGCTGGCTTGGTGTCAGCCAACAGTGTCTTAGATTGCACTTGGTTAAGAAATCTGTATCAACCATGCTTTTTCTTAAAAATATAGCTGGCTAGGTAACACTTAGTAAACTTTTATATGGATTGCCCTTTTGCTTTGGGGTGGGCTTTTTTAGTTTAGCAGCAGGATGTGTGTCTTGGAAGAGGGGGTTGGTTAGCGTTGAAGAAAGATAATGTGTCCGAAATCAGAAAGCTTACATTTATTACATAAGATTGTCAAAGAAATTTTGGTGTATTCGTATGAGAATACGTAGTTTGCTGACGCTGGCATGGTGGATTCTTTCTTTCTTTCTATTTTTGTTGTTCTTTCTTTCTGTATTTTTTTTTTTTTTCTATCTTTGTTGTTACGTTTTGAGTAGGAAGGCGGCGACAGCTGCTGTGGAGGCCAGGCCTTTGCCGGAAGCCATAGCTATATCTTTCTTTCTGTTAGTTTCTTTCTATTTTTGTTGTTCTAGAAGCCGGGCGCATTAGGAAGGCAGCGACAGCTCCTGTGGAGGCGGCCAGGCCTTTGCCGGAAGCCATAGCTATATCTTTCTTTCTGTAGTTTCTTTCTTTTTTTGTTGTTCCAGAAGCCGGGCGCATTAGGAAGGCGGCGAAAACCCTGTTAGGGCCCAACCTTGTTAAAGCCGGCAGATTTGTGATTAAGACTGGGCTGTTGCACTAGCTTTTCTTCTTTATTGTGCAGGTACTTGTTTTGTTGGGGTTTCGCTTGGGCAAGCACATAATCTTAACTAGTTTGACAGATCTGGATATGAGCTCTTCCTGCAGGTCTTGCTGGTTACACTTTTGAACAGGTCTTGAGGTTTTGCACGGTTTTCCCATGGTTTTGCTTCAGAAACTTCGCAGCTTGTTTCAGAAGCCTTGCTTCTTGGGTCTCCATGGAGCTTTCTGCTTGTTTCTGCCTTTACATCACTATTTGTCTCCATGGAGCTCTTAGGGAAACGCCCAATTGAGCAAGTGTTCTTCAAATCTGGTGTTGTTGAGCATGTTGTTGAGCATGGATGAGCGTCGGAACTTCTACTGGGGTTCGACTCCCCAGGCTCATATTTTTTTATTTGGTCAATGTGCTAATTTCGAGATATTGTATTTATTCAATGGTTTAGTTGAATCTTAGGGGTAAGTCAAAGATGGGGGTTTTGACCCCATCTTGACTTGCGTTTGAGGGCTCCAAATTCGCCCCATGGCATATGCTGTGGCATATACCAGCATCCAATGGCCCCAAATAATTTTTAGACACCCAAAACGATAATACACTCACAATCTTACCTCTGCCTTACCCAATCTTTAATCTTGATATCAAAATACAACCAGACCATAGATTACTTCTTCCTCTATTTCATGAATAAATGGCTTGAACAAATATGAGAGATAAACAAAACTAAGCAGAAAAGCTTTAAGGTTCTGGCCACAACTAAATGGGCAATAGAAAACTTGGATTTCAATTTGAAAAATGCTTGTAACTAGGAAAGAAACCTGTTCAATCACCTTGCTCCCAAGAACCAAGGTTTGGTAGAAATGATCAGTAGCCAAGTGCAACTCTGGTGCAGTTGCGAATGAAACTTAGTTTGCAAGAGAATCAAGGCCTGGGCATAAGGTTTGTGACCAAACGAGACTATGTTACAGCCACAGATGAAAATGAGCCTGCAGATGTACAAGCACCTGAATCTGACAAACCAGCTCTGTGAAGAACCGATGAAAGGATCTCAGTGAATCCACTTCTATAGAAAATGCCTGAGCAAGAAGAAAAAACAAAGAAAAGGCCACATTCGCTCTGCTTGTTGCTTTTTCTTGTTGCCTATTGCCTTTTTTTCAATTATTCGCATTCGTTCCGCATGTTGCCTGTTGGCTTCTATTTGAATTTAAACTCGTTCGGCATGGGCGGGATAAAAGCGATTTGAAAATAGAAGTACAAGGTGGGTTGCTCAAAATTCCTAAAGTAGCTCCAAATTGCCAAATTAAAGGAACTATGCTTAAAAAGACCCCTTATTGTATCTACTATGCAACATCACGACATTGAGTAGTGGTAGGATAAAAAAGCTAGACAGTCTAAAGGCTAGTATAAACCTAGAAATTAAGTACAAGTTGACTAGACTAGACTAACCTTTAGAATAATTTATGCTACCACCAGATAACGGAAATCCGCACTACTAGTGGACAAATTGAGCACATTCTAGATAGAAGTTCTATCATTTAGGGACCATAAGTGGTAGAACTCCTAGCTGAACCTAACAAGAATGCACGATTTCATTAATATGACAAAAATTCCATTTTATTGTCTGCAATTACGTTTGCAAATGCTTTTTTCAAACTTTTTTGCTGGAAATATTTTTATCAAAAAGGGATATTTTTGTGGAGAACCATTGTTAGAAGAAAAAGATATAAAGTCACTATTGAAAAAGAAAAAAAGTGTGCCATTGAAAATAGACGCAAGCCTTTTTTTAAAATGCCACCATAACATCGCATGCTTTATAAACAACAAAAGATGCAAGTTAAAATAGGCAAAAACCATCACCTGCTTTATAAAAAATCTATTCTATTTTATAAACATGTTGATATATGTTGATAACGTTGGAGAATATTCTAGAGATGGAGAATGGCTTATTTTTTTATGCCAATGGCAAAGCATGTAGCAAGAAATATCTATGATCTTCAAGTTTCATTGCAACACTTTTGACATCCTAGAGAAATGTTTGACGGCGATCGAAGACATGTGCTTAGGGCGGAAATGAACAGTACGTGATATTTTGGATGTATTTAATAGTTTATGTGCTATTTTGAAGTCGTCAATGTTTTCTTTATTTATTATTTTCTTTTTGAATTAACATCATCTTCCATAAACAACTACTACTAAAAAACATTTTGAAGCATATTTCTGCATGCGTTTGGGTTCCACCAAAGCTAGAGACCTGCGGATATGGCTCTGACCTTGCTCGCGAGAAGGATATGAGACAAAATCTAAAAAAAAATGCTATAATAGTCCGATAGTTGCAAGGCCGGGGAAGTAAATAAATCCATTTTCCAGAAAGATCGCCTTGCATGTTTTGTATGCAAAATATACGGGAAACGAGAGAAAATAGATATAGACATTACTTATTAATATACAATTTATATGCTTCAAAGCAATTTTCAATACATATATAAGCCAACTTCAATTTCTATTTGAAGCTAATATTTCTGCCCTAAAAAAAAGTGTGGGCACGACACGTGCCCTATAAAAATAAAAAACCAAATGCATTTCGTGTGATGACATCGTGCTCTCTGCTCTCTGAGATTGCAGCTGATTAGATTTTCTTGCTCTGCAAGCAAGCAATCCAGAGATAACTGGTGAAATTATTACGATGGATCTGTGGAGGCCCTACGCTTGCGTAGGGCGGCTGCGCTTCTATATTTGGAGAGGGCACAAGCTCTATTCTTTCTACCCACATAAATATGACGGAATTGATGATGGGGTTTCTAAAATCCTTCAAGGATCAATCCATCCTTTACATCTACCTCTATTCCTTGGATAACAGAAGGCTTCGGGTCTTCAAAAAAGCCAAAGAGAATGTTAAGAGTAATATATGTCTCTGTAGGATGAGAAAAATCAATTGAATGATTCAGGGCATTGGATATAGAAGACCACTAGAAACATGTGCCCGGCGCACTAAATGTATTCAGGTCTATAGATGTAAAGGAGTATCAGGCAGTAGCTGAGGATAGGTAGGAACAATAGACAGCATGGGGTGAAATAGAATGCATAGACATAATGGAGTCCATCCAGTTTAGGGTATTGCTTTAGGGTTTTGTGAAAGTGCAAATTTAATGCCTGGTCAATAAAATTGCACTTATAAGGTGTAATAGATCCTATTAGCATATATCGCAATATAAGGGTGCTATCGTTCTACTTATTCATTTGTTTTGGTTTCATAATCTTGGGTGGAGGAACATTTCACCTATTTTAAGCCCAGCTTAAATTAAAAAAGATCTTATGACATAGGCCAAAAGACCAAAGATGTCAACACGTTTGACTCAGATGCATGTGGTTGCATCATGTGGCTCCTACCAACCATCAGACTCTTATACAGGATGTGGAACTGGCTCTTTCTAGAGGGCTCGCCAACTACTTACCCCGAGTAAGGGCCTCCCTAACATAAAATGCAAATTGTTGTAATCTCTAAAAGATGCTTAGTACATAGTGATAATGTTATGCTATCTAAAAACACATCGCAAAATCCAATTCTAAATTTGTGTGTGATGACATGTTGAATAGCATTGCATGCTTCATTCATGTTACATCCTTCTAGTTCTTCAAGTTAAATGATGTGGTAAATTCTTGAACAAACTCTAAACTTCTAGACTCTAAAACCGTAAACCCTATGCCCTAACGTGTAACTTCCCGCCGGAAACCCCCGTGAGCCGATGGATTCACGCAGGTGGACCACGTGGACCATTGTTTTGCGTACATGTGCCATCGAGGTGGACAAAAAACCCTGTTTATCGACGAATTCTTTCTTTCTCTCTCTCTCCCGCAATTTTTTGTGGATGCATGCTGCCGGAGGAGCATCTTTTTGGCTTAATCTGGTAGTTTCTTATGCCCGAAGCATGAATCTCATTGGCGCTTGGTGTTATTTCTAATTTTTTTCTTTTTTTGTTACAGATTTGAAGACAGTGAAGAGTTTCCGCGATTTTTTTGGCAGAGGTAGTAAAATCCCTTTGGTGCTTTGAGATTTGAGCTTGTATTTTCGTTATTCTTGTTTTTTCTCAATGTTTGATGGTTTTTTGCAGGTTCTTGGACGTTTTTGCCTTGCTGGCGGTCGAGCTTATCGTCTGCTACTAATTTGTGGTGGCGTCTTGGACGTTCTTGGACATTTTTGCCTTGCTGGGTGTCGAGCTTATCGTCTGGCGGCTGATCTTGCTGTTATTGTAAGGTATGATATTAGTGTCTGGTTTTTCTTTTGTAATTCTGTGTTTTCTTTGCTAATGTTCCTTTATATTTTTGCAAGATCTTGTGGAGTAAGAAATCGAGAGTGTGTTGTACATGCATGAATTTTTCTGGAGTAAGAACTCGAGTTTTATGTTCTGAATGGCGATTTCCGAGCAAAAGTGTGCAACTGAACAATTTTGGTAAGTTTTGAAATTTGAGTTGTTTATTTGAGTTTATTCGTGTTGTTTATTTGTCTATTTGGTTTATTCATGCAGGTGGTCAGAGTTTCGTTGGAGCAACGTTTAATAATTGTACGTTTGTCTTGCCAGATTCCAGTGCCCGCGTTCCTCTTCTTGATAGAATAGAATAGAATAGAATAGAATAGGTTTTTAGCGTCCTCGGAGACCAATTGGCCTATGGGACCCAAACAAGAAAGAGAGCAAAGAAGCATATTATTGACGGATTAAAAACCCCGCCCGGCGGTTTTCGAGGGAAAACCTTAGCGCAATAAGCATGCTTTGGCACCGCATAAATTGCATAAGACAGCTTCAATACCGGCCCCGTAGGACATAAACGAGTCCGCGCATCCATAACCTCCCGGAGGTATGACCCCAACAAACCCACCGACGCCAGAGCCAATAACCGATGCAACGGCCGGCCGTGCACTAGTAATCGAACATATCGCCTTCTGATGTGGGCAAATGCCGGGCGTGTCCGAGGGCATGACATTCATCCTCAATCGCTACCGGTGGCAACATCGGCAAAGCCTTTGCTCTCGTGCTTCACGAGCCCAACGCCGTTTCAATCCTGGAGGCGATGTGCCCCCGCTGCGAATGGAAGCTATAAGCCCTGCGTTTCTTCATGGGTAGCCGGGTGTACAAGTATCGGTGTGGGCCTCTTGTGAGCCTAGGATTGACTGGCGCCGATAGTGTGCCGCCTTTTAACATGCGCCGAGCCTCGCATCCCACGCCTTGGCGAAGGAAAGTAGCATCAAGGTATAGTTTTAGTGCCTCGCGATCTTTCTTTGTCCCGACACACGACTGCTTGCCCGCACACCCCAAATAACTTAACCACCGGCACCCGCTTGTCTTTCCAGCCAGGATTTCAGCGCTAGGGACCCATTGCCGCGGCCAAAGCAAAGGCGGGCAAGCGTGTATCGACCATAGCGACCACCTTTTGAAGTAAACGATATGGCGTTCCAATGCAGCCCGCTTGAAGAGGTAAGAAGCCTGCCTCCCGGAGTAGGATCCGTGCACGGAACTGCGGACTTCACCCCCCGGGCCCGTGCCAAGAAGGCCTTCTCACGACCGCCGAGGTCATTCCAAAAGTTGAGGGATATCACCGACCCCACACTTCTGCCCCCATACGTATGGGCGGCTCAACCAAGGCTCAAACAAATGTGATCGGTGACCCTGTGCATACAACTCGCCTTTGTGGCTATTGTTCGCATGGCATATAGTGCTTTCCAACCCGCAGTGACCCGCAACCCGATAGTCCGCATCCCAATGGGTGGTAGTTGAGAACTCAATCCCCAAGTACTTGTAGGTCGGAGCCACCTCTACCTCTTGCCCCCGGTAAGTGAATGTGGGAAGCCTTGGTCGACGGATGATGCAACTAGCAAAGACACCTAGTTTTGGCCAAGTTAACTCGCATGCCGCTGAATTGGCAAAAGTGTCAAGAGCATCCAGTGACGCTGCATGTCCTCCTCGAGTATAGGCCATGAGGTTGACATCGCCGCGATATATGAGTTGCCGGATTGTGTGATGCATGATATGTGCGCCAAGACCTCCATGCTCGAGCCAATCTTCCAACCGATCAATGTAATAAAGCCAAAGAGAGTGGGGAGAGGGGGCAACCCCGACGCACCGACATGCTACCGGGTCACCGGTCGCGGTCGCTGATGTGATACGGCCCGAGCATGCCTCGTGACAAATTCTATATACCGCATTCGCAAAGTCCGTGGGGTCCCCACCGCCGCGAATCCGCCCCATAGCTTATTAAGTGGGTACCGGTCGTAATGCCTTTGCAAAATCCACGAACAACAAGCATGTGTCTCCGGGCTGATTCCTCGCTATCTTCAATCAATGTGCGCAGAGTGAAGATATGATCAATGGTGGAATGTCCGGGCCAAAACCCGCCGCGGTAAGAGCTCGCACTCCGCTTCCTCTGCCCATATTGTCACCGCTTGCAAGGATGCCACCAACAGCTTTTGCAAAAGAGAACTGACCATAATAGTACGGTAGTTGGCCTGACATTGAGGGTCCCCCGCTTTGTATATGGGCACTACTTTACTACTAGTGGTCCATTGGCGAGGGGAAGCCTTCTCGCACGCTTTATTGAACAATGCCGCGAGAACAGGCACTGCTGGAGGCCCACCATTTCAGAGCTCGGGCCGCATGCCATCTAAATCACCGCTTCCCATTAGCTAGGCCGAGGGCCCATGATGACATCCCTCCGTGGATAAATCCGTGAGCCATGCCTATCCTGCGGAGGGATCGGTGTTCGCCCCCGAAGCTGGTCATACAACAAGTTGCAAGTACCGCAATTCCATTGCCCGGAGGTGATATTCCCCGGTGGGTCGTGCAGCTTGCTCAAGACCCTTCTCCGTATCGTCCCGGTGCCGGGTCCGAGACCAAACATCCGCTGTCGATGCTCGGGCGAGGTATCCGCCTTCTTGTTCTTGAGAAAGGAACGGTATTGACCGACGGCCCGCGGGCGAGAGATGGGATCGACTTGGCTCGGAGTGTGCGCTTGAGCCCCGGCACTCATCATCAAACCATCTGCTAAGGGGAAGGTGGTGGTGCTCGAGGCTTGCCGCGGAGCGCCTCCCAAAGCATCTTTCTGCAGCCGTCAGCAGGTGAGTCAGCTGAGCAGATTGTTCTTGAAGTGTGGGGAGTTGCAGCAGTCCCGCCAGATCATGCTCAAGCAGCTGGGCATAGGTCCCTGCACGGTCGTAGTCCAGGCGCAGCTGGGGCACCCGGTGTGTTGAGGCAGTAGGTGCACGGGGAGCCTCCCAATGGAGATGCATGAACAGGCCTGGGTCTAGAGTCTACTTCGCCCCGAAAGTGTCCGTCCGGGATGGAAAAATGAGTAACCGTGCGCACTCGCATCCTCGCCCAATGAGATAATCCACCACACCGGAGCCGCCTTTGGTTCTCCCCGGTTTTACAAAGTGTACCGGCTGAAGACGCCATTGCCCCAACCTATTACTGATAACCAGGTCGAAGATACTACCCAAAGAACAGCAAATCGCCGCTATAGCGCCAATATGGTCAGCTATCCGATATCCTTGACCAAGCCACCTCTGCGGGTTCAACCGCGAAGACGCCCTTCCGCCAGGGGCTCAAATTTTGGAACCTGCGCTCGCCCTCGTATGCGCATTAAAGTCGCCAAGCAAAATAACCCCGCCTAACCGCTTATGCCGGGCCAGATGTCATCATATAGATCGACATAAGGCTCCAATCGATCCACATCTCAAATGAGTGTTATAAAGTTGTTTCGGTGATGTGGAAAGTAGCATGTCGCTATGAGGAGAGTGTCGCCATCATTGCTGCCGCACGCCAAGCACCCATAAGTAGCGACATTGTACCGCCTGCTTTGTGCAACGAGACCGAGTGCCTCAAGGTTGCACCGGTAGTAGCAAAAGTAACCCCGCCATGCCCTCGCCACCTGCGGCACTCATTGAACAAATGAAATGCGAGATAGCCCGAGGAGGTTAGTGAAGGTTCTCGCGATGTCTCTCCCATGTTTCCATGAGGAAATGAGATCCATATCCGTGCAATAGAGTTGAGACTCGCCTTCTGCGGGGAAGCCCCGAGTTCCAAGACACCATCCCGGGAGGCCAGCCTATTTGTCAGTCATTCGATGTGGACGCCATGATCCGCCGGTGCGTGGGAGCGATTAGCGGGCGCACAGGCCTTGAGCGGGCGGAGCGGGAGGCGAGGGTAATCGCCGCAAAGAGCAAAGAAGACAGCAGCGTGGCGGAGAGCTTCAATGATTGCCTCGGCAACCTCGGTGGCCGCCTGGAAAATGCTTGGCTGCCCCGACAAGGCCTGCGGCCCCCCTGCACGGGACGTCCCTGACCTGGGCCAGCTGCTGCCGGCGGGACTCCTGTTGCATCGGGCGGTGATCCCGTCAACATACGCAGGGCCCCTTCGCTTGCCTACCGACGCAGATGGCCTCCGACTGCATGTCCGCCAATCGCGGAAGGTGATAACACGCGCACCAGGCGTTGAGCCCTAAGGCGGCTCACAAGAAGTAATGTGTACCGCTAGCTGAATGCCATTCAGATAGGGATTCATCCCCAGGCCGCGCTTAGTGAGATTCTCCCCGCCTTCCGAGTCCACGCATACCACATTATGGCGCTTGCCACCGGCCCTCGGGCCGCTTCACCGAGTCGAGGGCAAACATTAGCCGCCCCAAAGCAGGGACGCCGCTGGGCCGGGAGCGCAGTGGGCTGCCTGCCACGCGAGGCCGGGTGTGCTGAGATGGAGGAGGTGGCGCCCGTCACCGCTTGGCCACCCAGGTCGGGGCACGTGGCGCTATTGGTCGTCTGTTGCAGCCTCCTCTGCTTTCTCGAGTCGGGAGCCTAGCTCTGTTGGAATCTCCTCGCTGCTTGGCCGCTCATTTGTGCGTGCACAGTGTTCATGGACGAAAGCACGAGGCCGGGCCTTCTTTGGGCAATGGTTGCCTTTGAGCTCCCCGGATCTCCCCGATCTTGTGTCTCGGCCCTACTGCGGTTTCTCGGCTGCTCGGTTGGTTTCGACGATGGCTCGGACGTTTTGTATCACGGTGGCATACCCCTCGACTTCCGACTTGAAGCGGAAATAGTTGCCATCATCCGCTCAACACCCCGCTTGTCGATGTCATAGTTTCCACGGTGGTGATGAGGGAATCCATGCGAACTACCCAAGTCGGCAAGGCCACCTTATCCACTGCCTCTCAAAGTGGGGCTGCTTAAGCCCGTCTTTCTAATCAAGCATGCGGTCTCCATATATGTTCCGTAGAATCTGCCTTTTCCACCGCCAACCTTTTTGAGCACATGGGATCTTGAGGATCAGATGCTCACGCTGCAAGCGCAATCCGGATTCTGTTATTCTCGACTGTTCCTCCAATTTGTTTCATGGCCCCTCGTCAAGGCCTGTGTCGAGCTTGAGCAGCCTTCATCCATCTCCCGAGCCAATCTCGTAGATTGGGCCTTCGCCCGGGCTTCCCTCCTCATGGAAGAGGTTTCTCCCCTGTCTTTGTTATCTTTGTTTTCAATGTAATGGTAAATGTTTTCAATGGAAAAAATACATTGTTTTCAATGGACTGGAAAAAATATAATGTTTATGGGTTAGCAGTGCTCTGGTGGTGCGGCTTAGGAAAGTGGTAACCAAGGTTATCCAAAAAAAACTTGTATCACAAATACAAGCAGAACAAACTTGCATCACAAATACAAGCAGAACACTGGTCCCGTGGTTTACGATGCATCATATTCATATTTGCTTCTCCTCATAATTTCGAAAGCCAAAAAGAAAAAAGGAAATTAACCGTAGCTCCAAATTTAAGGAAATTTGACAATTTCAAATACAAACAGATACAAGGGCATCCCATAATTTAACCAAGGTCCTTGTCCTTGAGTTATAAACCTGGCTTCCAATAAAATACTGCCATTGCTAACCAAGACCATATGGATATAACACCATTGATTTAAAAAAAATTAAACAAAAGCACCTTGGGAAGAAAATATCACAGGAGAATGACAAAAAATCTTGGCCCAAAAAGGACGTAAAAAAGGCAAGGTTTTTCGAACTACTCGTATAGCTAAGTAAACTAAACTGACTTATGCTTTCACGGATCAAATCACCACTTGGGTCTAAACAAACAAAAGAACATCACTTAGCAAACAACCAATTTCTGCCCTGACAAAATGTATCGTATGCCATGCAAACATCGGACTAGTTTGGATCTTTAAACCTACAACATAATTGAATTATCCTGGATTCATCTTTCCCTAACATTGCCGTTTTACTCGTTTTCCACCTCTACCAACAAAAACACCATTAGCAAGATTTCGCTTGCGCTTACTCACTTGATTGACTGCCTGAGGCCCGGCGATCCCAAAACTTATTCTATTGAAAACACTGTTTTGTGGTCTTTCATCAGTATGCTTAAAAGCACCATTTGCAGCATTGACCACTATTCTGTTTCCATTAGCATTAGATGTCATCTGAATCCGTCTTGTTATTTTCTGCGCCCTGATTGCTTTTGCCTCTTTTGACTTATCCAATATCCTAACTACACAGCGATTAGGGCCACAATATTCCACAGTCCTCTTCTTTCGTGCTATGCCATTCAACTTCGAAGCATTGTTGGTTACCACACGACATGCCCTCTGGGGTTTTCCATTGGTATTGGTGCGCACCACTACAGACAAGCGAGCGGCACTGTTAGGCTGACCATTTGTAGCTGGTGTCGGTATGTTTGGCTGTGCCAACATATTCTCAACATTGTTATCAGTCATCAGCCTAAACTGAGAAGCTAGTCCCCGATTTACTCTTCTGGTCCTTTGCAACCTCTTTTGCAAATTGCCAGTAACAAGCCTGGGACCAACCTTTTTACTCAAAACTGTCCTATCATCATGAAACTTTGATGGTTCCTTTAGCTCCCAAGCTGAACTACTCTGTTCAGCTCCATAGGGGTTAGATGCCTGCAGATATGCCCTTTCTTCATCGATATTCTCAGTTTTGAAATCATTGTCAGAATGCTGAGCTACCCTAGGCGCACGCATGTAATCCCTCCTTTGGCTACCATTGTCACATTTGTACAAGTTTTCAGAAGGTTCATTTGTATCCTGATATTCCGTTCCTTTATAAAAACATGTTGAACGGGCTTGCTGATAATTCTGTCCAAATGACTTAATTGGCACTCTCTCTGAAGTGGAAACTTGCTCATAATTACAGGGCTCAGAACTTCTAGCTGTTCTGATATTTTCCTGAGGCATAAAACCAGCGCTAGCATTAACTGAACCAGTCATGAACTTTCTTGGAACCAAAGGACGTGCTTTCTGCTTTAATCTCCTATTTTTCTGTTGATTCCCAACAAAAGAACTGGGACCAATGTTTCTGCTCAACACAGTCTTATCATCTTTTACTTCCTTCAATCTCCATCTTTCATCCTTATGGGTGTCATACCCATTTTGATACTCTTCGTCATAACTTTGTGGTCTCTGTGCATGGGAAGGACCTTGATAAGCCCTTGTTTCACCTGCTGATTGACTTCCCTGTCTTCTAAAATCTGAATAATCATGTTGATAGTCCCTTGCATCCAGACGTTTAGTACACTGCCCCAAAGACTGAGCTGAGTTCCTCTGTGGACTCAAGCTCATGCGATGCTTCTGAAAGTCTGTCTTTCTATACGAACTGTTGTCACAATTCTTATAAGATCTTTCGCGAGTTGCTGCATCTTCCTCTAATTCATGACTTTCATAGTGTCTAGGCATGCTTTGCTGTGATTGGCAATGACGATCTTCCCAACGATCTATTTTACTCATTCCTCGTCTGCTAGATGTTTCATGGTCACTATCATACATTTCAGAATATTCTTCTTGGTCTGTACTATATCTATCAGAGTACTTCTCCCTAGGTTTCCCTCTATCTGGCATATCTTGCATATGTTGACGGGTATTTATTGGACTCGCTCTCTGGTCTACTCTGTCTGGCACCTTCCTCTTATGCATTTCCTCAGGACTGCAATTATAGGTACCTCGTCTGCGTCCTATGGGGCTTCGGCTTCTAGAAAATTGCCTCTGCAAAATAAAAAGAGGCTGAAAACACTGCTTGAAGAGGACCATTGTGAAGTTGAAAAATGTACACACCTGATCAACAGACTTGTGATTACTGGTTTCATAAGAATCCTCCCATTTCCTCTCAGTTGGGCTCCGGCTTCTCGAAAGTCTTTCCTTCCGTTTCCTCTGCACTGGGCTTTGACTTCTAGAGATATGTTTCTGCACAAAAGTAGCTAAGAAGGCAGCCCAAAACAGAAACAACAGGAAAAGAACTCAAATAATGCTACCCACTTGTTCAGATTTTGCCCGATAACCACTTCGTTCTGATATGCGTTCCGATGATCTGTGCCCAAATATCAATGCACTGCGTAAGAAGTCTTTATCGAGACCATATTTCATAGGTAAAATGAGACCACATTTCATAAAAAACATATCTACAACTCACCTTCCATTGTTATGGTCAATTTCAGGCTTCTGCACAATTTCAAGCCTCCGCCTTTGCTCTTCCTTTTTTGCTTCAAACTCTTCCCGACTCATTACATTTGTTGGGCCTGAAACTCCGTATCTGCAATTAAAAAGGTGAATTTTGTGATAAAAACCATGTGCAATTGAGAGCTGACTTGAATCAAAGCACATCTTACATGATAGGACGCATAAGCAAGGGTGGCCCATATGGTTGGGGGGTCATGACTAATCCACCAAATGGAATGTCATTATCTCCAGATCTAAACGCTTTATGGGGGTTTCCATAAGCAGGCATCCTCTCCTCGACGTACTGGGACCCTGGCCAAAATCCCGTGCAAAGGAACGCATCTTTGTTGTAGGACATGCCTCCTGAAAAGGGCATTCCCCTGCGTTGCGTTCGATGATAGCCTACATGCATAAACACAGCTCAGAAACCTAGAATTGACAGCATAAACCAATACATGATGTTTTATTGAGTCTTCAAAACAAATTTTTGAAACTAGACAACCAAAGTCTGCTCCTATCGTTCTCGATCTCAATACTTGGATCTTATTTCTTTATTTTTTGCTTTGCTTCTTTTCATTTATCCACTACAGTATTATATGGCATGCAAAAGAAACTTCGCAGCTTTAAAATTTATAATCAAGCTTATCCACCTTCAGGCTTATTAAATAACGTGATTCTAATTTGGTATTCCACATGACAATGGAAAGGATAACATGTTAAGCTCACCAACTCTGAAACAAAACCTAGAAACTAAATAAATATACAAACAACAATATAGCTTCTGTGCCCAAAGAAAAAAAAAGGGAACAACACTTCAAACCAATAAAGACAAAAGAATATGAAAAAAATAGCTGTTAAGCATGCCTCGTTTATTAAAGCCCATAGTCTGCCGGCCATATGTTGCTTGTCCCCTCATCCAATGTTTGGTGAAAACGCCTCGAGTTTTAGCAGGTCCATCAGCGAAGCTTCTACCAAAAGTTCTTTTGTTGTCATTTATTTTGTGGGCAAAATTGCCATTTGTACGCGAAAATGTATGTATGTCTCCAGTCTTCTGGTGCACCCGAGGAGAATCTAAACGACAAAACGATAAAACACTGAGCTGAAAACTAGTAGCAAATGACCTTTGAACTCAACATTACCTTCTACTTGAACTTTGGCATGAGAGGGTTCACTGTTGTTTGCCTTGGACTCTACCAGTCTTTGAATTGCTTCTCGCAAAGTTCTATTAGGCAGTAAATCGTCGGCAAGCACATTTTTGGCCCCACAGCTACAGCATCCTTTATTGATAATCTCACTTCGAATGCCTGCATACCAAAATTAACATCATACACACGTATGAAAATGTGCTAACAGAAGCTGAAGTTATCGCTTGGACTCAAAAGTCAAACATGTTACACAGAACAAAGATACAAAGAGATATGCTATAGGTTTAACAAACTCATTTTGTGTTTCTGATTGCGCAAGAACTTCAGACACTACACAATATAGAATGCAAGCAATTGACAATAATAAATTACAAAAAACATCAACATACTCACATCTGTCACAATAACTTTTACAGCAACATTTGCTAGTAAGAACTGCATCATGTAGTACATTATGGCACAAAGCGCAGAGGAATTCAGCAGGAATGTCCCCTAATATACGCGTAGCAGGAGAGTTATGTATCTCTTTTTCAAATATTTCCCTGCAAAAATGTAGAGGAACTCATAAT
The DNA here is from genome assembly GCA_021234155.1 of Isoetes taiwanensis. NCBI lineage: Eukaryota > Viridiplantae > Streptophyta > Lycopodiopsida > Isoetales > Isoetaceae > Isoetes > Isoetes taiwanensis. The sequence goes on along the minus strand of JAJEKV010000265.1, from coordinate 71,565 downwards.
TATAGTTGTATCGGCCACGTGAAGTAACCATGTCATAAATCGTAATAGATGACTGAAGCTTACTCATTGGGCTTCATGATGGCAATTTCACCATTTGGAAGCGCATACGAGCCATCTGGATTAGCTTCTAACATTGTTTTAGGAATGCCTGTTGGCTGCTTGATTTTTTTTGTGTTGAAAGTCGGATCTCCATTTGTTGGACAAAAGTGAATGAAATGGCCTACATACAAGAGTGTGTAAAGAAGAATCCAAGATAAATGGCAAACAGATACTAGCAATTTCCCATATATGGTACCTGCAACGCCACATCGAAAACAAACATAGCCTTGTGGAGGTGATTTCCATTGAGATCCATTGACTTTAATATGCATCCAAAAGAAAGGATGAGCTAACTATGGAACGGGGCAATCAATGAATACAAACAGACTAAAAATGTAACGAGTATGTTATAGCTGGGATCATTCCAGGATACTGCTAGACTTACACCATACTTTTAAAAAACTTGCTAAATATTAATTCTTTGAATGCTTTGGATTCATCTGTAGAAAAACGCCTGTAGGATGTTATGAACTAGGAAATCATTTGATAATGGCCGGCAACTTCAGTGTACCCACAGATATGTTTTAAAATTGAAAGAAAAAAACAATCGTGCCTAGTGGCCATAGTAGCAATTTCACAAAAGGATTCACTCACCAAACCCTTTCCCAAAGCCAGTTTTTGAACGTCCACCAGATCCACTAACATCTGTCTGCCTGCACACCAACCTTAAGATCAACCTCTGAAACCATATAACAATCGTTTAAAATGGGAAATTCATACCGCTGCCATTCTGATTCAGATGCATCAATAAAAGCTTTAATTTTGTCATCTTCATCTGCTTTGATAAGACTTGAAACGACTTGGGTATGATCATCAGGTTCTTCATAAAGATCAACTCCAAAATCGTCCATCGAGGCAGCAGTTTCAGGCTGGATAATAGTTTCATTTCTCAAATTAGTGCATAACAGATTGTTCTTTTTGACCAGGTATCAAATTTTAAAAAAAATATATAATCTCAGAAGAGAAAATCTTCTTCAGCTCTAATTATACACCTTGCTAACGTGTTTGTCAAGCTCTACAACTGTTTCTGCTGCTTTAGACTTGCTGCTACCTTCATAATGTTGCCTGAATAAAAGCAAACACAATTGGCAACAAAAGGACCGAGTAAGATAGCCTTCATAGATTTTCATGTAACTCATGTGGCATTGCATTAGTCACAGAGCCACATATCAGAAGTGTTTAGAATTAGTCGTTACTCGTTTTGGTGATCTGTTAGGATGGGCCAGCAAGGATTTCCAGGAACACGACGAACAAGAACTGAAGTATTTTCTGGAACCAAAAATCCCTCAGTGTATTCTGTAAATACCAGAAAATAATCATCACGATATTAGACCAGTGAGAAACAAATATTAAGGTTGACAAGTCGTAAACTGCAAGATGGTAAACACCAAGAACATTTGAAATCCATTCAAGAAATTCCAGAGAATCTTCGTAATTGCATATTGCTGCCAGTACCATGAGGTAAGGCCCTATATGTCAAGTTGTTCATTCTCAATAGTTCTACATAATATGTTTTAACACATGACTTTTGTGTCTTGCAGGATTGAACTGAGAAAGTGCATTCACATAAGGGCCTCTAGCAAGCATCAGCCACCTGTGAATGCTTTTTGAAGCATGGCATCTGATTTTGCAGAATACCTAGAAACAGATCACCCACAAGCCTAAATTCATAAAAAGAGCGGCAAAATGCGGACCTTCATTGGTTTGAGCATTCGCAATGAGAAGATCAAAATCACAAGCCCTGCTCAATTTCATCTTCTCAAAAATCTTTTCTTTCAAACTTGCAATAGATATGAAATGCCCTTCAATAGGAACAGAGGCATAGTCCTTAGCACTTTTAAACTTGAAATGGACAGCCATAACTTCCTAGAGTGCCAACAACCACAAAGGTTCACCAAAGAAACTTCAACCAGTATCACAATAAGAGATAAAATCACCCAGCAAGTGAGGACTGATAGTTGTAATATTGTTCTTGGTGAGCAACAGACTGTACTTACTGTTACTGCCCTTGTGTGATACTGCTAATCACCCTGGCACGAAATGCTCCTTTATCATCAAGCTTTCACCCGAAGGTTTTATTCAATGTTGTCATGTAACGGATTACTGGAGACAACAATGCCTCAAATTCGAATGTATTCCAGGTCCAATGTTATTAAACAGCCCATAAGATGGCGCTGCCAATGTTCATGCTGCCGCTCACAATGCTCAGTAAATCGAATACCTCCAGCAATTGAACCTTCTCTTTGACACCATTTTGGCTACCCAATTCCAAGCGGGTTGATGTAAAGGAAGATTCAACGGGAGAGAAAACGTCCGTTCAGCATAGGCAAAGTTCATACGCACGAACTTTAAAATTGAAAATTAGCCACATAATGATAGCTAAAGAGACGGACTTCTCTATATTACAGAGCTCCAGGGGAATTACTCTCAAATCTGAATTGATGTTGGAAAGGACACCTTCATCGACTACGTGTTGTTTCTGCAAAGAATTTACTCAGGCTTCAATGCAAGGCATTGTCACTATGTACATTGTGCAATGGCAAGAGCAATTTCGAGAACAACCGAATAAAACCAAGGCTGATAAAACCCTTCAAACTCTATGCCGATAATCCAGCTTCTGTGGATACAAATTCGATTTCACTTTTTGATATCGAAATAAACTCAAAATCGATTGAAATGCGATTAGATGATTTGGAGAAATGAGAGTGGGGAACAAAACTATGCCGTTAAACGGGGAGCAAACGAGGAAAATAGGCAGCAAAAGATGGACCGAAATAGCTCAATCGTGCTCTTATCGCTGGAGTTGAAAGGGAAGACGGAGCATCACCGCCATAGCTGAAGAGCTCTCTGGGATAGAAGAAAGGAGCAAGGCCATAGTAAACATTAGACGGCCGTGATTGCTCCACGCCTCCCGGTTCCTTGGAGGGACAGGATGCGTTAGGGTTGTCAAAAATATCGCTAGGGCTTTTCGTTAAACCTTAGCCATTAAGATTTTCCTTTCCTGGCTAGAAATGCTTGAGGGTTTTGGCTGGAGGGTTTATGACACCTGGCTTGAAGATAAGATTCCCTTAGGACAAAGGAAGATTTGACCTCGGTTTAGTGGCAAATTTAATAGCGGAGAATTCCCTAATTTTTTACTAAATCTAAGACCTTGACCCGCTGGCCCTCAAGTTTTATAGTTGATACCAAATCTCATCCTTTGGTCCCCACACATTAAGGGCACAGAAACAACAAGTTTGTTATGCGAAATGGCCATAAACAAGGTAATTATCATTTTTAGGTTGTATTATCGTTTTTTGGCCGTCTGATGACAGCACCTTCCACATAATATGCTCCCTCAGTCTACGATTAACATGGGGTCAAATTGACCCCATGAAATAGGAGCACCTTTTGCACAGAAATCATGGTCCCAAGCCAAAATACAAGAGGAAAACATGCAAATACAGTACCATAACATAAGTAAATGATGTCAACCTGTTATTCTCTGACAAGGCAAAACTTTCTTACAAGACAAAGTGCCATATGTACATTCACACAATCACCCCTTCTACAAACACGATGGCATGAAGCCATAATGTAAGAGGCAAGCATGTAATAGAACACAGACAAAAGTACATGAAGTGAAACTGATAACTTTCTTATGACACAAACATGGCATATGTACATTCACAAAACAGAACATCGGGAAGATTCAATTGCGCAGCTCCCCAGAGTGAGCCTGCCTTATGATGTTATCTAACACCCGGATCTCTTGTGATAAGAACGCCCTTGCAAGGCTCATATGCGACCTCAGAGTATGAAGCTCAGACGTCGCAAGTCCCAGCCACTCCCATGCAACACTGTTCATAGCACTATCAATTGGCATGTAAAACCTGCAGAGCTGACGCCTAAGAATACGCATTGAGGCCACCATCCTATGCATTTCTGTGCCAATCTGAACTAGCTGGTTCACGAACTCCTCCATACAGAATGTCTCCTCCAGTTCCGGTGGGTAAACCCGAGCGTCAAGATGAGAGACATCCACGCTAGAACTGATAAGTGAGGGATCTATGTGCACCACAATGTCACCTGCAGCATCCTGGACGTTCGCATCAACCTCCATTTCTAACCTGCGACAACAACAGCAATACATAAATGAAATTGTACAATTCCAGAGCAACTAACAGGCCTAGCCAATGGCCATGGTATGATCTCCTGTGTAAACTAAAATGTAATTAGCATCATGGTCAGGTATCTGAACCTCATGGCTGAACGTGGGATCGCAGAAGTCATGGAAGTTCTCATCAGCCTCATCAGCGGGGATAGAGTCATCCTAATATCTACGTCTGCCAGGTCCATTCCTCTCAACTGGCACATAGCCAGCTGGCAGCCCATATAGAATTGTTCGGATGTCTGAAAGCATGCAAGGAGCAGGGTTCTGGAGGATTCTCCAGGCAGCACGGACTCTGTGCTCATTCACATGAGCTATGTTAGAAGGGATTATCCAGCTACTGGACAGGGTATACTTGTCGCTCTTGATCATTCTAGCCAAGGTAAAAATGAGGCTCGGTGTGGCACGGCGTCCACTATGATATGAAACGTAATGTGCTACCTTAATAAGAATGTTACGATTGTCAAGAACACAGAGGCCCTTAGTATCTCCAGCGCCCCAACGCAAATAAAGATCTTTGCCCTTCTGTATCATTGACTCGCTAACATTATGCAGGTGACACAAATAATGCACCTCCAATATCCTTCATACCATAGCCCACCATCCCTTCAAAGCAGTGAAGCCTTGTGTTCTTCAATGCCTTGCACACCAGAACCACACCTGCTGGCTTACATGGCCAGTTGAAGTCTCTCTTGATAGCTTCATTCATAGCTTTAGGAGAATTGAAGCGTGCTCTCAAAACACTCTGAACATGCAGGTGATCTACGGAGGAGCCCCTCTCCAAGGCAACAGCCCCTGCTATGCAATTTCTATCACAGAAAGAAGATAGAGCTTCATAGAAACTCAGGGGCACATCTTGGCCTGACAGGCCTAATGTCACGAACACATCAATTGCCCCCCAACTGAAGGACGAATTGGGCATGGCAGGGGGCTTTTGGGTCTGTCCAGAGCTAGAATTGCCGGGCATGGCACTAGTAGGGTGAATTGGATTCATCTGAGCACTAACATGCATCGAAGTAGCAGGTCGAAAAGGATTCATGTCTGCACTACCAGACATAGTAGGACCAATCAAACAAGATGCAGGATGGGGGCCTGGCCTGCCGCACCCCTCACCTTCCTACCAGCCTTTCTCAAGGACATAATAGAAAAATACAAACAAAACAGCACAGACGAAAGAAAGGAGCGAGGCTAACCTGATAGAAGCGTGGCCAATTCCAGCTACAAATTTTCAAGGAGCAGTAGCCAACCACCTTCATGGCCATGCCGCCACCTGCAAGAGCCGCAATTAGAAACCCCTGGCTATCCAGCATTTGCCCAGGAGCCACGCACGATCTTATCCACGATCCCACCTGCGGCAATACAGAAATATTGCTTCTTCCCCTAAATTGAGTGCCAGCATCAACTTCCTACTGTTTCACATACGAATACAACAACTAACCATTGGGATTCTAGAGTTATAAATATACGGATCTTGATCGGCACCACATTATCGTTTTTAGTGTGTATTATCGTTTTTCGGCCTTTAGATCATGGCATAATGCATAGGATATTCCCTCTATGCACATCCTGCACGCACATTGAAGGTCTTCGTGGGGTTAAATTGACCCGCTTTTAAAGGGGCGCCCCCCTGACCCAACACCATGGCTTAAAACGGTATTTAGGCAAACTGCATCCCATACAATACAGTAGCACATGAAATCGTAATGTGCCCAAGGCATTAACATAAACACAATCTATGCATCCATGTTCACAATAAGACTACTATAATTTCCAACGGCATCAAATTTCTTGCTTTTCAGAACAAACCAAATCCAAGCCCAGAGGAATTGAACCTCTGTGTCTCACCAGAAGCTTGTTTTCCATTTGTATGGACGGCCGTTATCAAGTCCTTTTGCTGGCTGGGAATAAAACAAGGAAAAGGGAAGATCAAATACCTACAGCCGTCTTCTGCTCTTCAGGGCAGAATCATGCCCGATCAACCAGCGTTTATGCCCAACAATCTATGGGCACAAGCCCTGTTTTTCAACCACAAATTGCGTCAGACCTTTCCTTTCCTTAAGCCCAGAGGAATTGAACCTCTATGTTTCACCAGGAGCTTCCTTTTCATTTGTATGAGAGGCCGTTATCAAGTCCTTTTGCTCCACGAATTTCCGACTGGGAATAAAATAAGGAATAGAGAAGACCAAATACCTGCAGTTGCAACTGTATCAACGATCATTGTAGTCAGAGGAATTTTCGGTAGTTTTTCTTCATGCCCTTCTGGCTATGGTGCCCTTTTACACAGATGCGGAAGTAATATCTGGAGTTGGAAGCAGGATTCCAACACCTACAGCCCGTCCTATGCTCTTCACTGCAGAATCAGCCCGTCCTATGCTCTTCACTGCACAATCATGCCCGAACAAGCAAAGTTTTGCGTCCAACAACCCATGGCCACGACCCCTGTCAAAACAGACTAACAAGCAAGCAACAAAAAAAAAAAAAAAAACCAAGCCGCCATCCATAATTCCTACATAAGAAAGAAGAAACGGAGGCGCCGTAGCCGCCACAGTGCCTACACAAGCATGGAGCCGCCATATTCGAACCCAGGCACTTCCAAGCATCTCCAGCATATCAGGTTCGTCCTCAACCCGCCACCTACAACAGCCGGAATTGGCAAGCCCATGGCCGGCTACCATCTGTCCAGCCCACACGCGCACTGATATCCCCAATTCGACCTTTGACAACAGCAGAATACGGCTTCTTCCCCTAACTCACTTGCCAGCGTTAGCTTTCTACCCTTCAAGCTACGAATACAGTAAAAAACAATTAACAATCTTAAGTTATAAATATACGGAAGTTGATCGTGCACACATTATGGAGAATGTAAACACCTAGCTTCTTATGGAGGATATGCCAAGTGTCTGCCTGCCTGGAAAGGGTTTCCCACGGGAAACTGGCAACAGATTGAGGGTGCATAAACAACTAGTTTATTATGCCAAATAGTAATAAACACCTAGCTTGTTATGGCAGATGTGATATGTAACCTTACTTTTGCAAAAGGTTTTCGTGAAATCAACAATGGCCGCCACGGTTTCCGCTCGAAAATCCTTGACAGCGGGCGGCTCCTAGCTATAATCCTCGACATTTGAAATTCCACTGGCCCCAGCCTCTCTCTCTCTCTCTCTCTCTCTCTCTCTCTCTCTCTCTCTCTCTCTCTCTCTCTCTCTCTCTCTCTCTCTCTCTCTCTCTCTCTCTCTCTCTCTAAGGGAAAAATAGAGATCCAATCTCCTCTCTCTCTCTCTCTCTCTCTAGAAGATGGCGATAGGGTAAAAAGACTTCGATCCTACCTCAGGGGACTGATGCATCGGGGACCACACCGGATCCCGTCAAACATCGTGTTCAAAAAGGACAAGTTGTTGTAGATGGGGTCGTGGATGGGGCGCCATCCGTGTGTGCCGATGCCAAAAAATAATAACCTGTTATGTGTCGAAACAACGTAAGGTAAACTCTTTTGCATCTATCGGGCCAACCAAGGATTTCGCTGCGTATATGAGTCAAGTCGGCAAAGAAAGGGATGTTCCAGATCAAAGGGCCATCCGGAATCTTCAAAGGGGCAACCGGAAACAGCAAATAGACAACCTGCTGCAGAAATCGAGGGGCAATTTGTTGCAGAAAGAATCGAAATTGAAGCAGAAAAAAGATGTTCCAGAGCTGCAGTTTCAGCAAAGGGGCATTCGGATTCTGCAAATGGGCAACCGGAATCAGTAAGGGGACCAAAGAAACAACCTGGAATGGCGGCAAAGACTGATAATAATGAGCATACTACAGAGAAGTCGTATTTAATTAAAGTGGGACAAATCTCGAATTTTGGGACTCGGACTGAAAATGGGACTCATGCAAAAAAAAAGTAAGCTGCCATTGAATCATTATTAGATTTTTCTTGATAAAATAAGAATAACATTTACACATGACAATCCGAGAAAATGAAGGGGGGTGGTGGAGAAAGAAGAGTAGGAAGGAAGGGGAGACAGGAGGGAGGGAGGGGGGGGGGGAAGGCAAAAAAGGTAAAGAGGAGGGACCGAGCAAATGGGGGGGGAAGGGGGTGGTCTCTTGGGGAAGGGGAGGAGGGGAAGGGCAAAGGGGGGGAGGGGCAGGGTCTCTTGGGGAAGGGGGAGGGGAAGGGCAAAGGGGAGGGGAGGGGCGGGTCTCTTGGGGAAGGGGAGGAGGGGGAAGGGCAAAGGGGTTAGATAATAAATTAATAGATAATAAATAGATAATTAGATTAGATAATTAGATAATAAATTAAACAATTAATTAAACAACTATTTAATTAGATACTAAATAATTAAACAATTTAGACAATGCTGAGAAGTTTTTTCTCGCCTCACGAGGCGAGAATGGGCACAATTCCTCCCTTCTGTGCTCCCCAAGCCTTCAGCAGAAGCCCCATGAGCCGATGGCCAGCTAAGAAATGGGCACCAAATATTTCTTTTGTTGGGAGCCCATGGAACATTATACAAAATAAAAATAAAACTCACTCCTTTTAAACATTATAATCCTTCTCGACTACCGAGTCGAGAAGGCACCTTCTGCTTTTTGAAGGCACTTTCTGCTTTTTGAAGGCAATAGTCGAGAAGGCATCTTCTAGGAAGAGCAGATCCACATATATATGGATATGGGCAGCCAACAGACCAGAGGGAAATAGAGGCGCCTCAGATCTGAGAACAGAAGGAGAGCGGGCAGCATATCAGAAGGAGAGTAGATCAGTGGTATAAACGGGAGCAGAAGATAGGATAGCAAAAGGTGGATTGGGCTGTCCGAAGAAGTCCAGGACAGACAGGTTAGGATTTTTCTTCGCGATCCTTAAGCGATCAATCCTAATCTCAGAGGGCTTTTTCTTCGCGATCCTTAAGCTGGAAAATGGTGCCATGGACGTTATTTTTCAAGGGTATCATTTTCATGGATCAACTGCTCAGTTTTGGAAGCGATGTTACGAAGGTCATCCTCCAATTGATCAGTGAGGCAATTTTTGTCTTCTCGGAGGACGGCAACCTCTTTGAGCAGGGAATCATTGATTTGGGAAAGGCTAGCAATCTGCTCTCTGGATTGGCTGGACGATCCAAAAGAAAAGCGTTTAGGGGAGACGGATTTGTGGGGGGGAAAACTAGGCATTACCGAAGGCGCCGACGATCTCCGATCCATTTCGGCCATATCAAGCGCCGCTCTTCGGTCGAATGCCGCCATCGCCGCACCGTTTTCAACTATGGCTTATCCCTTCGCCCTGTTTCTTGTAAAATATGGCTTATCTTGATCCTATTTCTCACAAATTTGTTAGCATTTGTTGCGGTTTCGTCTAGATCTAGCATGGCAAAGAATCAAGAAAAAAAAATGGCAAAGAAAAGGTACAGACCAGTGCCGAAATCTTCAAATTTGGGCTTGAATACCTAGATATTTATAGACCCTGATGTTTCCCCTGCCTCATCCACCTCAGAAATAGAACTGTATTCCTTATTTTCCAGCTGCAAGTAACTGTATTCCTTATTTTCTTCCCGTTCTTGGCTTGGCCGTCGCTGGCAGAGGGAGTTCTTTGCAACGCATCGACTGTGGCCGTCTGTGGCTTGCCGATCCAGATCTGCCATAGCCAGTTAAGAGCAGAAGGTGTCTGCCATAGCCAGGGCTCATTTCTTGAAGCGGAAGAGGAAGATGCAGATCCGGGTGAGTTCATTTAGATTAAAGTCCCAAAATCGAATAAGCAATTTTTCTTGGTTTCCAGGTGCCGAATGATTCAAGCTCAGCTATGAATGGAGAATTGCACTGACGGGTATTGAAGCTGCGGCAATCCGGAAGGCATTTCGGAAGCAGGGTGACCCAAAAGAACAGTTCCAAAGGTATGTACCAAAGTTCAAATTTCAAGCATGGGCGGGAAAAAAAGGCGGGGTATAGAAAAGAGTTCAAATTTCAAGCATGGGCGGAAAAAAAAGGCGGGGTATAGAAAAGATGTTTAAAAAATAATTATTAAATAAATACTAATATGGCATTATAATTTGACATATTTGTTTATACATTCTAATTTCTCTTTTAATAAGTATGCTATATGTTCACGTGTTACACATTACGTTACCATTATACTTATACTGTATAGTAGAAAATGTGCCTAAGGCACATAATTCTAATTTTAAGGTTAAAGGGTCTAAGTTTTAGGTATGGTCAAGTTGAATAAATATGAGTTTTAGGTCGTCAAACCAATGATTATACTAAGTAGAAATTTAATGAAAAATGTTGCTAGGCAATGTGTGTGCATATAAAGCATAAAAATGGTGCATTTAATGAAGGCTATTTTTTTTTTATACGTAGACAATACTTGCATACATTATTTGGCCTGCCAGTTAACTAGACAGGCTAGTTATCAAGGTTAATGCATAGGTTTGCATAGGCTTAATAGGCTTAATAGTTCAATGCTTAATAGGTTGAGTTTGGATCGGAGGTGGAGTAAAAGCCAGTGGGAGCTATGGCGTTGGGAGCTTCTTCCAAGCAAGACAAATGAACTGGCCTCAAAGGTATGTACCAAAGTCTAAAATTCAAGCATGGGCGGAAAAAAAGGCTGGGTATTAGAAAAAAAAAAGGGTAAAATAATACGTTGTTTGAAGGTTATTCATTTTCACCTTCTCGACTCGAAGCTTTGAAATTGCCCGTTTTTACTCGAAGTCAGCTTTTTCGACTCGAAGTCGAAAGGCCCTCAAACTTGCATTTTTCGCTTTGAAAAACCTTTCCGACTTTCGAAAAAAAAAGGGGTAGTTAAACGCGAGTTTTGGGTTACCGCTGAAATTAAAGGCAAATTTAAAGAAAACACAGTTTTATGGATCCGAAGGCCTTTCTCAACTCGCGAGTCGAGAAAGGCCCTTCTCCGACCCATAAAACCTCGGCTTTTGGTTTTGAGCCGCCTTTCGACTCAAGAAGTCGAAAAGGCCTTCGACCCATAAAACCCCGCTTTTGAGTTTGAGTCGCTTTTCGACCGCGAAGTCGAAAGGCCTTCCTCGACCCATAAAACCCGTGGTTTTTCGTCGCCGCTTCTCGACTCATGAAGTCGAAAGGCCTTCACCCCTCTAAAACTTGCATTTTTCGGAGCCGCCTTTTCTCGACTCGCGAAGTCGAGAAAGGCCTTCAATTCTAAAACCCGTGGTTTTTCCCTCCGAGCTGCCTTTCTCATGCCCTCAGTATTTTCCAAAATGGCCCTAAGAACTGTTTTTATTTTTATTTTTTTGCATGTAGCATCACTTGACTAATTTGATTTTGTCTCTTTGTCCTTATCTCGACCAAATAGTACATGCTTGGGAGCAATGAAAAGATCGGGCCTCATTAAAGAAAGGTGCCGAAAGAGGGTGGTGACATCAGTTGGGCATACAAGCACGTGGCCCATAAAGGAACTCCTCATACAAATTTCTATCGTCTGTAAGTTGCTCCGTGACTAGGAAAGAGCTCCACGTGCCCTTTGCACTAGGTGGTTCATGTGTGAAGAGGGTGTAATGATTGTGCCCATACGACCACTATGGTCTCTTCACCCACTGTAATATATATTGTAATGAGCCCATTTATAAATATAAGGTATCTCAAAACTAGTATTTTTGGGTGATTAAGTAAACGATTTGCATAATTTTTGTTGGAATTTGTGATCTATTGTCTACCCACCTAAGAAAATAGAGCCAAAATGTTCAACTAAGAATCTTTTTCAATTAGAACTTGATAGGTCTAATGCATGTTTGCGTTGCATTGTTCTTGTTCTCGACATGCTATCCAAGAAAACTGGAAGAAAAGCTTGGATGCACACTAATAGACAAAAATTCCAATTATGGCCAGTTTTCAGGTCGGGGTGCTTCTTTTTGTGTAAATTAACATGGTTCCGAAAAAAAATGGGAATGGAATGAGTCCCACTTTAATTAAATACGACTTAGAGAAAAAACAAGCTGGGTCTGTTCTTAGCAGTGCAAATGGGATCATGGGTCTCTTAGGAGCAGATCTAGGCCTGAAAGAGATGATTCGTGATTGTGTCAGGGAGTTATTCCATGAAGTATTCAAAGGGGCTTTGCATGGATTGATGCAAGAAATGAGGGAGATTATGAAAATAGATCTAAAGAAAGAAATTGACAACATAAAGGCTGGTCTTAAGCAAGAAATGGAGAACATAAAAGCTGAGTTGAGGGCAGAAACAGAACAACATTCACAGACAGAAACCAATGGCTATGCTGACCACAATGGATATGATGCTCATGATGACAACTGCTTTATTGAATTAAAGCGTAACTTACGATTTCATTGAAGACCAAGAGAAGAAAAAATCGATCGCTTAATCTCCGCTTTGGTGGGCTTGCCGTAAGAACATGCGAAAATACGAAAAATGGAGGTAAGTCAGTTTTTCAAAGATAAACTTGGTATTCTTGATTGTGGAGTTGTTGAAGCATTCCGAAAGGGCAAATTTTTTCATCCGGGAAACCTAGACATACCATTGTGAAGTTTGTAAGCGAGAGTACGTAATGAATGTGTTAAAAAAAAAGAAGTGCAATCAAGGGTCAATCAAGATGGATAAACGAAGACTTTACTAAGGAGCAATTCATTCAAAGATAAAGCGTATGCGTAAATATAAAACTCGCCAGCAAAAATCGGGCGAAAAGCATATTGGAAAAAGGGAAAGGTAATTGTGGATAATTCGATGGAAGCATAGGGATTTGAGACCGCCAGATTGTGTCTTTGGAATATTGATTCCATTAGTCAAGATAAAGTAGATGTAATCAGTTTTTGCTTGAGAATGTTGATGTTATTTTTTTTTTAGAGACATGTGAACATGAAGAAAAAAAGGTTTACCGTAGATAAATGATTTTATGTTGCTTCACTCAGTATGGTATGAGAAATCATGGAGATTAAAGGGGCATGGCGGAGTTGTATGTTATGTAAGAAAAGTATTAGGCATATGATAAAGCTAGTATTGCATTATGGTTCTATGCAAAGATATTTGGATTGAAATCCCGTGACAAGATGGAAAAAATTTTGTTGCGGGATGCTATTTTCCCGCCACGTGGTTCACCCATGTATAATGTTGGGAATATGGACGTGGATGATCCCTTTTATCGCTTAGAACAAGATGCCATGTGGCTCTTTACAGAAGGGAAGGTTGTGCTAATGGGTGATTTTAATGGAAGAGTGGCAAACAAGCAGCAAAATAATAACAAGTACAGAAGGTGATCCGGTGTGGGTGGTAATGTTAGATGAGTTGGAGGTAGAGGAGCAGGGTTGGAATCGTAACTCTCAGGACAAAGTAAGGTGGCCCACTCCACAAGGTAACCATGTACTTAATATGTGTAGTGGATTGGACTTGCTGATATATAATGGCATAAGCAGATTTCCACACTCTGGTAAGCTCACCTGTAGAGATGCTAGTGTTGTGGATTTGGTTTTAGCTCGTGCATCCCTTGTCAAACAAATGCTGGACTTTCAGATAGAGGAAGCAATGCCACACATAAGTGATCATGCACCTTTATCAGTTGTGATATGTGTAAAAAATTTGCAGCGAAAAATAAATAGTGATACAACATGCAGGCAAAGGATTAATATGCAATATAACAAGGCAGATCAATATGAGAAGTTGTGTGAAGAAAAGGCACTTGAAATAGATTGGCCAGAGGATGTTAATACTCTTAGTGAGAAGCTTGCCAAAATGGTTTTGGATGCTGCTACTGCGTGCTTTATATCAAAACGGAAATTGAAGGGTCTCCCGTGTAATGCATGGTTTGATGGGGATTGTAAAGCAAAAAGGGTAGAGTTCAAAAAAGCAAAAGGGGTGGAAAGGGAAAAATTGAAGAAAGAATATATAAAGATGACCAAGTCTAAAAAGAAAAAGTATATATATCGGAAGCAGCAAGTTATGGTGGAGGAGTTATTACTGAATCCAAAGCAATTTTGGAATAGATTGAAACCCAGGGTAAAACAAGAAGCAGCTTTAGAAGCTAATGCTTTGCTAGGCCAAGTGCACAAGCTTTATCATGTGTCTGGTATTTCTGATATGAAAGAGATCACATATCTCTCTGCTGGTGAATATGAGTTCACTCCTGATGACTTGGAACAGGGTTTGAGTAAGCTTGCAAATGGTAAAGCAGCTGATGCACAGGGGTTGGTTGCGGAGATGTTCAAATGGGCTGGAGGTTTAACCCATGCAATGTTGTTGAAGCTAGTAAATGCAGCTTTAAAAGAGGGCTTTCCCCGCCGTGGCAAGTTAACGAGTTATTCCGTTATACAAAAAGCAGAGACGACAAAGATCCGTAATTATAGAATGATTATGATTTGCGCTTTGTTTGCAAAACTAGTGGCTACAATGTTAAACACTAAGATTAGTATGTGGGCGTAAGGAAATGGAGTTAGGGCTATGGGGCAAGCAGATTTAGACCCGAGCGGTCTACCATAGACCATCTGATAACTCTGCGTGCCATGATAGATTCAGTCATTGGCAAAAAAAGGCCTTTATATGCTCTTTTTGTGGATTATGCTAAAGCCTTTGACACAGTAAATAGGTCCAATCTCTGGCAAAGAATGGAACTAATTGGAGTTCCAATGACGCTAAGGCAAGCGGTCAAGATATTATATGAGAAGGTCTTGGTGCAACTTTCCCTCCCCTAAAAATGAATGAATGAAGATGTTGTGGTGAGTAATATTGGAGTCAAACAGGGCTGCCCCTTATCTCCTACATTGTTCGGGTTGTTTATTGGTGAGTTGGAAAACTGGATGATGGAACATGGAGAGGATGGGACAGTGGTGAATGGCTATGTGATATTGCTTTTGCTTTATGCAGATGACGTAGTCATCCTATCTCACTCAGTAGCAGGGATGCAGAAGCACTTGGATGCTCTCGCACATTTTTGTGATAGCAAAGGGATGCAAGTAAATTTAGCAAAAACAAAATTGATAGTCTTTGGAGCTAATAAGACAGAACCAGTAGAGTTGGTCAACTCGTATAAATATCTGGGAGTGGAAGTTGATAAGAGCCCTAGTTGGAATATGGCTGTAGAACACAGAGTGAATGCGGGATTGAAAGCCTTATATAGCATGCAGAAGTGGTAAAGCTGAAATTTGGAATTTTAACATGAAAAAATGTTATATAAGACGCTTGTCCGACATAAGATTGCTATATGGATGTGAGGTTTGGGGGCGAGGATTGGCGGCGGATACATGGAAAAAGGTGGAGAAAGTGCAGAAGAAGTTTCTTAGAACGGAATTGGGTACAAAAGCACAAACTCCATATGATATGCTATTGGCGAATGTGGTATCTTTGCCCGTGAAGCGTAAGCTTTGTGTAAGTTGCTTACATATCTCTATAAGATAAGATTTGAAAGGGCCGATGATAGTTTGCCGTATTTGGCAATGGAGGAGACAAAGATGAAGGGTTGGTATGCTGACGTGGAGGAATGGATGTGGAAGTGGGGACTAAATATGCAGGATTTGTATATCCATCACAAGGATATCCGAGCGTGGGTTACAGAACATGTTACTATGAAGAATTGGAGAGTTCCAGAAGTAAAGAAAGAGTTCTACAGAAAGTATATAAATCCAGGACTCCAAGAGGCCAGGTACTTGGGAGAAGGTATTTCTTTGAAACTTAGACACTCCATTAGCAGAATGAGGCTTAGTTCACACAGGCTTGGGGTGGAAGTTGGTAGATGGGGGGATATTCTGCATGAAATGAGGCTTTGTAAGACTTGTAATATGCAGGAAGTGGAGGATGAGCAACACGTGCTTTTGAGATGCCCAACCTATGTGGAAATCCAAAACAGGTACAATATCTCGGCGTCAACCCTGCTGGAGTTTTTTAATTTGGAAGGTAAACTTATTGGGAAATTTATAAGAGATGCCCTAAATATGAGAGAACAAATTAGTCATAATTCATTTTTGAGAGAAGATTTGGGAGAAGAGGCTAATGCATTACTGTCTGAGGATGCATTAGATGATATTTTTTATAATGTTGAATGTACTTGTTGAACGTCTCATAGACACGGTGGTGCAGACGTGAATAAAAAATAAAAACATTTCATTTCATTCTCTCTCTCTCTCTCTCTCTCTCTCTCTCTCTCTCTCTCTCTCTCTCTCTCTCTCTCTCTCTCTCTCTCTCTCTCTCTCTCTCTCTCTCTCTCTCTCTCTCTCTCTCTCTCTCTCTCTCTCTCTCTCTCTCTCTCTCGGCAATGGCAGAAGTTCAGAGGTAAAACTCTGGCGATCTTCATCTTGTTGCAGGCGTTGGGTGCCAATTTTATTCCTGAGGTTAAGCTCCACGACTTTTGAAGCTTTTTGCCAAAACTTTCGAAGAAAGAAAAACTAGTACTTGAAGATGGAAGGAGCAACGATAGCATTTGTTGCTGAAAGTCAAGGAACTGGTACAGGAAATCTGTCATGCCGAGTTCGACCCCTGAATTCTTAGTCCACATTCGCATCTCAGAGTGATATTGGTGGAGTCTTGATCAAGGAGGCTTACTGAAACTCCAATTGCGTTCTCGAAATCTTATCCTGCAAGCCATCCCCTACAACATACAAAGAAGCATCAACATCAAACAACCATAATAACTACCCAATTGACCAACACATATCTAGCAACAAAATCAATTCCAAACTCATATAATTCAGTATCAATTATCAAACTCTATATTACCTATTGACTCCTAAACCAACAAAAGATAAATATAGCGCTCGCAAGGATGTCATCTCTACCATGTTTTACACGCCAGTAGAAATTGTTTATCACTATCTTTGTTATCAGTCATAAAAGATAAACCTTGGACATGGCAACCTTGTTTTGATAACTGGAAAAGGGATACGCCCACCTCTACCAATTAATTGCATTATCTCTACGCTACAATGCTGGAGAGATGAGAAAAATCTACCAGAGTCACCCTCCATTACGTTTGGTGACTTCAACAGTAGTTTGTGCAACCTTGCAATAGCAGCAATTTTTTGACATATTATGGAGCTGTAATAGTGCTTATGTTCATGTACTTACATAAAAATCCCAATGAAAAGTCATCTATAGAAGTAGCAAACCCATCAGAATTAAGATTTAAGAGCTGAAAAAGATCTCTTCCTCAACACAATGTCACAAGGACGTCGTCTCTACCACTTTTTATATGCTAGTAGAAATCATTATCAATCTTTGTTATCAGTCCTATAAGATAAACCTTCGACATGGTAACCTTTTTCTGAGAACTGAGAAAGTGATAGATCCACCTCTACCAATTAATTGCACTATCTCTTATGCTACAACGCTAGAGAGATCAAAAAATGCTACTAGCCTCACTCTCCATTATGCCTAGTGACTTCACCAATAGTTTGTGCAACCTTGCAATAGCAGCAATCTTTCGACAGATTTAAGCGTTCATGGGAAAACACCTCTTCCTCGGGATGCAAGGATGTCAAACGAAAAAACTATTCAAGTGCTTGAGCTCAAAGTTATCTAACAAAGTAGCAAATACAGCACAATAAAGATTTAAGAGCTCATGGAAAAAGATCTCTTCCTCAGCACGCATGGATGTCAAATGAAAAATTCTTCAAGTCCTTGAGCTAGAATAAAAATCTCGGATAATACATATACCTCATGCCCAACTACAAATGGAAGTAAATTTTCTCCCATGTATTCCTATATAACCGGGTACTAAGACACCAAAGACGACCACTTTAACAATACCATCATATCACTAAGTTTCATCTAACCCTAGATTGCTCCCCATGCTTTCGCACCTCAGCGTCAGTAGAGATTCAGAGAGCTGCCTGGCATAAGACGAGAGCCGGAGGCAATTTCGAGGAGCAGTTCTGTTTTTGGGGTCAGTCTGGGTCTTATAAGGTCATCATGATTGTCTTACAAGGTGATCATGAGAGTCTTACAAGGTAGGAGCACCATGTGTGGTCTTTGATTGGGAACTAACTACTGGTTATCTGATCCCTTAGATTGTTGCAACTTGGGTGATGTTTAGTCGACTCTCTTCCCGGAGCTTTGCAGCGAAAAGGGAAGGAAGAAGCCTGAGATGAAAAGCGTAAGCCCCAAGGAGAAGGATACAAACGCCTAGGCCTAGAAAGCAACAAGCCAACCATATTGTAATCCATTGTCATATGTTGAGCCGCACCAGCACAAAGACAATATAAAACTCAAATTGAAATATATTAATAGATCAAAGGAGATGAGAAGCAATGGAGCCAACGAAAGTACATGGACTACAAACAAGATTAATAGACCAAGTGAGACCAGTAGGACTAAAGGATTGTTTCACATAAAAGTTAAAAATCGTTGATTGTTCCCTACACGCTGAAATATTCAGGTTGCCAATAAATAAAGAGTGATTTCCTCTCCCACTTGATAAAGAATTGAGTTCTTCATAGGACTCTTTACAATCTGATAGCAATGCTTTAGGCTACAACATTATATCATCGACAAGATGATGAGATAATCTTGGGGTTGTCTGGGGGCTTGCGAGAATGAAATGCTGGAGTGTAGCCAGTACCAAACTAAGGGTTATGGATGAAGTGAAGAGGCTAGAAATTGGGACTTTAAAGGGTTTGCTTGAGTTTGAGGCCTGGCAGGTGGAGCGTTGTAAACCTGCAATGGTTCCAGGAAGACATATCTGCATACAAAGCATTAAACTCAGTTAAATGGCTCTCAATGAATGAGAAACAACATAGGAGGAGATTCGTTAAAAACTACCTGTACATTGAAGCGGCACAAATGGATCCAAAGCAAGGCCCAAACCAATAAATCCAAAAGGATGTGGACCAATAACCATAAACAAGTGTCGGCCCAAAACTCCGCGCAGGTTTCATGGATGCACCAGTAAATGGTACACCAACTAAGTGATCCACCAACACTGCAAATCCAATTGGGAGGGGTGCAATAACACCTGCACGATTTTAAACTATGAGCACTTCACCAAGGGATGTATGCATCCCATATCAGAGCACATAAAGAAAGAAAGCATTACTGGGTCCTCGCCTATCAACAACAACACCAAATATGATAAAGATGAGCATGATTGTTAACATAAACTCCATAAGAAACCCTTCACCAAGCTATACTCCATGAGACAGACCATGTGATCCTAGACCTCCTTTCCAATATCGTGGAGTGGACGATTTCAAAAGCCCTGCTCCAATGATCGCTCCAAGGAGCTAAAAAGAATCAATGAAATGTCAGTTTCAGGGTCTTAAATAATGTGAAGGCATTATTTATAATAATGTCACCTTATAGACAGTCTTGATAGTCAGTCTTTACAGTTTGATTAAAATGTGAAGGCAATTTTTACAGTGATCTTATTATAAAGTATTATGATATGATATATAATATATATTGCTCTACCTGTGCCCCTACATAGAGACTAGCTCTCAACAATGTCTCCTTACCAGCTACCACAAATGCCAATGTTACAACGGGATTTAAGTGCCCTCCTGATATTGCTCATGTTGCTCTGGCCAAACATGCTATTGCAAGGCCATGTCCTAATGCTATTGCTACAAGCCTGCCTGACTTCATATTATGATTCAACATCCCTGGTTGCACGTACTTCTACATAGTAAGAACTTCTAAACATGAAACAAATCATATTGTCTACATCGTTCAATTACATAGCTGCTTGGTTTTAATAAAAGAAGTGCAACAAA
Organism: Isoetes taiwanensis; assembly: GCA_021234155.1. Lineage (NCBI taxonomy): Eukaryota > Viridiplantae > Streptophyta > Lycopodiopsida > Isoetales > Isoetaceae > Isoetes > Isoetes taiwanensis. The sequence continues at coordinate 51,668 of JAJEKV010000265.1, read as the reverse complement.
GTGGATGTTGTAAATCTCTAAAAGAGCAAATCTTACCCGAACCAACTACAGCAAACAATAATGTGCCTATAAATTTTGCAAATGCTGCTCGCCACTGCTCTTTGGAACGGAGGGTTTTGTGGTCCCCAAGCTCCACCTACAGAAAATGTATGGCAAGGTTTCCTAATGTAAAGGACTGAATGGTAAGTTTCTAAGCAGTACAGAAAATATATGGTGAGGTTCCTTAGATGTAAGATCAGAAATTTCATATACCATGCAACTTCTGAGCCATCAAAAAACAAACCCCAAAAACTTAAGACACCTTCATAAAATTAAGTATGCCCACCATCTTAACGCCCCCCTCGACCATGTTTTAAAGGTGTAAAGTATCCTGCTAACCACGGTGCTGACTTGCACCAGATGGCCCTGCAGGAAAGAGCTCCTGATGTTCTGAATCAGTAGCTTTTTGAAGCTCCAACTGCATATAATTGATTACCCATTTGCGTATTGGTGTTTTTGAAGCAATATGCTATGGGGTGATGTGTAATTTGTTGAGAACGCCAGTTATTTGTTTCGTATAAAAATATTTGATAATGGTGCACACCTGTTGGCAATTTGTACATGTGTCTTATGTTTTCTCCTAGATAAAGACCATGGATTCTGTAATGAACTGTCTTCCAACTTTGTCTCCAAAGGGGAAGCGCTTACCTATACGCCGATCTCAGAAGCAAGCACCAAAGCATAAATTGGAATGGAAGATCGGATCCCAGCCACCTGCACAGCCAAGGATAGCATCCCCAGCTCTGTCTGCCATCTGCCAAGGCACACACGACCATCTATCCTGCACAAAAATGCATGCACAAGGAAACTGAATACACTTTATATTTCATGTTCCAAGCCCCAGCATCAGCATCATACATATTATTATACGAATACAACCCAGAACCTTCCAAAATCATATGCAATGAACATACTATTCTTGATCGGGCAAACATTATAACATTTACATTAAAATGTCAAGTTAGCATATGACGCAAATGCCATTAAAAATAATCCATACGCCGCCCCTAAGCGGCAACTGACCTCTGGAGCATTCCCAAGCCATCCGGTGGCGCTCCCAAGGCCAACTCCCGGTTCGAAGGCCTGCAAGCGCGACTTGCCCTTGGACTGTAACATGGAGTCATCAAAAAAGCATGAAATAAGACCCCTTTTCCACGGTAGTCGTATTTCTAAAAGTCACATATTTTATCAAATAATATTTGGCCACCTATTGTCCAAAAAAAGTAGCGTGGACGAGCCCATGCAGGCAAAACAATCTCTTTTATTCGATCTAGAATGCTCTATACATAATAAGTTTGGTGTTATAGGCATTTGACTTTAGAACATCAGAATTGTTCTTCATTAAATGGCTTACTAAAGTCCCTGCTTTTGGAATTTGCATGATATCACTGCGAAGCAATCGTACCACATCTCTTAGCTAAAGACATTCCAAGTGAGTTTCATTTTCCACTTTGTCGAGTGCTCACGAGAGATGTTGCTGATTCAGTAGCTATGGCGACAAATCTAAGAACCTTATTTTCACATATGTGCAAAATATTTTATCTTTGATATTGAAATATTTGAGCAGGCAATTGTGAAGATATCGTAAAGAAGCCTAGGCATGTCTTATGTGGGCGCAAATAACCTCCAGCCAAATAAGATTTAGAGAGAGGTCATAATAACTTCACGGTATATATCTTTCGTTTATTGTATACTATAATGCTGCTGGTTGTTGTTATTATGATATTATTTGTTCCTATTATTGTCACTATTATATTTGGCTGGCAGATCTATGTAAGAATTCAACTGCTCTCTATTTTGCCCAAACGCACACACATGTACAACGTACAAAATTTTCTAAATTTCCCGGGCATGGAAAACGTGGGAAAATGTGGGAAAACTTTATATGGTTCTGCATGAAGTGGAGTTCAATGCCACATTAAAGAGCCAAGTCTAAATTATTGTGATGATAGGTTTAAAACATAGGAGTTGTCCCTAGAATTTGAACATTTAACACCAACCAAAAGACAAATCTTATAGAAAAACAACTGTCATTTTCTCAAAATGCCAGTGTTAGAAAACAAAACAAGGTTCTAAACATCCCAATGTATATTTTGGTTGGCAAAGGGAAAATAACAAAACATTGTTTCATAGATTTATCTCCACTGTAAATTGTTGTATGATGAAAATGATAATATGACACTACGGCACAAATGCAAGAAAAATCTTTCCACTTTGTAATATATGAACCTGAATAAATCTAAGACAAAATGATGCAGACAAATTCTAAAAAATTGAAACAAACGTGTCGTGATGAGCATTCAAATGGGAATAGTGCATGTTCATGGAAAGCATGCTTCGCACAAGGGAATAGTGCATGTTCATAGAAAGCATGCTTCGCACAAGGTTGAAATTAAAAAGAATTGGCCTCATCAAACCAAAGCTCGATAGCACTCATGGAAATTATGCTTGACACAGGTTGAAATCAACAAGAACTGCCTCATCAAATCAAAGCTAGATATTCACATTCATGACATTCATACAAGCGTTCTTAAGCGATAAACGACTATCAACTCATGCCCAACAGTGCTGGGCGCCATTACTATATCTTATGTTTACCTAGATTTGATGGTATATACATAAGGTCATAGAGATTGAGTAGGCAATGTAAGTTGCAAAGTTAGCAGTTCTCGCCGCTAAATCTTTTGTTCAGTCTCATAGACATTGACTTGAACGGACAATGTAAGTTGCAGAGTTGGAACTTTCTACATGAAGCCTTTGTTCTGTTTCATAGCCCATCACGACATTATTTTATTTCTCGCTTTTCTTTCACTGACGTGTTAGTGATTTGCCAAAGTCAAACTACATTTTATAGGTCTCTAAGAATTGTTTATAGGGCTTTAATCCGGTTGTGGCAATGTCTTCCATTTCAAGAATCCTAAGTTCTCATAGATGATAGAATATCTTCTTTTTTATAGATCTTAGATTCCCAAAGCTCATAGAAATTGCTTACTTCAACTTCACTAAGTGGATATCAAGTATGGACGTGCACAACATTTTTGCAAATGTTTTTTTTATATGTGCCACATCTATTATACCTTTGATGTTGCTTCTGGAAATAATATCCCATCCTTCTTTGTGGAAACAATTTATCAAGTTTAACGGTCTTTATGGATAGTAATTCCATTTCTTCCAACGAATCCATGCGCTCTACCATTCTATCTACGGCTCATTAATTTGGCTATGTCTAACAAGATGTCACTTACATTGCTCGGTGGACTGTGCCCTTGCAATTGGGGCATTGCGTTTAAGGTGTCCATTTTTTAAAAGTTTTTTTTTTTTTACAAATTCTCAAATGAATTGTAGATACAAAGTATTTGAAGACTGGAATTCACTGGTGTGTTGGCATAGGGTTAACCGATGCTTATGAGACTTTTACTGGTCAAATGGTGGAAACACAAGATTCAGGATCTTTTTATGTGCAAAATTATACTCCTCTGGTGCTATTCATGCTCCAAATCCTTTTTGAGTATTAAACAACTAACTTAGACAATAATTTAAAACGAGCACGATTGGCAACTCCACAAATGTTCCTAAACACTACATCTCATTCATATAATTCTACAATAAAATTGTACTTACGCCCGGCAACGCCGGGCACCGTAACTAGTTCTTTTTAAATTTTGAATTTGACTTCAAAGCAACTATTTGAATATTTGGACGACCAAGATTTAAAGCCCCAAATGAACATGATTGGAAGCCCTATTTTCCACACCTACCTTGCACCGCCTCTCTACAATAGACGGCCAGAATTGCTTAATTAGAATGGTCGCCACTTTGACAACCTGTGTTGGATGACAAGCAAGAATGATTACTCTGCCTTGACATGAGGTGATTGAGGAAGCGGGTGAGCAATATTAGTGTGGTGTCTATGTAAGGAAAAAAAGGTACTTTTTTAATCGAGCACCTTAAATAAATATTGGACATGATCATGTTTAAACCCCGGACATAACCGTGGTATATTTGAATTGTTAACATGTAAAGCGATGGGCATAATATTTCTTGCCAAATCAAGGGCCTCAGATTATTTTCCCCTTACCCTAACTAAAGTTTCAATGGTGCAAACTAAATTCACAAGACCCAATGGTGCAAAACAAACAGAAAGATGTATTGGCCATGCTCAAACACCTCAGTGCCAAAAGCACAACCGACCGCCCTTTCCTGCAGCGCATACCACAACCGGTTGATGGGAAAAAAAAAATGCCAGAAGAAAGCCTTGGACAGGAGAAAAGCATTTGCATGGAACCAGAAAGGATGTCGAAAACCATCCCTGCAGGTTCTGAAGGCCTCGAACCTCTGATTCTAGGAGGTGACATTGGAGCCCAAGTGGACCACAACCCATTAGATCCTTGCAACAAACAAATAAAGAAACAAAAACTGCAAGCAAGTAGGAGGGTAGAGATTTGATGGGTGCAAGCAAGAACGAATAGGGTCTTCGTGGCTTCAGCTTCATAAGCCGGCTCAAGAAACCTAAAGTTTGAAACCTAAGGCATGTGATATGGGCGCATGGTGATCCGGCATGTGATATAGGCGCTAAATCTGGGCCTGCAAGAACAGCTCAGGCCAGCAACATGGGCACATCAGAACTTCCTAAAACGGCCTGATAAGTTTCCTTCTCACACCATTACGAAATAGCATAGAAATTTGCCTTACCCACCAAATAAGCAGTTCAAACATGCACAAAAATACCATTTTAAATACAATACAATACGGGAATCATGGTCCCAACCACTAGGAGAATACCCTCCAACAAAATAGAATACACGTTTTTAAGCATGACAATGTCCGATATTTACCAGGACTGTTTTTTCAACATCCAGTAGGAAGATGGAAAAAGGGATGCTGAAGCGCCTGTGCAGCAGTGGGCCGATGTGACGGATTCCAGGATAGCAGTATGCATATCAGACGAACAGCTTCAAAGGTGGCCGTCGGAAGGAGCTCGCACAATTTTTCCTTGGGCCACAGTTGAGAAAACTCGAATCCGACCAGGTGCGCAAGCTTCAACCCTTCTTCCCATTCCTCCATATTAGGGCATCCCAGAATGTTGCAAATCTTCTCCAGCTGTTGCTCCTCATTTTCTCCACAAAATATTGGCCTCAAGCTAAACATTTCTGCAATTATAACTCCGGCCGACCACATATCTATGGCTTCATCGTAATATGGCGATTGCAGCAGCACTTCCGGCGCTCTGTAATGCAGAGTAGTTACTCCAAACTCCAAGGGCGCCCTGGAAGATTTCTTTCTTGCCATGCCAAAGTCTGCAATTTTTAGGTCAATGCTAAGGCCTTTTTTGAGTAGCAGATTTGCAGGTGTAAGATCACGGTGGAAATATCCCTTCTCATGTATGTATGCTAAACCTTCCAGAAGCTGCCGTGCCAAATCCCGGGCCTCATAGTGTTGGAGAAATTCTGTTCGGCTGCGCAAGAAGTCTCGTAAGTTGCATTCCATACACTCCATAACCAGATTTAGCCTACCATCATACATAAAACTTGCTTCAAGATGTATCACATTTGGCACATTTGGGTGGTTCATCGCTCCCAAACATTCTGCTTCTATTTCGTCGATTATATCAGATTCTTGAAAGCGTTTCGTTGACATCTTGATTGCAACAAGCTGTTTTGTTTTGTGATCCAATGCTTTGTAAACCTTGCCGTAAGCTCCATTTCCTAGTACACCAAGTAGAGCAAAACGATATTCGCCTTCATTTTGTGATCGTGTAGATCTACTAACAGCCATTATCAACGAAAATGGAACTTCTGTATTTTCAACTTGTATTTATTTGCCTTTTGCCTTTTTGCCTTTATAATTTCTTCCATTCCGCATTGCCTTTTATCTTATTTCGGCATTGATTGCCTTTTTCCTTTGAGAGGCATGTCTGTTTCGGATCAGAAATTTTAGATTTTCTTCCTTTCAACTGGGGATTTTTTCTCATCCAGGTACGATTTTTGAGCTCGATTCTTGAGCTTTGATTCTGTATTTTCCCTTTTCCTACATTATAGACCTGAATCGTACCCTTGTCAATAAGTCTTGTTGGTTTCGGAGCCCAAAGCTTTGGATTCCTGAGTGTTAGTTGGCGGCAAGATCAGCATAAAACTCTTGTTGGAAATGCGATGGGCATAGCTTGAACCTGTAATATACTTTTCAGCAAAACTCAGTTGTTAGACTTTTGAAACTTCTAGGATTATATGAACCTGCCCAGAGCTTCCATGTTGAAGCTTCTCTTCCATAGAAGGGAGGCATATGTAGTGTTGAATATCTGCATATTTGACATAAAAGTTGTAAATATGCGTCATTAAATAGGGGATGTCTACGATGTTTAAGTTTTGTTTTAAAAGAAAAGAATGCTCGAAACTTATTTATGATCCTTCAGTAGTGTACAGATCATTTGCAGGAAGCAGTCTAAAAATTGGCTGCAATTATTAGAACAATCCTTTCCTTTGGCAGCCTATTGAACTACACGCAGCATAAATTACATGGTAACTATCTCAGATGTTGGCTAGAGAGTTTTTCTATAGTACTAAGGTTGTACATTCTTAACTCAAGAAAATCATGTTTATTTGGATCCTCACCCGATTTCTAACGTTAAGTGTCTCGTTCGTCCTTTTCCATGCAGACTATTTTACTGTTTTCCTCTTTGCCTGCAGTTATGCAAGCTCTTATGAATGAAGGACTTCGCTATTCTTCCGACGGAAAATGTTTTGTTATGAAGAAAATCATAATCGTAACATTGAAAAATTCGATAAAACTCGTTCAATTGCCAATTTTATACGACTTCCATGAATTGCAGCTGACATTCTCTCAGCAATCCAGCCTTTAGTATGGATCTATTGCATTGAACTCACTGCCTGTGAATATAAACCACCAGGATATTCTTTACTCCCCGATTAAACAAAGTGTGCATTAATATGTAGGATGCAACCAAACTATTAGTTAGGATATCTTTATTCGTGGGTTACGTAGAGATTAGTCGTTTGTCCACCTTGCAATTGTGAGTTGAGTCCTCTACAAAGGTAGGAAAGTTGAATTGGGCATTAACAACTGCAAATTAGAGTATCCACTTATTGGGTGTCTATGGATTAGTAGCCCTTATGCAATTGCACTGTAGGCTTGATTTATTCGTCAAAGCAACATTATCGTAAGAAATTGTAAACAAGGTGGTTATTCTTCATCAGCACATATGCAAAAATTTGCATTTTGGTATTTACTAAACTTGATCGCTGATGCTGCCATGTAATTATGAGCACCTACTCTTGCCACATGTGGCGACGTCATATTTATTCCACATATGATGTTAAAACTAGTTTGATGTAATCAATATCTTGAGGCAACATTAAAGTGACTTTGTAACTTTTATGGGTGACTGGCTCCAAGATGTTGTGGATACCCAACATCTTGGAGATGAAAAACTTTTAAGAACTGATGCAGAAGCCAGTTGTAAATGCACCCTCCAACACTCGATTAATCCATAATATATGGATCCTCCCAACTTAATGAACGTTTGGTTTTGACTCTCCCACCTAATGAACGTTTGGGTTTTGAAGCTGAGCTCGTGGACAATTGTTGTGCTTCCATTAAAGTATGATATACTTTGTACATATTAAAAGTACTTTTATATACCTACTTTGCAGACATACGCTAAGTGAAATGTCAACGAGAATTAGCATTTGGTCTTTGTTTCCGTAAAGGAATTTGAGCAACTTTGTGGAGTACTGATAGTTTGCATTGTGGCAAGCCATTGCACGTGAATCCCAAGAATCAATAAACGTGTACGCAATATAAAGTGGTAAATTGCCATTGTTACTTGTTAAAGATGATGAAGATTTAGCATTGATCTAAGAGATGTGCATGTTAGGGTCTACTACCTTAAATTTCGTAGGCTTAAGACGAACATATCCATCGTAACATACAAGACAGGAATGAGACGATGCCGCCACCGCATTAGTCACATTTCAGAGGTAAATGACAGAATTTAAATCGCAATAAGCAAGATATAAGTAGAAAAAAGTGGCATATAGTTGAAATTGAGAAAGACATTTAATGTACAATGGAATTAAATTCATGACAAGCACTTAATATACATTGGAAGTGAACTTTAACATGTAACAATGGAAGAAACATTGGATATACATTGGAAGTGATATCTAAGACTTTAGACCACGTAAAATCTATAATGTGGGGTGTTGGGCTCATGTCTGGCCCTCGAAAAGTGGACACAGTACCAAGCTGCCCTGCTTGCCAAAGTCTCATGTTTAAATGATCTATACAACCTCTTTATCTATTCCTATAATAATAAAGGGCAGGAGTTTTTCGATTTACGTCTATGAAATAATTGCATTAGAAATATCCCCATTGTTATGTTTTCACCACAACTCCTAGGTGCCTACAAACCCCTCCACAAATTTGAGCTCTACATAATAGCATTTTCTTCATAGATAAGATAGCACAGAAGAATAGTTCAGGAATTTATCAAATGTTAGACATTAGTACTAATTCCCTACTGTACAAGTTTGGAACCAAAGAAATGTTCGCGGCGGCCTTGGCCGCCGCGATAAATTTCTTGTAAATATAATATACAATACCACAATCATAGTCCCAACTAGGAGGAGAATACCCTCCCGCAATAAGAAAACGAATATGTAGCAAACAATAAACAGGATAAATAAAATACACGTTTTTAAGGTTGGTTTAAACATGACAAGGTCCGATATTTACCGGGACTGTTTTTTCAACATCCAGTAGGAGGATGGAAAAAGGAATACTGAAGTGCCTGTGCAGCAGTGGGCCGATGTGACGGATTCCAAGATAGCAGTCTGGAAATCAGATGGACAGCTTCAAAGGTGGCCGTCGGAAGTAGATCGCACAATTTTTCCTTGGGCCACAGATGAGAAAACTCGAATCCGACCAGGTGCGCAAGCTTCAACCCTTCTTCCCATTCCTCCATATTAGGGCATCCCAGAATGTTGCAAATCTTCTCCAGCTGTTGCTCTTCATTTTCTCCACAAAATAATGGCCTCAAGCTAAACATTTCTGCAATTATAACTCCGGCGGACCACATATCTATGGCTTCATCGTAATATGGCGATTGCAGCAGCACTTCCGGCGCTCTGTAGTGCAGAGTAGTTACTCCAAACTCCAAGGGCGCCCTGGAAGATTTCTTTCTTGCCATGCCAAAGTCTGCTATTTTTAGGTCAATGCTAAGGCCTTTTTTGAGTAGCAGATTTGCAGGTGTAAGATCACGGTGGAAATATCCCTTCTCATGTATGTATGCTAAACCTTGCAGAAGCTGCCGTGCCAAATCCCGGACCTCATAGTGTTGGAGAAATTCTGTTCGGCTGCGCAAGAAGTCTCGTAAGTTGCATTCCATACACTCCATAACCAGATTAAATCTACCCCCATACATAAAACTTGCTTCAAGATGTATCACATTTGGGTGGTTCATCGCTCCCAAACATTCTGCTTCTATTTGGTCGAATATATCAGATTCTTGAAAGCATTTCTTTGACATCTTGATTGCAACAAGCTGATTTGTTTTGTGATCCAATGCTTTGTAAACCTTGCCGTAAGCTCCATTTCCTAGTACACCAAGAAAATCAAAACGATATTCGCCTGCATTTTGTGATCGTGTAGATCTACTAACAGCCATTATCAACGAAAATGGAACTTCTGTATTTTCAACTTGTATTTATTTGCCTTTTGCCTTTTTGCCTTTATAATTTCTTCCATTCCGCATTGCCTTTTATCTTATTTCGGCATTGATTGCCCTTTTCCTTTGAGAGGCATGTCTGTTTCGGATCAGATATTTTAGATTTTCTTCCTTTCAACTGGGGATTTTTTCTCATCCAGGTGTGATTTTTGAGCTCGATTCTTGAGCTTTGATTCTGTATTTTCCCTTTTCCTACATTACAGACCTGAATCGTACCCTTGTCAATAAGTCTTGTGGGTTTCTGAGCCCAAAGCTTTGGATTCCTGAGTGTTAGTTGGTGGCAAGATCAGCATAAAGCTCTTGTTGGAAATGCGATGGGCATAGCTTGAACCTGTAATATACTTTTCAGCAAAACTCAGTTGTTAGACTTTTGAAACTTCTAGGATTATGGACGATTATGAACCTGCCCAGAGCTTCCATGTTGAAGCTTCTCTTCCATAGAAGGGAGGCATGTAGTGTTGAATATCTCCATATTTAACATAAAAGTTGTAAATATGCGTCATTGTCTACGATGTTTAAGTTTTGTTTTAAAAGAAAAGAATGCTCGAAACTTATTTATGATCCTTCAGTAGTGTACAGATCATTGGCAGGAAGCAATCTAAAAATTGGCTGCAATTATTGGAACAATCCTTTCCTTTGGCAGCCTATTGAACTTGAAACACACGCAGCATAAATTACATGGTAACTATCTCAAATGTTGGCTAGAGAGTTTTTCTATAGTACTAAGGTTGTACATTCTTAACTCAATAAAATTATGTTTATTTGGATCCTCACCCGATGCATTGATCTCCAAATTCTTTTTAGTATGCTCGAAAATACTTCAGAGCTCACCTTGTAATATGGCATAGTTGTGCCGCACATGTTCCCGTATGCCATTCTCCTATGTTTTTCGTCCAAATTTATGTATCTCGATGAAGCTCTCCTTCAGCCTCAATTCCAAATAGACCTGGTAGTTTTCAAAGACAATCAAAACATTCTCCAACAAGTTGGTCTAAGTGATCAAAACTGACTTCACTAAATAAAGATGCCAATATTTCTTCTTGAACGTTAAGTTTCTCGTTCGTCCTTTTCCATGCAGACTATTTTACTGTTTTTCTCTTTGCCTGCAGTTATGCAAGCTCTTATGGATGAAGGACTTCGCTATTCTTCCCGATGGAAAATGTTTTGTTATGAAGAAAATCATAATCGTAACATTGAAAAATTCGACGAAACTCGTTCAATTGCCAATTTTATACGACTTCCATGAATTGCAGCTGACATTCTCTCAGCAATCCAGCCTTTAGTATGGATCTATTGCGTTGATCTCACTGCCTGTGAATATAAACCATCAGGATATTCTTTACTCCCGATTAAACAAAGTGTGCATTAATATGTAGGATGCAACCATACTATTAGTTATTTCTTCATTTGAGGGTTATGTAGAGATTAGTCGTTTGTCTACCTTGCAATTGTGGGTTGAGTCCTCTACAGAGGTAGGAAAGTTGAATTGGGCATTAACAACTGCAAATTTGAGTATCCTAGGTTGGCTATGCTTATTGGGGGTCTATGGACTAGCAGCCCTTATGCAATTGCAATGTAGGCTTGATTTATTCGTCAAAGCAACATTATGGTAAGAAATTGTAAACAAGGTGGTTATTCTTCATCAGCACATATATGCAAAAATATAGATGCCCATCTTTCTCTCTTGGAGGTGACGCGGCTTGGTTCTTTTTAGTCTTTCATGCAACTCAGCATCCGAGCGAATCTTCGGGTGATTTCTTGCAATTCCATATGGGAACGAAGTCTGGGTGACCGGGTTTAGGGGATGAAGAATGCTCCTATGATCAGGATCAGCAGAAAGATTATCCCAAAAGGGAATTTCGTGAGAGATAGGATCCATATCTGCCTTGGAAGGTAATAGATTATCAAAATTTCTGAAGAGGATGGTGTCTTCTGGCTTTTCTTGAAAGGATAGCAAATTTTGGAGAATAGAAGATCATTCTTGAGCCGGAAGATTGACAAAGGAGTGAATGAATGCCAAATGTTTAGGGTTTTTTGAACAATTAGAAACCATTGCGGAAAGTTCAGGGTGAAGCAACAAAAGTACATGCAAAAATTGAACAACAAAAGGGGGGAAAAGAAAAACAGGGGAAAGAAACCTTTAGTTAGAACCAAAATTAACTAACAGAGATCGGATTGCCATTCTAATTGATCTGATCAATTGCACAAGAAAGGAAAATTTAATTCAGAGAAATTTTAAGGAGAAATTTCACCGAATTGAACAAGATCTTGCTAAGAATAGACTTCGATAGAAATCTTGTGGTCTAACCAATCACAATGCACTCTAAAGATCCCTGCTGGAGCAATTGCACTCGAACCCACAAATTCTTCCAGCCAAGAGTTAGTGATTTCAACTTCAAATTCGACTGTACTGGGGACAAAGGTATACTTTGATAAAAAGAGGTTTTCAGGGAAGAATTGCTGAATGATCAATGAGTTCCAGAGTTCTGTAGCCGAGCCCTTTAAAAATCCACACGTAGTTCTAGATTTTTCTCTTATAATTACAAAGACTGTTGTTTCCATGAGGAAGTTGACTGTGAGAAAATTTCGGCTTCATAAGTATGGCAATTCAGTATTCAAAATGTAGCTTCGATTACAAAGAATCTCGCAGAGGCTACCCTTCTACTAGGGCAGCAATTGATCTTCAAGAATTTTGCTTCAGATCCTTGAAAAATTGTTATCTCCCTTATTTTTTGGCAAGAAAGTGCTTCTAACAGAAAATATGGGATAAAGACAAAAGTTCCAAGAAATAGGCGCACGTCCATCTCCCTCTGCTTGCTTTTGTTTGCAGCAGCCCTTCGGCTAGCCTCCTCTTTCTGTACCCTCCTCTTTGCTGCCTTAACACTACAACCCCAACATTTGGTCCACAGCTGAAAACAACAGTAAAAACGCAACACGGGTTGTTTTTTTGAAGCTTTGAAAAAAACCTACACGTAGTTATATGGAGGTGTGGTTTTTCAAGGATATGCTATAGTTTTTCTTAAGGAGCCATAGTTTTTTTTATAAGAATGTGTGGTTTCTTAAGGAGGCGTCGTTTCTTTTTTAAGGGTGTGTTGTTTTCTTGGGCTGTATAGGTTTTTGAAGGGATGTTTTTTTTTTCCCTTTTTTTTAAGGTGTTTTTTAAGGTAGTGTTTTTTTGAGGTGTGGTTTTTATGGTTTTCTAAGAATCCATATATGACCAAGTTGTCCACATGCCATTAATACCACAAAATGGCAGCATACAAGAGCTATATGCATGTTTGACACACTTCACTAGCATTATGTGTGTGTGTGTGTGTGTGTGTGTGTGTGAGAGAGAGAGAGAGAGAGAGAGAGAGAGAGAGAGAGAGAGAGAGAGAGAGAGAGAGCTTGTAGAGCATGAAACTTGAAGACATCCATCACTTGGCAACTTGTAGTGAAGAACCAAAAGATGGACACTGGTTTGGCATCATATAGGGATTTCTTGAAGAATATTTAATCATCTAAGCATCTTGAACACTTGAAGTCAAAGGTTGAAGACCCCAAAGTTGGAAGACCACTTTTCAAATTTCAATTTTTGCATGAGCCATGATATTACTTCTTAAGGCATGATTTGCTATTTCCCAAGGTCTTCACTACAATTCCACCCAGAAAAATCATCTCTTTATCCATCATTTTCTCCCTTTTCATACACCATTGCCATTTGTCGAGACCAAAGTTCGCAAGACCATTTTTCCTAGTCAAAAGTACACCATTTATCCATCACATACAAAAAACTGCTAAAATTCCATCCAATTTAGTTCAGGCTCAAACATGCCAAGGTGGCTCAAACATGCCACGTAGGCTCCAACATGCCAAGGTGGCTCAAACATGCCACGCGGGCTCCAACATGCAATCTAGGCTCCAACATGCCAAGGTGGCTCAAACATGTCACGTAGGCTCCAACATGCCACCTAGGCTCCATCATGCCAAGGTGGCTAAAACATGCCACATAGGCTCCAACGTGCCACCTAGGCTTCAACATGCCAAGATGGCTCAAACATGCCACCTCGACTCCCACATGCCACCTAGGATCAAACATGCCAAGGTGGCTCAAACATGCCGTGGGGCTCCAACATGCCAAGGTGGCTCAAACACGCCACGTAAGCTCCAACATGCCACCTAGGCTCCATTATGCCAAGGTGACCTTGGCATGTTTGAGCCTAGGTGGCATGTTGAAGCCTGTGTGGCATGTTTGAGAGATCTTGGCATGTTTGAGTCTAGGTGGCATGTTTAAGCCACCTTGGCATGTTGGAGCCCATGTGGCATGTTTGAGCCACCTTGGCATGTTGGAGCCAAGGAGCCAAGGTGGCATCTTGGAGCGTGCATGGCATGTTTGAGCCTAGGTGCCATGTTCGAGCCCGCGTGGCATGTTTGAGCCACCTTGGCACGTTGGAACCTAGGTGGAATGTTGGAGCCTGCATTAGGCTCCAACATGCCGAGGTGGCTCAAACATGCCACCTAGGCTCAAACATGCCAAGGTGGATCAAACATGCCAAGGTGGCTTAAACATGCCACGCAGGCTCCAACATTCCACCTAGGTTCCAACATGCCAAGGTGGCTCAAACATGCCACGCGGGCTCGAACATGCCACCTAGGCTCAAACATGCCATGCACACTCCATTTTGCCACCTTGGCTCCAACATGCCAAGGTGGCTCAAACATGCCACATGGGCTCCAACATGCCACCTAGACTCAAACATGCCAGCTAGACTCAAACATGCCAAGATCGCTCAAACATGCCAATGTGGCTCAAACATGCCAATGTGGCTCAAAGATGCCACGTGGGCTCTAATATGCCACCTACGCTCCAACATCCACCTAGGCTCAAACATGCCAAGGTGGCTCAAACATGCCACGCGGGCTCCAACATGCCACCTAGGCTCCAACATGCCAAGGTGGCTCAAACATGTCATGTGCTCTAACATGCCACCTAGGCTCAATATGCCGGGTGGCTCCAACATGCCACCTAGGCTCCAACGCGCCACCTAGGGCAGGCAAACATGCCAAGGCTTAAACATGCCACGTAGGCTCCAACATCCACCTAGGCTCAAACATGCCAAGGTGACTCAAACATGCCACGCGGGCTCCAACATGCCACGTGGACTCCAACATGCCCCCCTCCTGGAGCTCGGTTTCCCTATCCGACCGTTGAATCCACCGTTCAAGTAACCTGCTTCGAGCAAATTCAAAAAAATCCAAGATCCATCTGAGAGAACTTATCAAATACTGGCCCCCCGCTGTCGGTCGACGGTAGAAACCCAAGTGTTTTGTCGTTCGAGCAGTACAAAGGCTCCGGAATGAAGATTTGACTTTGCCACGTCGTCCGGAATGGTGAATTTACCCTAGGGACCAAGTTACACGGTCATTTTTGGCAACAAAAGAAACAAGAACCTCTACATGGCAGTATTCTGCAGCCACCTCTTAGGCCAATTGAATACGAACATGTTGGACACGAGTTACCTTGGCGCTTCTTGGAGAAAGGATGGTCTTTTGCCCACGAAACTTAGTCTCGAGGGTAATGTCCATGTTTTGAGTCCATTGGCAGAGTCAGTTTATAGTTCCGGAGTGGGAGAGTTGCCCATCCGTGGCCAAGGGCCTTCGGGAGAGGACCTTTGGGGCTTAACGCGCCCTCGAAGGGTTTAAGGGTCCGTCTTCTGGCATCAACACCCTCCCTCTATGTGATGACATTGTGCAAGATCCTGGTCGAATCTGACTAGGATATGGCCTCATATGGCCTCCGAAACGTAAACCCTGTGTGTTGCTAGGTTATTGAAGGGTTTACGTTATGGAGGTCGAGATTTAGTCGGTTGCACTTGGGACATGGTCAAGAAGCTGCAGTTAAAAACATGAAGCAATAGGAACTGAAGGAATGGGGTTTGGATCTATTGGCCATCCCGAATGATCCCAAACAATTTTGCTACTGCAAAAGGTGCTCTTGGCTTCTATTTGCCATTATGGGAGGAGGATAAATCCAAACCCCATTCCGTCAATTCCTACTGCTTCTCGTTTTCAATTGCAGCTTCTCGGCCATGTCCCAAGTGCAACCGACTAAAGCTCAGCCTTCAAAACGTAAACCCTTCAATAACCTAGCAACACACATGGTTTACGTTTCGGAGGCCATATCCCAGTCAGATTCGACCAGGATCTTGCACAATGTTATCACGTAGAGGGAGGGTGTTGACGTCAGAAGACGGACCCTTAAAACCTTCCGGAAGCAGTTCACCCCAAAGGTCCTCTCCCGAAGGCCCTTGGCCACGGACAGGCAACTCTCCCACTCCGAAACTATAAACTGACTCTATCAATGGAGTCAAAACATCGACATTACCCTCGGGACCACGTTTCGTGGGCAGAAGACCATCCTTTTTCCAAGAAGCGCCAAAGTAGCTCATGTCCAACATGTTCCTAGTTAATTGGCGTAAGAGATGGCTGCAGAATATTGTCATGTAGAGGGTTCGTGTTTCTTTCGTTGCCAAAAATGACCGTATAACTTGGTCCCTAGGGTAATGTCACCATTCTGGACGACATAGCAAAGTCGAATCTCCATTTCAGAGCCTTTGTACTGCTCGAACGACAAAATACTTGGGTTTCTACATGGTCGAGCGCAGGACGCTTCACGGTTTGATAAGTTCTCCCGGACGGATCTTGGATTTGTTTGAACCTGTTTCAACGGTGGATTCAATGGCAGGATAGAGAAATCGAGCTCCAGGAGGGGGGGCATTGGCATTTGCTCACCCGAAGGAGCGCTGGCAGGAAAGGCTGCCTCGACAACCTTTCTGAGGTTCGTCCCCTGGGGTCTGGCCTCTTCCCTCTGGTGAGGAAGCCGCGCAAAGTTCTGGCCTGGTTCGATTTGGGGAAGGGTGTTAACGCAAGATCCCTCTATTGTATCCATTGCCAAACTCCTCTACCAAAAATTCCAAAGGTTATCATATTTCTTGCATAAAGTCCTAGTCATCGTGTCCATGTCACCACCACCTAGCCATGTCACTCAAAATTTGCCAACATCACCCAATGAAAGGACCAAAGATGGACTTTTCATTTTTGGCCTAGTCAAAACTTGGCCTTGCTTACTTGGCATGCCTGTCACCACTTGGAGTGCCTAGGTGGCATGCTTCAGCCTAGGTGGCATGCTTGAGCCACCTTGGCATGTTGGAGCCTAGGTGGCATGTTGGAGCCCGCGTGGCATGTTGGAGCCACATTGGCATGTTTGAGCCTAGGTGGCATGTTTGAGCCACCTTGGCATGTTGGAGCCCACATGGCATGTTGGAGTCCACGTGGCATGTTTGAGCCGCCTTGGCATGTTGGAGCCTAGATGGCATGTTAGGCAAAATGTGGTGGGAGGCTAGCTTCAACTTTCCAAAGCGAGCATGTTGTGAAATGAGAAATGACCGGGCAAAATGTAGTGCATGGCTATTTTTTGCATGGTGTGAGGAAGACAATTTTGTTAGACATGGAAAAAGAATCAAATGAAGATGAAGGATGGAATGGAAGCAACATGACATAAGGGTATGATGAAAAAGGTTAAGCAAGTATGGCTCAATGATCAAGATGGAATCTAGATGCCAAAAATAGATTCCATGCCAAAACCAAACATGTACCATACAACTCGATGGGGTCTTCCAAACTTTGACTTCAATGCAACCTTATGGAGATGTGGGCCTAGTGAAAATTTTCAATAACATGACTCCTGCATCAATGTCCTCTTGTGATTTCTTCATTGCTCCTTTTTCTAGCACAACTTTGACAACATATTAGAAAACTTTTTCCATGATGCCATGTTGCCAGAACACCACAACAACATTGCATCCTCACAAGGAAAAAGATCACAGTTCTTGCAAAAATGCTTAACCATCATGTCTACATCATCCATACCTTGCCATAATCAATAACAAAAATTCGAATTGGGTAAGGGTCTAGCAAGGGTATGCTTCCAAGGATCAACTGGAAATGACTGCAGTGAATTGCTACTTATATAATCCCAATCGCTATATAGTGTTGCATAAGATTTTCTAATGGGAGCTTCTAATATATGTTGAGAGTGTGACACAAGTCATATGATGGAATGTTGACATATGCCCAAGTCCCACGTGATGACATCATGAGTAGTAAGAATTGGATGGAATTGATTTTTATGGCAGGATGGCTAGATGATGAAGGGGTGGCTAACATTTGCCAACATGGCAAAACAATAGGGATGGTTGGAATTAAGTGACATGTTAAGGATGACATGGTACACACGGATTGCAACATAGCAGGACCCATAGACAAATGTACCCTTGACACAAACCATTGTATCTAACACGTTTAAATTAAAATCCCCCTGAAACCCCCTTTGGTTTGGGTGCATATTCACACGGGGGGTTACGTAGGGCAGCGAGAGCCCCTAAAATTTACAATACATGTACAAAATTAACACCATTAAGTATATTCTCTCAAACCTTATAGTATTTTATAAACCTTAATATACAGTATACAAAAACTTGTACAGGCATACCCCACAAACGAGGATTGCTATGTACGGTCCAGATGAAGGAATAAATGGCAAATATGCCCATCCGACAGCTCTCGGTGCCCGGAGTAACCCCCCGTGTGAATATGCACCCAAACCAAAGGGGGTTTCAGGGGGATTTTAATTTAAACGTGTTAGATACAATGGTTTGTGTTAATTAATATTAATGGTAGTTGTATGCTCGTTGTTATGTTAAAAAAAATTTTGTGTAGGTTCTAGAACTGTTTCACATTCAACCACCACCACATGGGCCTTAGGCAACCGGTCCGCAATCATCCTTCATGCTGGCATGGCATTGCAAACTGGTGCAAACAAAAACCTCGATAAATGGTATTTGAGGGTTTTACTGTATCAAGGAACATTTAAGCTAGAACACTTATACCCGCTTTCAGCATTACTTTCACTTTTTCTCGAATCACCTCCTTAATCACTTAATCACCGCCTTTAATCTTCATGCTTCGGGAGCAAGTATGCGAATTTGTTTGCTCATCCGATTGGCGATTCTATAAACATGGTAGATCCTCCATTGAGAACAATATTACCGGATAAGTCCTCCCTAATATCCACATCACAATCGCATGATAGACTTGTATGTTGGCTCTTATATGCCTACAACCTCCATGCCAGCTTATAGAAGGTGAAATAGAACCTCTGATATGTCACCGCTTAGCTCCAATAGTAATAACCTGGTTCTCGAAACAATCTAAAATGTAAAATATACGAGAACAATATTTATGGATTTACCAAATGATGAATGTGTATGCCTCAAAGATTGAAACAAGTAGAAAATGGAAAGGAGCTTAGAGGTTTACTTCGAGATATGCCCGATTTTAATAGATTCTCGACTTTTTGTGCTTGAGAGATATGTGTCATTTTAACCTGCTAAAACACCACATAATCTTGACCCATTTGACTGAAATACAATAATCTATCGCTTATGCAAAAAGACTACCGAAAAGTTCCAAAGATTCACCGAGATTACATGTCCGGATGACCCCTTCACCTTTCTTCCTCCCCGCTTTTACATTCTCGCTGAATGTTTCCAAAAATCGTGTTTCAGAAAGAGTCTTTGCTAAACTCGAGATGAACCCAAGGATCTACAGCTAAAATACATCAGTCCCTTTGCGAGATCTACAATGAATTATAGTTAAAGGCTTACTTGTGCAATTTCAAGCTAGTTTTGGTCGGAATGGAGTTTGACCATCAAAGCGATGCTTGCTCGCCTCGCTTCCTCCTTCGCTACTATCCGCTCCTCTCATCGAATCCATTTTGACCACTTGGCCACCGCATCGACCCTTTGTCGCCCTCGTTGCCAAGATTTTTCCATTCCGGGCTTCCTGCCCTAGCCACCGTTGTTGCAAAACAACGCGGGGGCAAAGTCAAAACTTAGAAAAATAAGACAAACCCTACTGCATCAGACCCTCTGTTGCCAAGATTTTTCCATTCCGGTGGCCTGCCCTAGCCACCGTTGTTGCAAAGCAGAATCTTGGGCAAAGTCAAAACTTAGAAAAATAAGACAAACCCTAAAACTAGCAGCTCGACATCTGCATGTATGTAACCTTGAGATGTGAGGAAAAATAACAATAAAATAATTATGAGCCCTTAGATTAAAAGTGAGAGGGTCGATCTTGGCCATTGGAATGGTATGGGAGAAATTGGATGGCACAAAAATCATAGGAACATGGGCCAAACCATGGCAGAGTGGAATTAAAAGAGAAAAATATAGTGTGCACTCTAGATGTACGCATTAGTACACTCCATGCAATACGGACTCCAAATCATAGTAAAACCATTGCAAAAAGTGTACAAAAATACAAAAAAACCCCCCTGTTATAATGCTACATATTGGTTTGTCACGCGTTGATAATTAAAATATGGTTTTGGTACCAATGAGAAAAGTGTATCCCATCCAACGGCCGAAAGGTTCCACATGTTACTGTGGGAAGAACTTCCTCTAGAGAAAAATAACTTCCCTCTTTAACTTGATCCTATGCTCCTTTATTTTACCTGTGCAACGAATGGCGACGAAAGTATGGTAGAGTTAACTGGAAGCGACATGGTAGATTTAACTAGCTCCGCTTTCTCACAGCATCTGCTTCTTGGCTCCGTTTTGGTTCTCATCTCCATTTCTTGGCTGCATTTTGTAGATTTATTTGACAAATCATCTGTTAAAATGATAGTGTGGGCTAACATTTAGGTTAAAATTCGAGTGCAGGGACCTGCTTACAAGAAATAGATTATTAGATAGCATTGGTTAATTTAATCCACCAAAAGGAGGGGACCAATTTGCTCTATAGCTGTCCTTTTCTTCGCTGAATCTTCTTCTAAAGATCCGACAACAGAAAGAGAAAACAAGGTTTTAAAATATGCAGAAATCTCGGGAGATGGGTTTGAGAAAAAAAAAACGATTAAACTCTGGAGAGATTGAAGCAAATAGCCGGACCCAAGAGCTGCCATAGCTGCCCGCCATAACCAGAAGGAAATAAGTGATGGTGATTCTACTTGGTAGAATTGTTTCATTGGGATATTCTACTGGGGTCGAGCGGTGATTTCGTATGGCGGAATAAAACATGGTGCGATTCTTTCCTGCGGTATGTGACATTGTAGTTCCACCAAAAGGGGCTAGTTTGAACGGCTAGGATCATCCTAACAGATGGATGGCTTGGATCTATTGGGATGTGTCTGACAATGTTAGGTACCCGAAATGAGGTCTCCGAAACGGATTCCGTTCGAGAGGCTTGGTGATTCCGCAGGAATGGCGATACCGCGAAGGAATCAATTTTCACCCATTACACATGAGTCTTATTAGATATTTTCTGTTCCTTATAATTGAATGTTCCTTATAACAGAATCGCACATGGGCGTTTAGTCTAGTGGTAACACACTAGGTCTAGCAACTATAGGTCTCGAGTTCGAGACTGCCCAGAATCACACTCTGAACTGTTGGGTGTCAAAACCCACAGACGCAATGTAAAGTGGTTGGGGGCAGGGCCCAACCAAGCAATGTAGTGTGGTGTGCAATGTAGTGTGGTGTGTGGTCACATGTCTAGTTGGATGCTGCCTAGTGGCGTGACGTTAAAATACTATCTATCTATCTTATAATTGAATGCCATTAAAAAACGATAGATAATTGAACGCCATTAAATAATTGAATGCCATTAAAATACGAACCGGGGGTGGGCTTTGAAATTTTGAAGGGAGGGAAGTTTTTGAAGGGACAAAAAAAGAGGGGGAAATTCCATTAACAATTCTTATGTGGCTATGGCGCTTTGGGGATGTCGCAGTTGGCGATGGCACTCTGGCGATGGCCCTTCTCTGGCAATGCCGCTCTGGCGATAGCCCTACTCTGGCAATGGCGCTCTGGCGACTACCATCTGGTGATACCCTAAACTAGATGTCATACTGTTTCTGAAGTAATATCCTTGGTGCTCAAACGATCTGTTGTGGGAGCATGGTTTCTATGAAAAATGTTGCTGCACATCTTGGCGCCAAGGTATTTACCCATAAAAGTTTTATTTGAAACATATTGTCACTTGCTTTTTAGATTCGATGAACTTGGTTGCCGTTGATGTTCAAAGCTCTGAAATCCGGCCTGTAATAACTCATTTCCTTGGTACAAATGGAGGTCAGATATCTTTACCTTAAGAAGATGGAAGGAATGGATTCGTCAGTGTGCCAAATAACCGAGAAGCGATACAAGTTTCAAAAATCTGGAGCGCTCCTAAACAGGTTAACTTATTATATGAATTTGTCTGCAAAATTCATAATAGTAGGCCAGCCTTTAGATTGATATACTGTTTTTGATATTTTTAGTAAGCGCTTGTTTCAGCATTCATTTTTGTCTTTGTCCTCTGTCACTTGTCCTTTGAATCCCTCTGAAGGTCGTTTGTGTTTCTTATTTAATTTTCATTTTATCTTCTTAACAATCAAAGTGATGACTGCATATAGATTTTACTTTTCGTTTTGCATTTCTAGATGGATGGAAAATCCATCTTCTATTTTGCTTGGCGAATAGGTATTTTCTGTTAGTTTATAAGTGTCTCTGATTTTGGCAGGTGGTTGTGATTAATTGCCACAATGTAGATAGGTTGGTTCCTTCGCTATTGACTGTTTGATTTGAATTTACACTAGGTTTTTATGCGGCTTTATGAGAATGCTGTCAGCTCACTTAGCTATCTTGGAATCGATACGCGATGTTTGTAAATGTGCAGTGAAAGAACTAACTAGCTGGGTAAGTATCAATAATAGTGATTAGATGGAAAATTTTTTACGTTGTGAGATGTGTGTTGTTCATAATGCCGGCATCAGTGTTACTGAACTTTACAATGTGATTGATGCCCTGAGCAAGGTGGGACATACTTATCGTATCCAAATTGTCATTTCTTTTTAAATTTCATATTTTTGACACATAATCTTGTACATGTAGCTTCTGGATCACCAGAGTCATTGCAGCAGCTGGTAGAGATTGCGAAAAACACATCCTCAAGTTTCAGGTTGGTTGTTGCTACTGTTGCAAAAAAGGATAAATTAAAGATCTCTAAGGATAAAAAGGTTTTCCCCAAGAATGAAAGCTGTCTATTCTACTTTTTCATTGGTAATGAATAAGTAATATGACTGATTTTTTTGAATTGCAGCCCATATCAACCCGTGCCACCATTTGGGATGAGGCTAAAATGTAGAGTAAGGTTCTTGGCTATTCTTTATTTCCATCGATTGATTGAAAAGACAAACATTCAGCAGCAAATATTATCTCCAGGTTAATAAGGATGTAAAGTAAGCAAATTTCTTACAATGGAGCGAATGGATAAGATGATTTTCTGAAATAAGAGCAGGTTCATGTTAAATTTAAGGTTTATGGCCTCAGGTCCTTGCTCTTGTTTTGCTTTGTCTTTTAGAATAGTTGTTGTCGCTGCCATGCTGCATGTGTTTTGCTATGGTGGCATAGTTTATAGATAGATAGATAGATAGATAGTTCCTTGTTCCTTGTTCCTTGTTAGTCTTTGTTATTTGTCTAGATTAAGTGCAGATATGCCATAGTTGTTTAAAGGTACATATTTTTGTAAACATTCTATTCTATTATGATCGCCTGAATGGACTTTTTTGGGTTCGATTCCCAAAAGGCTTTTTTAAAATAAACTATAGTGATCCTATGCATAGATGTTTCTCGTAGTTTTTTTTGTAGTAATGTTGTACTATTAGTTCTCCATGTATTGTAATATCTAAAACAACAGTATTAACTGAAGAAAATTCAATGCGTACACGTGGATATGACACGTAGTATTTTTCTTTTAGTGTTGTAATATTACTTTTCCACATATTGTTAATATCTAAAACAATGCCTCTTATTTGAAGAAAAACAATGCCTAGTGACATTGAAACAACACTATTTTTTTTCTTTTTCCATGCGTGGACATATCATATAGTTTTTATTTCTAATGTAGTAATATTGATTTTCCATGTATTGTAATGTCTAAAACAACGTGTCTTATATTGATGACAAACAACGTTTAGTTGCATTAGAAACAACAGTAAGAAAATAAAACAACACATTGAATTTTTTTCTAAAAACTATGTCAATTTTGTATGCATAGACTTTTTGGATAAAAACAACATGTTGTTTCTAGCATTTTCGGAACAATACTATGGGTGATCTTCAGGTGTTGTTTTTTGGCAAAAAAAACAGCATAAAACTACACATAGAGCCAAATTTGGGGTTATAGTGAATCATCTTGAGGGCTACCTGCTCCCTCTTAAGTCGTTCAGCCTCTTCCCTCCTTGTCTTCTTTGTTGCAAGAGCTTGGCAGAACCCATCACTGCTGATATGAACTCTACCATGCAGATTAGAAGCAATGCTCCTCCCGAGGATGTCCCTTGTGTACTTGGCCCTGCTTGGACCTGTGAGGTTTGGCCACAATCATTTCCCATACCCTGCTGTAGGAGGACTTGCTGCATGGTCCCATATGTAGCACCAGCATGATCATGTGGTGCCTGGACATGCTCTTCCCATTGTAGATCCACTTCTTGCATGTTGTAACCCTCTACAACATTGGCTTCCATATCCATGCCCTGTGCACAGCCCTCAAATTGATCCAATGGTTCATGCAAGACATTAGGTATGACATTCTCATGTTCATCTACAACCTCATTTGATGGTTGTCCAATGGGTGGTGCTGGCATATACACGTCTGCACTTGCAAACCTTGACCCTTCCCTTCCACGAACCACCTTTGTTGGGTTAAATGGCCATATTCCAGTTGCCGAAACCTGCCCTTATGTTGGAGACTGTTAGACCAGCTGCAATGACCTCGGAAATTAGTTCAGCTATGTCTTCTCTCTTTGGTTCAGTCCCACACTTCCTCACCATATAGTCTGCCCTTAGTCTTTTGAATGCAACTTTGAATGGTGCAAAGCAAGATACATCTAGTGGCTGTAACTTATGTGATGTGTGAGCAGGTAGTAGGGCAAAATGTATGCCCATCTCTTTGGCAGCAAGGATGACATCCAGTTCCACATGGCTACCATGGCCATCCAGCAATATGAGATGACGTTGATCAGGTAACACCCCTCCAGGGACTCTAGACTTGAAATGAGATAGCCATGACTTGAACAATTCAGTGGTCATCCAAGCTGATTGCTGCATTGCTTGAATTGCTCCCTCTTCACACCTTGCTATGTTGTCTTCCCTCATCCTTGTACCCTTGAAAATATAAAGGTTAGGCAGCCTGAACCCTTCTGCATTGACGCACACTAGAATAGTTACCCATTCCCTTGTATTCATCACTAGCTCGCTAACCCTATTCTCCCATTTCCTGGCAATTATTTTCAAACCCTTGACTTTCCCAGCTTGGATCCCTGTCTCATCTGCATTCCAAATTCTTGAGGGGGGAAAGCTAAACGCATCATACACTTCTTTCAGCCCTGTGTAGAAGCCATCCAAGTTGGCTTGATTCATTGCACGGGCACGTGAAACCTCCAATGTTTCGGCACTCCTAAGGGAGATCTCAGGATGTCTTTGCTTGAAAAGCTTCCACCATTTGCTCTCTGGCACACCAATAAAGGCCAAATTACACTCCCTTGCCATCTCCGCTGCACGCTTCTTTACAACAGCCAGTGATACACCCATTCCCTGCTCTGCCCTGCCTATTGCCCAATCAATCAATTCCTTTTCTTGGGCTGGTGTCAGGATCTGGGGGTGCCTTGCATTCTTTTTGAAAATCTGCCCATACAGCCAATTCCTGATGGACGACTCTGGTATGCCTGGCCGTCTAGATGTCTCTCTAATTGATTCCATTTTCACTTACCTCGTCAAGTGTGGTCGACATCTCTTCCTCCATCCATTGCCCTCGCTTTGTTGGTCTCCTTGGCATTACAAGTGCAGATCCGCTTAGTCTGCCCCTTTCTTCTTGGCTTTGGGCGACAAACCCATTTGTTAGCCGCCGTTGGTCCATATCCTTTCGGAGTCGCTACAACAAGAAAAGGGTCATTTAGCGACGCCAATAACGACGCCTCGCGGCTGAGCGTGGCGACGCCCGACGAATCGCCGCCAGCGTCTACAGACGTTGCGCATACACGCCGCATGCGACGCTATCGGCATCATCGCAGACGCCGCCGCGCAGACGTGATACATGTCGCTCGCCAGACGTCGCGATGGGTAACGTGACCGCGAAATATACATGGGGAATATACACGGGAATATACACGGAACATCACCAAAATCCACGCTGCGTGAATGCCACGCGGTATACGCCGCTGTGACGGACACGGGAATATACACGGGAATATACACGCGGAATATGCATCGCAGTAAAAGCCGTATACGCCGCATGCGACGTGACACGTGGAATATACACGGAAAATTCTGAAAACCGCAGATAGAAAAGCCCACGTGGCAAAAAAAAAACCGCGTGGATACGCCGCGGCGATGTAGGGGAAAAATAAAAAAATAAAAATATATTTATATAAAAATATAAATATAAAAATATTTTAAATAATCACAAAAGTGTTTTTATATTCATATTTTTAAATAGTCACAAAATTATTTTTGTATTTATATTTTTAAATAATCACAAAAGTGAATTGTATTTATATTTTTAAATAATCACAAAAGACTCCGTTAAGAGGAGTATCCACCCTTTTAGCCTAGAGCTAATCTCTCTCGATTCAAAGTGGAGTAGTCATCCGAGTACGAAGTTAGAGGAGGCTTCAACCGTCACCGCACGGCGATTGGATGGCTCTCAAAGAATGTTTGCGATCCCTCAGCCCCATGCCCCATGTCATGCTCTAGACCTTCATTCATATCCGCCATCGCTTCCTATAAAACCAAAAGAATATGGCGTTAATGTAGTTCATAGAATTATAATAATTTTCTACAACGCACCCCCGCATTCCCCGCCAAGGGGGAGAGTTCCCTCGTCAGATAACCGTTGGATACAGATAAATAGCTCCACGTTAAAATGGCTACTTGTAATGCGTCTTGTTGTTAGGGGCAAACCCGTATAGATGTTCCTATGACAATATAACGAGTATTAGCTAGTGACATTTAAAGTTCTTATTAAAATTAATGTGAACTAATATAGCTCTTACGAATCTATGGAAAAACCCTTTTCGACCACGGAGCCCAAATGAGACGGCTTTAAGCCACTTTTAGTTGCTTTGTCGGCCCGAGCTCTATGTTTTTTTTCGATCCTTTGCACGCTCAATGCAATCTGATTGCAAGGCACACAACATTATCACAAGTTAAAGTGAACGAATGACAAAAAAAATAAGAAATACCTTGATATCTTCCTTGTGGAGATTAAGTGGTTTAGGGACTTTTGACCAATCGCCTCCTTCTTTTTAAGCAAGTCCCTTCAGTTCCTTGACCACATTGTGCCTTTGACATACATCGATAGATCAACGCAATATCAAAATAATAAAAAACAAGACTATGACTAGGTCATGTACCTCCTTTTTCGTATAAAGCTCACCCCATCATCGGCGTGAGCTTCTTCCGCTTAAACGCCTTTGCTTTTTCTATCTCCTCGAAACTCGTTTCATTTTATTTTTGACGCCTCTATTTCAAGCTTGGTCATAAGCGCCGTGCCACTCCCCTTTACCGCTGGGAGGCCATAAACGAGAGATATTATTTGTGACCGCGTCCCTCGATTAGTATAAAAGACACTTCCCTCATCATCCTTCTTAGGAAGAGCGCCCCCTGAAGCATAAATGGTGGGTATATAAAAGCGTGTTTATGTCTACCGCCAATATACATATCCCGTCCCCGATTAAGAACCTTTTGAGCACTTTACAATGTATTCTAAGTGAAGAGAATGAACAAAACAACAAATTTAGATGACAAAGTACTAATATTTAAGGTTGATATCTTAAATAATATGTTCACATAACTTACATCAAAAAATTATTATTAATATGATAGTCGGGTATATTCGGGGCCAAATCACCCGCAGACTTACGGTCTAAAACAAAGCGAAATGGACGCTCTTCTTCGCTGACACGGACGCCGTCGGGATCCTTCCCTCTCCAAGTCGAAGCGGCGACCATGTTCTTGGATCCCGAACCCCTGCGATGATCGCCGCGATCTTGAACGCTGTGAGTGATCTGTTGCTCCACTACTTCTTGACCTGAAGTAATGAGAGAATGAGCATCTTTAACATGCCGCAACCAAAGAAATGTTTGGTGCGTAGTGGATATATATTTACCTCGTTGAAATCTTCGCCCAAGTTCCTTGCATTAGAAAAATCTGCTCCCCGCCTCTTGCCTAGAACGGAGTCCATACTACATCTAGCATTCTCAATATTCTCGCGAGAACGTGGAGGCCGATAATCAACACTATGTCGCTGGGGAATAGGAGCGGGAGGTCGCTTAACCGGCGTTAGTGTCAAAGAAGCAAAATATGCTTGCAATTTGGTCTCTCTCGGCGGAGACATGTTTACAGGAAGGCGGGGCGCTAGGAGGAGCTTAGAAGCACAAATATCATGCAAAAACAATTCATTTATTTATTATTTTTATAAAAAGCTATCTTAATACCCAAACCTGCTGTGTAGTGATAGGTGGAGGTTGGCGCCTTGGAGGAACATCAAAGACGATTGCCCCTACCTCGTGGAGTCCTCCTCCTATTTTCTCTAAACTCGTCCCTTTCCTCTACACAACAAATTAAAACTCCATGCATAAACTCACATACCTAATTAGAGGGTAAAGCGATAATAAAAACTATATAAATACTTACCTTCGCCTTTGCTCATTCTCCGTGACGATTATGATTACCTCTATTCATCGCGAGAAAAAGAGCACACCTAGATCAAAAGAAATTGTGAGAGAAACATTTGATAACCATGAATGATATTGGTTGCAATAATAGAATGATACTTACAAACCATACAGATGAAAAATAGTATTTTTATGGTTCAAATGTGCCACTAATGAGCCCCGCAGACTTATCGCAGCCTTGACCGCCTTGACCGGGGCGGAGGGGAGACGATAATGCCATGAATATTGCATCAGCGTAAAGAGGGCCACAATGAGGAAAACCGCTAAGAATTGAGCCTCGCCATGACTATATATATTAATTTGAACATAACGAGAATTAGCGAGAGAAAGGCTTTGAACAAGTGTCTTTGAATAAATACCTAAATTTATATTCTTATCTTCTTATTTATATTAGAAAAGTATCTCGTATATATGTATGGGGTGCATATCGAACTCTAGGTTGCCATATTATCGTGCCATGTATCATGTCATACACCGAACCCTAAATTATCCCACGTGGCATTTTTTAGTGCCACATCATGAAACCCCTACGCTATGTGGCACATCATCAAACCCTAGGTTGTGTCACGTCGCGACTTCCTATTGCCACATCATAGTAAGTGCCATGTCATCAAACCCTAGCTTATGTGTGCCATCATCAAACCCTAGATTGTGCCACATGGCATTTACAATCTAGGGTTTGATGATGTAGCACACAAAACCTAGGGTTTGACGTCTAGAATCGACACTTTATCTACAAGTTATGATTAATAATTTATTTACCATTAATAATAATTTTTTGATTAATAAATTACTTTTTTCATTAGTAATTTTGACTAAAAACATTTATTGGTTGCAACAAGCCTCAAATAGGAAGACAAAATTATATTAATCACTTCTTGCAAGCATTTAACAAAGAGGCTTAGCCATCTCAAGTGGATCACCACACTTCATATGTCGCTCTCTCTCACAACTATATCGGAAGAAAGCCCCCCTGCTTTGAACACATCGACGACGCGAAAGCAATAGATGGGCGATCCATGTGCACCAGCTCTCTATCCATCATCATTTGGACCTTCATATGTTGGATGATGTCCAATGTGCTAGAGTATCGGGCCGGTTGGGTTTATCTCAACACACAACCCCATAAGCCGCATTGCCTGGACAAAATCAAGGAGCATCTCGTAAATGTAGCCCAGGGAATATATGTCAGATATCTCATGCCCCCATGATGCTTGGTCATCTGATGATGATGTAAAAACTCTCTTCTCCCACCAAGGATATCGCACTGCTCCATCTTGTAGTGTATAACGGCTCTTCAATTTGGGCATTCGCCCTTGCAAAAAAAAAAAACGAGGGCCGTGTCCCAATCACCAATAGCCACCCACACATTTGTAAGGGAGTCATCAAAATGGAGTTTGACCCTTTTTGCAATTGAGCTTTGTGTGTGTCCAACCTGGAGCGTGGATGGCATAGACTCCTTCTGCAAGAGCGAGAGCTATTTCTGGGACGTACTTATACACGAGTCTCATTTTGGCTTTCCACTCCGCACTTATCTTCATATCAGCCCTTCTTGGAGCACTATGCATTGCATTTGACCATCTCCTATAAGAAGAGAATTGGCTCGGAAGATGGTCAAGTAATTGCAAAGGTTCCTCCATTCATGAATGGCAGGACTACCATTGGTCCCCTCGTGGCTCATCTCCACAAAAGACCTCGGGGGCAAGTCCAAGGGTGTGGCCAATGCTTTGGACTTGGGCTCTTGAAACGGATATACTTGTCACCCAACAACCATGATGCAGCTCTATCTTGGCCTCCACACAATGCCAGATAATAATCATCTTGATTAAAGTACGTGGTTCCCAAGATCCGGATTTGGTATGTCCGCGCCTTGTTTTACTACCAATGCACTTTACAACTCCAACAAAGATCCACGGGAATGTTGGCCAATAAATGCAAAGACATTTATCATGAGCATGTAATGATAATCTAGCCCCTCGCACCAATAGAGCTCCCACCATGGATAATACTATCTAACTCCTTCAATTGCTCATCATTGAGACAAGCATCGCCATCTTGTGATCTTTGGCGTCGGACCTTTGCACTTCGCCACGAATTAGCCCATCGTCCCCACGTATGCCTCAAAGATAGGGGCTCATAAGTGGCACTTTATACTTAAGTAGCATCCTCAATTCGCTCGATTGCAAACCCAAGACTTTAAGTTCTTTCTCATCATATCTTCCAACTCAGACTCATGCTCTGGCCACCTCCCACATAATTCAGACCGACATTCTTTCTCAACTGATGCTACAAAACGGTTAATTCGATCATCAGGTTGCATATGTCGTTCCGGGTCGGTCTGTGCGCATATTTGATTGATGAGGATGCGCCTAATTTCACTAAGCATCTCTGTCCTTACTGAGGCCATTTTTATGCCTACAAACAAAACAAAATAATAATAATAATAATAATAATTGTATTAATCAAGCCATTTAGGCCCCCAGGCCTCTATGGCAAAAGTTTTACAAGACTATTATTGCGCTCATTCTAGAGCATTATTAGATTCATAATCTTCCATAAGATTGAACAGACAAATTATGTCTTCTCGTTCTCTCCACACTTCTCTAATATATGAGCTCAGGATATGCGCAGGAAGATCAAATAGCTCCTTCAATGTAGACATGTTAATTCCATGCTTGACTCTTATATACTCATAAGAGTAGCATTCTAGTAAAGCATGTTTTTCTGTCTCCAACTTGGGGTCTAGACAACCGGGACAAAAACGCTCTTCACGAGCTAATCCATACATTCTCACTTTGTCTCAATATGCAAATTATGAGACGACAAACCGAAATGAGAGATTAACATTCTTTTTTTTTCTGCTGATATGAGAGGTTAAGTATGCTTGGCTAGTGTAGTCCTTTAAGTCATTTATCTCTTCTATGTAAAATCGCTTTTTGTGTCTCCTTCTACACTTAATTGCCACATAGTCTTCAATCGCTATGCTTGCTACCCTGCTCATGCACTTCTTTAAACTTCGTTGAGGTTGGCCATATCCCATATCCAAGCCATCTAGCAGCCCACTTTCTTATATCAGCATACCACCCTCTATCTCTTGACTGTTCCAATGCCAACCTTGGCCACCTATCAGAGTCCATGGCCAAAATCTTATTTACGTAAGTGATGGTTCTGCAAAGTCCCTCTACCTCTAAGGGCAATAAGCCCGCTTCTGCAAGGAGCATGCAATACGGTGTTTGAGGTTTCACACCTAGTTCCCAAAGAAGGAATCGTTTCTGAATCTTTTCAATCTCTAACCAAAGATTTTTTTTAGAAAGTCCAGTGCCCCCATATAGGGCTGCCATACAATACTACAGGCTTCACCAGATGCCAAAAAGCAAATTTCCTCGAGATTCCATTTGCTCAAAATTGTTCACTTTGCATTGGTGCATCATGCTATAGTAAGCCCTAAGGCCTCCGTAAGCTCTCTTAGGGCTGCTAGTGTCCACCAGAATCATTGGTTATATCAATGCCAAGATATTTATATTCACCACCGTTTCAAAGGTATCCTCCAACCGTGAAAGTGGTTGAATCTCACCACCAACCACCATTATCTTGGATTTGTCCACGTTGATTAGCATACTTTTATGCTCCACGTAATTCATGTAGCACATTCAAGTGCTTAAAGACCCTCGCCAGCTTTTGGAAATCAAAACTATGTCATCAGCAAAAAGTAATAACTCGCACAACATACTTACCTAGTTTTACTCCATCACCACCGAGTCTAGCCAACCATCCCTCCAACTCATCAATAAATAGGCCAAAGAGTGTTGGTGAACAAGGACACCCTTGCTTTACTCCAATCAGTATTCTCTATGCATTCAGTCCCGTAAAGGGGAAAGAGAGTTTAACAAGAACCTCATTGTAGAGACAGTGATCGCCTTCCTTATTTCCAATGGCACCCGCAAAGTTCTAAACGTAGCAAGATCTTTTCTTCTTACCATGTCAAATGCCTTAGTTAGGTCAATGAAAGCAAAATATCTTTTTATTTCGGCTCCCTTTGCACCCTCACCACACTCTCAAAGTTGCCAAATGATCAAGTGTAGAGTATGCTTCTCTAAAACCTCGCTGGCCAATTGCTCGCCCATCATGAGAGTCTCGCCCCAATCTGTAAGTTTTTTTTCAACCATTGATGCAAATAACTTAGCAAACACACTACCCACAAGGATCGTATGATAGTTCTTTATATCATCTCTGTCTCCTGATTTATATATTGGAATTACTCTATTCAAGCACCATTCATGAAAGTGACCAGCCAAGAGGGTATCATTACGATATCCGCTAAAAGGGCATGAAGCGACTTACCTCCCCATTTAAACAATTCGATGATAGACCATTCGAGTCGCTAGCTCGCCATTGCCCATAGTCTTCAAAGCTTCATGTACATCCCGTATGGTGAAAATGGGCGTGCTATCACCCCTCACATGCCATCCTGCTCCATCCGGTATGATTATATAATTTGCATACCCAAGCTAACAAATCCTCTGAAATTTCTCCCGTCGATTGTTGCTTTCTAGATCGGGTTAAAAACTTTTTGATCTGTATCCATTTCATGCATAAGCATCTCAAGATGCTTTCTCATCCGTGCTCTTTTCTTCCGCTTGACAAGCTTTTTATAACCGGCAAGTTTAACAGATCCTTGATTGTTTCCACACAGCCTTTTGCTGCTCTACAATCCAAGTCAAACCATTTACTATGTAACCATTCCGGCTTCTTTGGCTTTCGTGGAGCCCAAATATAGCCCTCGCGGCCGGTCCAACGAAGATTCATGAGAGTTTTGCTTCTGTCCCCTTAGCGACCCTTGCCATTGCATATTTACCAACTTAGCGCCTAATGCTTTTTGATATTCATCCGCAAGCTTGTAGCATAGTTTCAGCCTTGATGAGGTAATCGCCGTGGACACTTTTCTTTTTAATTTTCATAGCCAAGTTAAACACATAAGGTACATGATCAGAATCCGTTTTTGCCTAGCAAACAAAAATCTGTTACTTGTGCCAATGCATTTGGGTCTCCGATAAGGTAATCAATTGTACTGCTACCATTAATCTGATGATATGTGAAACCACTGGAATTGGGATAATTAGTGATCCCATTAAATATGATGAAATTGAATGCCTCGCATAAGGCAATGATATGCTTGCCCATATTATTGGTGATCCGATCTACGCACTTACGAGGCCAACTAAGTCGCTGATCTGCTTGCTCAAGTAGCCATATCGGATTCTTTTCTTCAGATAAAAGAACTGCTTGCTTATCGCTTACACGACCATTAAGGTCTCCTGCAATAAACACCATACCAGATTCTCTAAATTTTGATATGTCTGCTGCAAGATGCATGAATGGATCCTCTGCATGTAGCCCAACCGTAGAATAGACAAAAGGGGATAAGGTTCGAGTGGAGCAAAAATATACCAATGCCACATAAATTTCAGCGTAACTATTCTTTATCTTTAGCCATATATACTGAGAGAATTTGTCTTTACTAACCACTGAGACTGTTTTTTGTAAATCTTTCTTGACATAACATGCAATTCCACCCCATCCTCTTCTGCTGGTACCCAATGCATTCCAAACCGAGTCCACAAGAGAAAAACCTCGGATTTCTAAAAGTCTATTGGTTTCGTGTTCCCAAGTTTCATTTAATGCCAGAATATCATATCCCTGAAACAACTGCATATTACTTAAAATGGTGTCTTCGCATAAACCATGCACATTCCAAACTAGAAACCTGAGGGCTGCTAATTCCTATGCTTGTTTCCTTGTGACTAGCTTATTGTTTACAATGTAAGCATTTTTCCCTCGCCAGTCTCTTTACTTCTTCCGTAAGCATCTTATGCTCTTTTTCATTCTTCAATAGTTAGATCATCATTGAGCCGATTCTCTCGTCCCTTTAAATGGCTCCCCGTGTTGGATGATCCGTGTCTTAGCTTCAATTGTGCCAAATTTCAACAAAATAGGACGAAGTTCTCACATCCGCTTTTTGCCCGGTCTCCTAGAGTAGATGACTCCTCGGATCTACTACATGCATAGTATTTTTAAAGAAATCATCAACAATAGCGTAAGTAATCTCACCTTCTTGTTCGCCCAGCCGCACACTATTAGATTTTTATACTCGGATGCACGGTCTTCTTGTTCAAGAAGCCCTCTCAAGAAATTTTAGCATCTGGCTGCTCTACATTAGATGAAATTTGGGCAACGATTTGGCCTTTCTCCTTGTTCTTCTCGCAATTCTCCTTGCTCATCTCTCAATTCAAGAATCATTTCCTTCAATTCCTCCATGCCAAGTTTCAGAGTTTTGATTTCATCCCCGCTGCCTTTGAATTCTTCTCGTGAAGCTCAATTCTTCCCCGAAGCCTTGAGATCCGGCTAGCCGAATTAGCCGGAAGCTCATTGCAATCGAGATCCTCCGGATTGTCTTTTTACGGGACATGAGCCGTGTCTTGGCCTTTCCGCCGACATCGGGTATTCAAATCAAAAAGAGGGATCCAATAGTTCGATGCCGCCAATAGAATTAGAGAAATGCCGGCCAGTAGAATCGATTTCGACCGGCAGTCCCGATGTCAACAAAGTTCCGATGCCACGTGTTTCGATTTGCGTATTCGATGCCTAATCTTGTTGTTTTTATCTGGATGCCGTACCTTTTGTTCTCTGGTTCTATTAGGCGATAGCGGCGTCGCCCTAAAATAAGCGCCTTAATGAAATTTAATTGCAAGATATATTCAAAAGCCAAGCATGCACAAAGTAAATGCAACATAATACGACAATATCAAACATGTATGCAGACCATATAATCATTACTTATAACACGCTCTATGGCGACTAATACCTTATCCGACCCCCGGCCCCAAAAGCAAGAAAAAAAAGAAGAAGAAACAAGAAAAACTAAATAGGTTAGATTAGGGTATTCAGACCCACGGTCAATTTACATTCGTTTTACTAGTTAATTAGTTAGCAGATAGTCCCAAAATTTAGTTAACTTTTTTAACCAAAAACACTACCTAAACTTATCTTCGCACCTTGTTCGGATTAGTTAGCAAAATTAACTAAAAAATTAACTAAATTAGAAATTAGCACTATAGAGGTCACTTTAAGTTTAGTTAATTGTACATATAATTTTTTTATGCCTTTGGCTAACTTAACTAGACATGTTCAAATAATTTAGTTAATTAGTTAAGTTATTTTTTACTAACGCTTTTAGTGCTAATTAGTACTACATTAAGTTAGCCTAACCTATTTTTTTTAACTAGCACGGGTGTGAAGGGAATCATCCGATTCTTTAACTTAACCTAGCCCTAGCTACCTCTAGCTAAAATCGACAATAAACGTGAACTAAGGCCCAACACTGGTCCTCCCCACCTTCGCGGTGGAGCCGACCATGTCCTTGCCGTAGCCACATCTACCTAAGAATGAGAAGAAAAGTGGACTTGGACCCGGACACCTAGTCCTCTCCGCTAGAGGTGGAGCCGACCGTGCCCTTGAACAAGCCACTACAATTTTATTTTAAACCTAAAAATAACAAGTGGAACCGAAGTGGACTTGAACCCGGCTACGTGGTCCTCTCCACTCTAGGTGGAGCCGACCGTGCCCTTGAACAAGCCACTCATTAACCTAGGAAACATTTATGATTGTAGTGAAAGTGGACTTCGAACCCGGGTACATGGTCCTCCCCACTCTAGGTGGAGCCGACCCGTGCCCTTGAACAAGCCACTCCATCAATTTTTT
Source organism: Isoetes taiwanensis (assembly GCA_021234155.1). Lineage (NCBI taxonomy): Eukaryota > Viridiplantae > Streptophyta > Lycopodiopsida > Isoetales > Isoetaceae > Isoetes > Isoetes taiwanensis. Next base: position 15,318 of record JAJEKV010000265.1, on the reverse strand, counting down.
TAACCTACTTAAAACTATAAAAATAAAATGCAAGTGCGATCAACTACTTACCAAAATAAGGACGCTGCGGTACAAGATCCTGTGCCGGTCCAAATCGTAATAGAAAGTCACGCAAATGTAGTAACAAAGCATTAGAAGAATAAGAACAAAGAAGAAAAAGATCAAGAAGAAAAGAAAGGAAAAAAGGGGGGGATAGAAAACAAGAGATAGAAATAAAACAAGAGAAAGAAATAAGAGAATAGAAGGGAAGAAATAAGGATAGAATAGAGAAGAAATAAGAGAAGAAACAAGAAAGAATGAAGAAAAATAAGAGGAAATAAGAGAAGGGAAGGGAATAGAATGGAAGGAAGAAATAAGGGAAGGGAAAGAAAAGGATCGAATGGAAAGTGAGGAAGAAATGTGAAGAATAAGAAACAAATGAAGAATGAAGAAATGAAATTAAAAAGAATGAAGAATAAGGAAGGGAAGAGAAGAAAGAAATGAGGGAAGGGAGGGGAAAGAATGAGGAATGAGAAAGCATGAGAAAGAATGGAAATGAGAAACAAATGAGAAAGCATGAGAAAGAAATGAGAAAGAAATGAGAAAGCATGAGAAAGAAATGAGAAAGCAAGAAATGAGAAAGAATGAGGAAGAATGAGAAAGAGTGAGGAATAAAGAATGAGAAAGCATGAGGAAGAAAAGAAATGAGAAAGAATGAGGAAGAAAGAATGAGAAAGAAATGAGGAAAGAAGAAATATGGGAAGAAAGAATGAGGAAAGAATGAAGCATGGAAGAAGGAGGAAGAAATGAAGCATGAGGAAGAATGAGGAAGAAATGAAGCATGAGAAAAAGAAAGAAGGAGGAAGAATGAACGAGGCATGGAAGAATGGGAAGAAAAAAAAATCAAGAACAAAGAAGAAGAGGAAACCAAAAAAGAGGAAGGTTGGGCATGCACCATTCAATCCAAAAAAAACTATTCAATCTAAAAACATGATATACTAACCTTAGAATAGTTGCTTGCGTAGATCGGGGTACTAGCCACCGGATCGCCAAGAACCTTGAAGAAGTAGGGCAAAAAGAAGTTCCGGAAAAAGCCGCCGCCCTGGTTCAAAATATTACAGAGCGTCGCATGCGACGTCACGTCGCATGCGACGTTATTTCAAATCTGCGTCGCACGCGACGTCCCCGCGACGTATTTTGTTATAGCGACGTTATTGTTTTTGCATCTTTTTTTTTAATGTGAAGCTCATTAAAGTTTGTCCCTAGGCTTATTTGAACAGTCCTGAGGCTGGATCCTTGAACGGAGGATTCAACGGTCGGATATATAGGGGAACTGAGCTTCGGGAGGGTGTTCATTAGCATACAGTCCCTGTGGGCGGTGCCGACAGTCGCCTCGAACGTTTTTGGGGTCCGTCTCCTGGGGACGGGACTCTCCCCTCTACTGAGGTGGCCATTCAAAGTCGCCTTGTTTGACTTGGGGAAGGGTGCCAGTCATGCTTGCCCAACAACGGGCTGCCCGGACCGTTCTAACCCCAACGCTTGGGTCTGGACCTTATCCGAAAATTTTGGAAATTTTCCTGTATGCTGGTGATGACCATGGAAGCCAGCTGACCAAAAACCATAATTTAATTCCATGCCATGCATTAACTATGAATTTATAAACCATAAATGCAATAAAATGCATAACTAAAAGAGTGTGCATCGAAAAAGGCGAAGTCTTTGACCGGGGGCAACAAAGGCGGTCTGGACACATTAAAAAAAATTTTCACTTGGAAACTATGAAGCAATCTTTCATCAAGGTACAATTGTTTTAGAAATAAAACCGATTCATTACAAGTTAGTTATGCCATCCATGTCAAATAGCTTTAGGGAGCGTTAAAACCAAAACAAAACCCTTCTAGAATCGGCAAGTCACGGGGTTTACGACCAATGCAATCTTAGACCAAGTATAACGTCCAGCGAGCCAAGGTCAACCCCAAGTACAACGATCCCACAAACTCCATTCCTTTGACCTTAGCTAACCCTTTGACCTAGACCTTCTCCGAAAATTTCGAAAATTGGGCTGTGTGATGGAGATGGATTAGGAATCCAGCTGGCAAAAAATCAGAATTTATTTTCGTACAATGCATTAATTGCGAATTTATGAATGTCTTGCCACTGCAAAAGCGCCCCCCGACTTCTACTTGCCACATCGGGAGGAGGACAGGCCCAAACTCCGCTCCGCCGGTTCCTTGCTCAGATTCTCGGCCGCAACTTCGCCCCCAAAACGCAAAACCCTTCTAGAACACTCGCAACCCACGGTTTACGTTTTGGAGGCCCTCTCCTTGTCGATTCAAGGGGACCTTGCGCCGTGACTTGACGTGGAGTGGGGGTGTTGATGCGAGCACGGACCTAAAATCCCCCCGCTGAAGCTGCTTGCCCCGAATTTCCTCTCCCCAAGGCCCTGGGGACGGACGGGCGACCTCCCCTCTCCGGAACTGCGATTTGACTCTGCCAATGGACTCAGAACGTCGACGTTGCCCTAGGGACCAAGTTCTGTGGCCAGAAGACCAAAACTCGGCCCCCAAAACAAAAACCCTTCTAGAATCTGGCAAGTCACAGGGTTTACGTTTGGGCCCTCTCCTTGTCGATTTGGTCGGACCTTGCACCATCTCTTGACATGGAGTGGGGGTGTTGACGCCAGAGTCTGGACCCTAAACTCTGCTTTACCAATTCAGTTCATTACAAGTTAATTATGCCATCCATGTCAAATAGCTTTAGGGAAATGATCCGTTGAACAAGGGCATTCTCTCTATCCATATGCCTTGATACTTTGAAACACAACCATCATCACAAGCAACCAAATCTAACCTCCCAACCCGCACTAGTCTTTTGCTTTTCGTAAATCATTTATCTTCATTCTAGTAGTTATGATGCTTTTCTCAGAATCATTTATCTTCATTCTAATAGTTATGATGCTTATATTCTCAATGCAATCTTAGACCAATTATAACGCCCAAATGAGCCAAGGTCAACCCCAAGTACAACGATCCCACAAACTCCATTCCTTTGACCTTAGCTAACCCTTTGACCTAGAACTTCTCCGAAAATTTCAAAATTGGGTCAGTCTTTGGAGATGGGTTAGGAATCCACCGCAAAAATCAGAATTTATTTTCGTACAATGCATTAATTGCGAATTTATGAATGTCTTGCCATCGCAAAAGCGCCCCCGACTTCTACTTGCCACATCGGGAGGAGGACAGGCCCAAACTCCGCCCCGTCAGTTCCCCTTGCTCCGTATTCTGGCCATTTTTCTCCTCGCCAGTCCCAAGTGCAAATGACCAAGTCTCGCCCCCAAAACGCAAACCCTTCTAGAACACAGCAACCCACGGGGTTTACGTTTTGGAGGCCCTCTCCTTGTCGCATTCGGGCGGGGACCTTGCGCCCGTGACTTGACGTGGAGTGGGGGTGTTGGCCTTGAGCACGGACCCTAAAATCCCCCTAAGGCTGCTTTTGCCCCGAATTTCCTCTCCCAAGGCCACAGGGGCGGGCCAGGCGACCTCCCTCTCCCGAATGTGATTTGACTCTGCCAATGGACTCGAGTTGGCGCGTTGCCACAGGGACCAAGTTCCGCGGGCCGGCGACCACCCGACCTCCAAGAAGCGCCAAAGTAGCTCACTTCCATCACACTCGTAGTCAATTGGCCTAGGATGTGGATGCTGGGATACTTGTCGTGGAGGCGTGGAGTGTTTCTTTCTTTTGCAAAACCGACCTTGTAACTTGCTCCCTAGGGTAATTTCGCCATTCCGGACGATTTGACAGGGTCGATTTGCCATTCCGGAGCCTCCCAATGCCCGAAATCGACAAGACAATGCGGTTTCTACAAGGCCGACCTCGGGGCGCCCAGCTGTTTGACAAGTTCTCCTGGACCCGATCTAGAATCTTTTCGCCTTCCCAAGAGGGGCCTGAACGGAGGATCCAACGGTCGGGATAGGGGAACCGGGCTCCGAGGGTGGTCATTAGCGCAGCCCCCCGGAGGCGCGGTGAAGGGCTGCCTCGGGAACTTTTTGGATCCCGCCTCTTGGGGTCCGGACTCTCCCCTCTTGTGAGGGATCCCTGCAAGGTCCTGGCCTCGCTTGACTTGGGGAAGGGTGCCAGCGGCTGCCCCGCAAGAAACGGGCTGCCCCGACGCTCTAATGCTAACCCTTTGACCTAGACCTTCTCCGAAAATTTCAAAATTGGGCCGTGTGGCTGACATGGATTAGGATTCCAGCTGGCAAAAATCAGAATTTATTTTCGCACAATGCATTAATTGCGAATTTATGAATGTCTTGCCAAAAAAAGCACCCCCGACTTCTACTTGCCACATCGAGGAGGACAGGCCCAAACTCCGCTCCGTCCAGTTCCCCTTGCTCCGTATTCTCGGCTGCAGCTTCTCCGCGAGTCCCAAGTGCAATGACCAAGTCTCCCCCCCAAAACGCAAACCCTTCTAGAACACGGCAACCCACGGGGTTTACGTTTTGGAGGCCCTCTCCTTGTCGATTCGAGGCGGACCTTGCGGCGTGACTTGGCGTGGAGTGGGGGTGTTGGCGCTTGAGCACGGACCCTAAAATCCCCTAAGCTGCTTGCCCGAATTTCCCTCTCCCCAAGGCCCCAGGGATGGACGAAGCGACCTCCCCTCTCCCGAATCGCGATTTGACTTCTGCCAATGGACTCGAACGTCGGCGTTGTCCTCGGGGACCAAGTTAAAAGGCGGAAGACCACCCGACCTCAAGAAGCGCCAAAGTAGCTCACTTCCATCAAACTTCGTAGTCAATTGGCCTAGGATGTGGATGCGGGATCTTTGTCGAGGGGCGTGAGTGTTTCTCGCTTTTGCAAAACCGACCTTGTAACTTGCTCCCTAGGGTAATTTCGCCCATTCCTGACGATTTGGCGGTCGATTTGCCATTCCTGAACCTCCCGGTGCGACGACAAAAATGCGGTTTCTACAAGGCGACCTCGGGGCTACGTTTGACAAGTTCTCCGGACCGATCTGGAATCTTTTGGGCCTTCCCAAGAGGGGCCCCTGAACGGAGGATCCAACGGTCGGATAGGGGAACCGGCTCCGGAGGGTGGTCATTAGCGTCAGCCCCGGAGCGCCAAGAGGAAGGGCTGCCTCGGGAACTTTTGGATCCCGCCTCTTGGTCCGGACTCTCCCCCTCTTGTGAGGGATCCCCGCAAGGTCCCTCGGCCTCGTTTGACTTGGGGAAGGGTGCCGGCTCGGTTGCCACCAAACGGCTGCCCCGACCGTTCACCCTAGACCTTCTCCTCAAAAATTTCAAAATTGGGTTGTGTGATGGAGATGGATTAGGAATCCAGTGGCAAAAATCGAACTTATTTTAAATACAATGCATTAATTCGCGAATTTATGAATGTCTTGCCACCGCAAAGCCCCCGACTTCTACTTGCCACATCGGGAGGAGGACAGGCCCAAACTCCGGGCAGTCGGTTCCCTTGCTCCAGTATTCTCAGGCTGCGTACTCACCCGGCCAGTCCCAAGTGCAATGCACCAAGTCTCGCCCCCAAAACGCAAAACCCTTCTAGAACACTCGCAACCCACAGGGTTTCGTTTTGGAGGCCCTCTCCTTGTCCGATTCGCAGTGGACCTTGGCGCCGTGACTTGACGTGGAGTGGGGGTGTTGGCGCCGAGCACCTGACCCTAAAATCCCCTAAGCCGCTTGCCCCTATTTCCTCTCCCCAAGGCCCCCGGGACGGACGGGCGACCTCCCCTCTCCTAATCGGATTTGACTCGCCAATGGACTCTTAAGTCGACGCCACTCGGGACCAAGTTCCGTGGCGAAGACCACCCGACCTCCAAGAAGCCAAAGTAGCTCACTTCCATCACACTCGTAGTCAATTGGCCTAGGATGTGGATGCTGGGGATCTTGTCGTGGAGGGCGTGAGTGTTTCTTTCTTTTGCAAAACCGACCTTGTAACTTGCTCCCTAGGGTAATTTACGCCATTCCTGGACGATTTGACAGGTCGATTTGCCATTCCGAGCCTCCCGTGTGCGAACGACAAGACAATGCGGTTTCTACAAGGCCCGACCTCGGGGCGCCCAGCGGTTTGACAAGTTCTCCCGGACCGATCTAGAATCTTTTGGGCCTTCGAAGAGGGGCCCCTGAATCGGAGGGGATCCAACGGTCGGATAGGGGAACCGGGCTCGGGAGGGTGGTCATTAGCGTCGCGGCCCGGGGGCGAGCCGGGGAAGGGCTGCCTCGGGAACTTTTTGGATCCCGCCTCTTGGGGTCCGGACTCTCCCCCTCTTGTGAGGGATCCCCGCAAGGTCCTGGCCTCGTTTGACTTGGGGAAGGGTGCCAGCGGTTGCCACCCAAAGACGCTGCCCCGGACCGCTCTAATGCTAACCCTTTGACCTAGACCTTCTCCGAAAATTTCGAAAAATTGGGCCGTGCTGGACATGGATTAGGATTCCAGTCGGCAAAAATCAGAATTTATTTTAGGTACAATGCATTAATTCTTGAATTTATGAATGTCTTGCCCTTGCAAAAGCACCCCCGGCTTCTACTTGCCACATCGGAGGAGGACAGGCCCAAACTCCGCTCGGGTCAGTTCCCCTTGTTCAGATATTCTCGGGCTGCAGCTTCCGGCCAGTCCTGCGTAAAGTGATTGCAAGTCTAGCCCCAAAACGCAAAACCCTTCTAGAACCCGGCAACCCACGGGGTTTTGCGTTTTGGAGGCCCCTCTCTTGTCGATTCAGGGACCTTGCGGCGGACTTGACGTGGAGTGGGGGTGTTGGCCTTGAGGAGCACGGACCCTAAAATCCCCCTAAGCTGCTTGCCCTAATTTCCTCTCCCCAAGGCCCCGGGGCCGGACGGCGACCTCCCTCTCGAATCGCGATTTGGCTCTGCCAATGGACTCGAACGTCGGCGTTGTCACGGGGACCAAGTTCGTGGCGAGGAAGACCACCCGACCTCCAAGAAGCGCCAAAGTAGCTCACTTCCATCAAACTTCGTAGTCAATTGGCCCAGGATGTGGATGCGGGATCTTTGTCGTGGAGGGCGTGAGTGTTTCTCGCTTTTGCAAAACCGACCTTGTAACTTGCTCCCTAGGGTAATTTAAGCCATTCCGGACGATTTGGCGGGTCGATTTGCCATTCGGAACCTCCCGGTGCCCGAGCGACAAGACAATGCGGTTTCTACAAGGCCGACCTCGGGGCGCCCAGCGGTTTGACAAGTTCTCCCGGACCCGATCTGGAATCTTTGGGCCTTCCCGAAGAGGGCCCTGAGCGGAGGATCCAAATCGGTGGGATAGGGGAACCGGGCTCGGGAGGGTGGTCGTTAGCGTCAGCGGCCCGGGAGCGCTACCCGGGAAGGGCTGCCTCGGGAACTTTTTGGATCCTCCTCTTGGGGTCCGGACTCTCCCCTCTTGTGAGGGATCCCCGCAAGGTCCTGGCCTCGTTTGACTTGGGAAGGGGTGCCAGCTCCGGTTGCCTCCGCAACGGGCTGCCCGAAACGCCGTTCTGACCCTAGACCTTCTCCTAAAATTTCAAAATTGGGTCAGGTGGATGGAGATGGATTAGGAATCCAGGTGGCAAAAAATCAGAATTTATTTTAGCACAATGCATTAATTGCGGGTTTATGAATGTCTTGCCACCAAAAGCGCCCCCACTTCTACTTGCCACATCGGGAGGAGGACGGGCCCAAACTCCGCTCCATCAGTTCCCTTGCTCAGTATTCTCTGGCTGCAGCTTCTCGGCCCGGTCCCAAGTGCAATGACCAAGTCTCGGCCCCCAAAACGCCAAACCCTTCTAGAACCCGGCAACCCACGGGGTTTACGTTTTGGAGGCCCTCTCTTGTCGGTCCGGGGACCTTGGCCGTGACTTGGCGGGAGTGGGGGTGTTGGCGCGAGAGCACGGACCCTAAAATCCCGGGAAGCTGCTTGCCCGAATTTCCTCTCCCCAAGGCCACGGGGCCGGACGAGGCGACCTCCCCTCTCGGAATCGCGATTTGGCTCTGCCAATGGACTGAGAACGTCGGCGTTGCCACGGGGACCAAGTTCCGTGGCGGAAGACCACCCGACCTCCAAGAAGCGCCAAAGTAGCTCACTTCCATCACACTCGTAGTCAATTGGCCTAGGATGTGGATGCGGGATCTTGTCGTGGAGGGCGTGAGTGTTTCTTTCTTTTGCAAAACCGACCTTGTAACTTCTCCCTAGGGTAATTTACGCCATTCGGACGATTTGGCGGGGTCGATTTGCCATTCGAAGCCTCCCCGTGCCCGAGCGACAAGACAATGCGGTTTCTACAAGGCCGACCTCCCGGGCCCCAGCGGTTTGACAAGTTCTCCGGACCCGATCTGGAATCTTTTGGGCCTTCGAAGAGGGCCCCCGAACGGAGGATCCAACGGTCGGATAGGGGAACCGGCTCCGGAGGGTGGTCATTAGCGTCAGACCCCGGGAGCGGCGCCAGGAAGGGGCTGCCTGGGGAACTTTTTGGATCCGCCTCTTGGGGTCCTGACTCTCCCCTCTTGTGAGGGATCCCCTGCAGGTCCCGGCCTCGTTTGACTTGGGGAAGGGTGCCAGCTCGGTTTGCCACAGCGGGCTGCCCCGGACCGCTCGACCTAGACCTTCTCCTAAAAATTTCAAAAAATTGGGCTGTGTGATGGAGATGGATTAGGAATCCACCGGGCAAAAAATCAGAATTTATTTTTGTACAATGCATTAATTGAATTTATGAATGTCTTGCCATCCTTTGCCAAAGCCCCCGACTTCTACTTGCCACATCGGGGAGGGACAGGCCCAAACTCCGGCCCATCAGTTCCCCTTGCTCCGTATTCTCGGCTGCAGCTTCTCGGCCCGGTCCCAAGTGCAACAGACCAAAGTCTACGGCCCCCAAAACGCAAAAACCCTTCTAGAACCCGGCAACCCACGGGGTTTCGTTTTGGAGGCCCTCTCCTTGTCCGGTCACTTCCATCAACCTTGCGGCGGATTTGACGCGGGAGTGGGGGTGTTGGCGCCTTGAGCCGCGGACCCTAAAATCCCCCTAAGCTTGCTGCCCCGAATTTCCCTCTCCCCAAGGCCACGGGGCCGGACGGCGACCCTCCCTCTCCGAATCGCGATTTGACTCGCCAATGGACTCGGAGCGTCGACGTTGTCCCGGAGACCAAGTTCCGTGGCGAGAAGACCACCCGACCTCCAAGAAGCGCCAAAGTAGCTCACTTCCATCAAACTTCGTAGTCAATTGGCCTAGGATGTGGATCACGGGATCTTTTCGTGGAGGGTGGAGTGTTTCGCTTTTGCAAAACCCACCTTGTAACTTGCTCCCTAGGGTAATTTAGAACTCCGCCATTCGGGACGATTTGGCGGGTCGATTTGCCATTCCTAACCTCCGGTGCCCGCGACAAGACAAATGCGGTTTCTACAAGGTCGACCTCGGGGCGCCCAGCGGTTTGACAAGTTCTCCCGGACCCGATCTGGAATCTTTTGGGCCTTCGAAGAGGGGCCCTGAGCGGAGGATCCAACGGTCGGATAGGGGAACTGCTCCGGGAGGGTGGTCATTAGCGTGCGGCCCCCTGGGAGCGCCGCCAGAAGGGCTGCCTCGGGAACTTTTTGGATCCCCGCCTCTTGGGGTCCGGACTCTCCCCTTGTGAGGGATCCCCGCAAGGTCCCAGCCTCGTTTGACTTGGGGAAGGGTGCCAGCTCGGTTGCCCCAATGGGCTGCCCCGGCGCTCAGATTAGAACCTAGACCTTCTCGAAAATTTTCAAAATTAACGTGTGATGGAGATGGATTAGGAATCCGGTGGCAAAAATCAGAATTTATTTTTATACAATGCATTAATTGCGAATTTATGAATGTCTTGCCCAGCTGCCAAAAGCCCCCGACTTCTACTTGCCACATCGGGAGGAGGACAGGCCCAAACTCCGCTCCATCGGTTCCCCTTGCTCCGTATTCTCGGCTGCGGCTTCTCGGCCGTGTCCCAAGTGCAACAGACCAAGTCTCGCCCCCAAAACATAAACCCTTCTAGAACACGGCAACCCACGGGGTTTACGTTTTGGAGGCCCTCTCCTTGTCGGTGATTCGGCGGGACCTTGCGCCCGTGACTTGACGTGGAGTGGGGGTGTTGGCCTTGAGAGCACGGACCCTAAAATCCCCGAAGCTGCTTGCCCCAATTTCCTCTCCCCAAGGCCACGAGGGGCCGGACGGGCGACCTCCCCTCTCCGGAATCGCGATTTGACTCTCGCCAATGGACTCGAAGCGTCGGCGTTGCCACGGGGACCAAGTTCCGTGGCCGAAGACCACCCGACCTCCAAGAAGCGCCAAAGTAGCTCACTTCCATCACACTCGTAGTCAATTGGCCTAGGATGTGGATCGGGATCTCTTGTCGTGGAGGGCGTGGAGTGTTTCTTTCTTTTGCAAAACCGACCTTGTAACTTCTCCCTAGGGTAATTTCGCCATTCCTGACGATTTGGCGGGTCGATTTGCCATTCGAAGCCTCCCGGTGCCCGAACGACAAGACAATGCGGTTTCTACAAAGGCCGGACCTCGGGGCGCCCAGCGGTTTGACAAGTTCTCCCCGGACCCGTCTGGAATCTTTTGGGCCTTCCCGAAGAGGGGCCCCCGAGCGGAGGATCCAACGGTCCGGATAGGGGAACCGCTCGGGAGGGTGGTCATTAGCGTGCAGCCCCGGGGAAGCTGCCAGAAGGGTCAGCTCGGGAACTTTTGGATCCCGCCTCTTGGGGTCGGACTCTCCCCTCTTGTGAGGGATCCCCCGCAAGGTCCCCGCCTCGTTTGACTTGGGAAGGGTGCCAGCTCGGTTGCCCCCGCAACGGGCTGCCCCGACCGCTTCTGACCTAGACCTTCTCCGAAAAATTTTGAAAAATTGGGCTGTGTGATGGAGATGGATTAGGAATCCAGCCGGCAAAAAATCAGAATTTATTTTTGTACAATGCATTAATTGCGAATTTATGAATGTCTTTGCCACCGCAAAGCCCCGACTTCTACTTGCCACATCGGGAGGAGGACAGCCCAAACTCCGCTCCATCGGGTTCCCCTTGCTCCGTATTCTCGGCTGCAGCTTCTCGGCCAGGTCCCAAGTGCAACAGACCAAGTCTCGGCCCCCAAAACGCAAACCCTTCTAGAACCTGGCAACCCACAGGGTTTACGTTTTGGAGGCCCTCTCCTTGTCAGATTTGGGCGGGACCTTGGCGTGACTTGACGTGGAGTGGGGGTGTTGACGCCAGAGCACGGACCCTAAAATCCCCCCGGAAGCTGCTTGCCCCGAATTTCCTCTCCCCAAGGCCCTGGGGACGGACGGGCGACCTCCCCTCTCCGGAATCGCGATTTGACTCTGCCAATGGACTCAGAACGTCGACGTTGCCCTGGGGACCAAGTTCCGTGGCCAGAAGACCACCCGACCTCCAAGAAGCGCCAAAGTAGCTCACTTCCATCACACTCGTAGTCAATTGGCCTAGGATGGGCGTGAGTGTTTCTTTCTTTTGCAAAACCGACCTTGTAACTTGCTCCCTAGGGTAATTTCGCCATTCCGGACGATTTGGCAGGGTCGATTTGCCATTCCGGAGCCTCCCCGGTGCCCGAACGACAAGACAATGCGGTTTCTACAAGGCCGACCTCAGGACGCCCCGCGGTTTGACAAGTTCTCCCGGACCGATCTGGAATCTTTTGGGCCTTCCCGAAGAGGGGCCCCTGAACGGAGGATCCAACGGTCGGATAGGGGAACCGGGCTCCGGGAGGGTGGTCATTAGCGTGCAGCCCCCCGGGGGAGCGCTGCCAGGAAGGGCTGCCTCGGGAACTTTTTTGGATCCCGCCTCTTGGGGTCCGGACTCTCCCCTCTTGTGAGGGATCCCTGCAAGGTCCTGGCCTCGTTTGACTTGGGGAAGGGTGCCAGCTCGGTTGCCCTGCAACGGGCTGCCCCGACCGTTCTAATGCTAACCCTTTGACCTAGACCTTCTCCTCGGTATTTCGAAAATTGGGCTGTGTCTTTGGACATGGATTAGGATTCCAGCTGGCAAAAAATCAGAATTTATTTTCGTACAATGCATTAATTGCGAATTTATAAATGTCTTGCCACTGCAAAAAGCGCCCCCCGACTTCTACTTGCCACATCGGGAGGAGGACAGGCCCAAACTCCGCTCCGTCAGTTCCCTTGCTCCGTATTCTCGGCTGCAGCTTCTCGGCCAGGTCCCAAGTGCAACAGACCAAGTCTCGGCCCCCAAAACGCAAACCCTTCTAGAACCTGGCAACCCACAGGGTTTACGTTTTGGAGGCCCTCTCCTTGTCAGATTCGGGCGGGACCTTGCGCCGTGACTTGACGTGGAGTGGGGGGGGTGTTGGCCTTGAGCCGGGACCCTAAAATCCCCCCGGAAGCTGCTTGCCCCGAATTTCCTCTCCCCAAGGCCCTGGGGACGGACGGGCGACCTCCCCTCTCCGGAATCGCGATTTGACTCTGCCAATGGACTCACAACGTCGACGTTGCCCTGGGAACCAAGTTCCGTGGCCAGAAGACCACCCGACCTCCAAGAAGCGCCAAAGTAGCTCACTTCCATCAAACTTCGTAGTCAATTGGCCTAGGATGTGGATGCGGGATACTGTCGTGGAGGGCGTGAGTGTTTCTCTCTTTTGCAAAACCGACCTTGTAACTTGCTCCCTAGGGTAATTTCGCCATTCCGGACGATTTGGCGGTCGATTTGCCATTCCGAGCCTCCCCGTGCGAGCGACAAGACAATCACGGTTTCTACAAGGCCGACCTCGGGGCGCCCGCCGGTTTGACAAGTTCTCCCGGACCGATCTAGAATCTTTTGGGCCTTCCCCAGGGGGCCCCTGAGCGGAGGATCCAGCGGTGGATAGGGGAACCAGGCGCTCGGGAGGGTGGTCGTGGCGTGCAACCCCCCTGGGGCGCTGCCAGGAAGGGCTGCCTCGGGAACTTTTTGGATCCGCCTCTTGGGGTCCGGACTCTCCCTCTTGTGAGGATCCCCGCAAGGTCCCGGCCTCGTTTGACTTGGGGAAGGGTGCGGCTGGTTGCCTCCTGGGCTGCCCAGGCCGTTCTAATCTGCTAACCCTTTGACCTAGACCTTCTCCGAAAATTTGAAAATTGGGCTGTGTGCTGGACATGGATTAGGATTCCAGCTGGCAAAAATCAGAATTTATTTTCATTACAATGCATTAATTGCGAATTTATGAATGTCTTGCCACTTTAAAAGCCCCCCCGACTTCTACTTGCCACATCGGGAGGAGGACAGGCCCAAACTCCGCTCCGTCAGTTCCCTTGCTCCGTATTCTCGGCTGCGGCTTCTCGGCCGGCCAGTCCCAAGTGCAACAGACCAAGTCTCGGCCCCAAAGCGCCAAACCCTTCTAGAACACGGCAACCCACGGGGTTTCGTTTTGGAGGCCCTCTCCCTTGTCGGTCCGGGGCGGGACCTTGCTTGCCGCGTGACTTGGCGATGGAGTGGGGGTGTTGGCCTTGAGCATCGGACCCTAAAATCCCCCCCTAAGCTGCTTGCCCCTAATTTCCCTCCCCCAAGGCCCCGGGGCGGGACGAGGCGACCTCCCTCTCCGAATCGCGATTTGACTACGCCAATGGACTCGGATCATCGGCGTTGCCACAGGGACCAAGTTCCGTGGCCCGGAAGACCACCCGACCTCAAGAAGCCCAAAGTAGCTCACTTCCATCACACTCGTAGTCAATTGGCCTAGGATGTGGATCACGGGATCTTTGTCGTGGATGGCGTGAGTGTTTCATTCTTTTCTTAAACCGACCTTGTAACTTGCTCCCTAGGGTAATTTTACCGCCATTCGGACGATTTGGCAGGTCGATTGCCATTCCGGAGCCTCCCGGTGCCCGAGCGACAAGACAATGCGGTTTCTACAAGGCCGACGTCGGGGCGCCCAGCGGTTTGACAAGTTCTCCCCGACGATCTGGAATCTTTTGGGCCTTCGAAGAGGGGGCCGAGCGGAGGATCCAGCGGTCGGATAGGGAACCGGGCTCCGGGAGGGTGGTCATTAGCGTGCAGCCCCGAGCGGCTGCCGGGGAAGGAGCTGCCTCGGGAACTTTTGGATCCCAGCCTCTTGGGGGTCCCACTCTCCCCTCTTGTGAGGATCCCCCAAGGTCCCGGCCTCGTTTGACTTGGGAAGGGTGCCAGCTCGGTTGCCCCCGCAATGGGCTGCCCCGACCGATTCCTTTGACCTAGACCTTCTCCTAAAATTTGAAAATTGGGCATTGTGATGGAGATGGATTAGGAATCCAGGCGGCAAAAATCAAATTTATTTTAGTACAATGCATTAATTAAGAATTTATGAATGTCTTGCCACTTTGCAAAAGCCCCCCCGACTTCTACTTGCCACATCGGAGGAGGGTGAGGCTCAAACTCCGCTCCATCCAGTTCCCCTTGTTCCGTATTCTAGTTGCGGCTTCTCGGCGAGTCCCAAGTGCAGCAGACCAAGTCTCGCCCCAAAAGCGCATAAACCCTTCTAGAACACGGCAACCCACCCGGGTTTCACGTTTTGGAGCCCCTCTCCTTGTCGATTCGAGGCGGGACCTTGCGCCGTGACTTGGCGTGGAGTGGGGGTGTTGGCCTTGACACGGACCCTAAAATCCCCAAGGTGCTTGCCCGAATTTCCTCTCCCCCAAGGCCACGGAGGGCCGGGCGACCTCCCCTCTCAGGAATCGCGATTTGACTCTGCCAATGGACTCGAGCGTCGGCGTTGCCACGGGGACCAAGTTCCGTGTGGCCAAAGACCACCCGACCTCCAAAGCGCCAAAGTAGCTCACTTCCATCACACTCGTAGTCAATTGGCCTAGGATGTGGATCGCGGGATCTTTTGTCGTGGAGGCGTGAGTGTTTTCTTTCTTTTGCAAAACCGACCTTGTAACTTGCTCCCTAGGGTAATTTAAGCCATTCGGGGCGATTTGGCGGGGGGTGATTTGCCATTCGGACCTCCCGGTGCGAGCGACAAGACAATGCGGTTTCTACAAGGCCGACTCGGGGCGCCCAGCGGTTTGACAAGTTCTCCGGACGATCTAGAATCTTTTGGGCCTTCCCGAAGAGGGCCCTGAACGAGGAGGATCAAATCGGATAGGGAACCGCTCCGGGAGGGTGGTCATTAAGCGTCTGGAGCGCGGGGGCGGCGCGGGGAAGGAGCTGCCTCGGGAACTTTTTGGATCCCGCCTCTTGGGGTCCGGACTCTCCCCTCTTGTGAGGGATCCCCGCAGGTCCTGGCCTCGTTGGCTTGGGAAGGGTGCGGCTCGGTTGCTCAAGAACGCTGCCCCGACCGCTCTAATCTTAACCCTTTGACCTAGACCTTCTCAGTACCCCTGAAAATTGGGCCGTGTGCTGGACATGGATTAG